>CM040406.1:3694784-4270152 GCA_022702515.1 Ilyophis sp. 1 JC-2022
TGTTTGAGGCAAAAAATGAACTCAATCTATTTGACAGTATAAGAGTCTGTTAACGTAATAAAACGTGGGGAAAGTGAAAGGAGGGTGATGCAGACTTTCTGGCTTGACTGTTATATATATATATATATATATTATATATATATATATATATACACTACTCAAAGAAATGAAGGGAAACTTAATCAACACAGTTATAACCACACCAAGTCAATTAAAATTCTGGTGATTTGTGATCTGTCCAGTTAGGAAGGAAAATAGCGTAAACGATTTGAATCAATAAAATTAATTATTTCACCCCCTGCTTTGGTTGCAAATTTAAAGTGACAAAGGTGGACAGGAGATTGAGCAACACCAAGGACAAACCCCCAAGAAGTTAATTGGTTTTGCAGGTGGTGGCCACAGACCATTTTTTCTCTCTCCTTATCTCTCCTGCCTGTTTTTTCTCTAGTTTTGCATTTTGCTTAGGGTGCCCTTGTCATGTGGTTTAGCATGAGGCGGTACCTACAGCCCATTCAGTGTTTTTGCACAGCGTAGTTCAGCTCTCCCAGGATGATATTCCATATGGTTTCCGTCGCAATAAGGTTTGCTGTAGTGTTGTTTTGTTGTTCTTTAGGTGTTTTATTTTTTTCTTCTCTGGTGGTATTCTTTTAGGTTTTTATTTGATGTTGTTGTTTTTTGTTATTTTTTTTTTTTTTTCGGTGTTTTGTGGTAGCGAATAATTTTGTTTGATTTTGTTTTTTGGTTGGTGTTGTTTTTTTTTGGGTTGTTTTTTTTGTTTTTGTTTTTTGATTTGTTTTTCTTTATGTTGTTATGTGTCTCCCAGCAACAGTTCAAAAAAAACAAAAAAAAAAGAAAAAAAAAAAAAAAAAAAAAAAAAAAAAAAAAAAAAATAAAAAAAAAAAAATAAAAACGGCATGATAGGATGATACCGGGAGACGAGCTAGATTTACACAGGAGAGTGGGGGACAAGGGCACGTAGTAATGGGCACCAACCCAGCGGCGAGCGAGCGTTAGGGTTAAGGAAAGACCGGTATTGTCTCCTTTTGTGCGAGGCCGAGGAGGGAACAGGAGGAGGAAGCACTGCCCAGAGCCCTACAAAAATGACCCTTTCCAGCAGGCTACTTGTATGCATTTTTTTCTGACCAAACTGTCAGAAACAGGACTCCATGAGGGTGGGTCTGGCATGGAGTGCCCGACGTCCTGTAGTGGGACCCCTTATTTGTGCTCACAGCCCAGCACCATGCAGCTCGATTGGCATTTGCCAGAGAACACCCCCCCCCGCCCCCCCCAGACCCCCAGAATTGGCAGGTTCACCATTGGCGCCCCGGGGTTTTTCTCTTCACAAATGAGAGCAGGTTCACACTGAGCACAGGTGTTGATTGGACAGACGTGAAAGAGTCTGGAGACGCCGTGGCAAATGTTATGCTGCCTGCAACATCATCCAGCATGACGGTTTGGCGGTGGGTGAGTGATGGATTGAGATTGTCATTTGGTGCCATATGTGTTGGACGATGGTTTTTTTCTGGGGAGGCATATCCTTGGAGGGCCACACAAACCTCCACATTCTAGCCAACGGTACCCTGACTGCTGTTAGGTACCGGGATGAAATCCTCAGACCCATTGGCAGACCTTACGCTGGTGCAGTGGTTCCTTGGGTTCCTCCTGGTAAAGTACAATGCCCGGCCTCATGTGGCCAGAGTGTGTAGGCAGTTCCTGGATGACGAAGGCATTGATGCCATTGACTGGCCCTCATGTTCCCCAGACCTGAATCCAATTGAGCACGTCTGGGACGTTATGTATCGGTCCATGCGCCGCCGCCAAGTAGTGCCACAGACTGTCCAGGAGCTCACTGATGTCCTGATCCAGGTCTGGGAGGAGATCCCCCAGGACACCATCCACCGTCTCATCAGGAGCATGCCCAGACATTGTCGGGAGTGCATACAGTACACACTACTGAGCCACATTATGAGTTGGATCAGCCTGTGATCTCAATTTTTCACTTTGATTTTTGGTGTGATTTTGAATCCAGCCCTCAATTGGTTAATGATTTTGGTTTCCATTGACCGTTCTTACGTCATTTTGTTCTCGACAAATTACACAATGTAATCAATAAAGATTTTCAACTTGAATATTTAATTCATCGAGATCCGCGATGTGTGATTTAAGTGTTCCCTTAATTTCTTTGAGCAGTGTACAACACTAGATGACTCTCAGTATGTGTGAGGCACCAAAGACGGTCATCATCTGACTCCGTAGCTAACTGCACTGTCTTTCATTTGTATGAATAAAATATCTGTCAGCTAATTGTTTGTTTTCAAATACTTGTTACAAATGGTGTATTCTGATTCTAGTAAACATTGCAATGGACACCCATGATGTTGGTAAAGTACCTTTTTGAAGGTTGTACTTTACTGCTCATGATATGCTATGAGATGCTATTTATCTCTGATAAAGATAATAACACAGGCGCAGCCATAAAACGTCATCTCTGGTCCAACCAAAGATGATACCATGGCAAGATAACTCACTTGTTATGGGCAATCTTCCAGGTTAACTTGGTTGAGAATTTATATACACTGCTCAAAGAAATGAAGGGAACACTTAATCAACACAGTATAACACCAAGTCAATTAAACTTCTGGAATATCGATCTGTCCAGTTCGAAAGCGTGAACGATTGTGAATCAATTTCACCTGCTTTGGTGCAAATGAAAGTTATAACAGATAGACAGGAGAGGCAACAGAAAGACAACCCCCAAAAAGTAAATGGTTTTGCAGGTGGCGGCCACAGATCATTTCTCTCTCCTTATCCTTCCTGACAGACGTGAAAGAGTCTGGAGACGCCATGGCAAATGTTATGCTGCCTGCAACATCATCCAGCATGACCAGTTTGGTTTAATTGACTTGGTGTTATACTGTGATGATTATGTGTTCCCTTAATTTTTTTGAGCAGTGTAGTTAAAGTTGGGAGCAAGTGGAGCATCTCTTCATCATGTATCATCTTTGGTTGAATGCAGAAAAACAAGATAGCAGCACCACAAAACAATATTAGCCTACTGCCGGATTATTTTCTAAAATGCGTTTTTCGAGTATTTTGTCAATTATTTTGCTCACGGATGAGTTTACCTATGATGTAATACATTGTAAATTGTAATCGCTATAAGATTGTTGATATTATATTCTCTGTCAGCCCAGTCAGCTAATTTTGACAGCTTGGTTAGCACTAACGTTAGCAAACTATAGCTAAATCAACATTATAGGCTAGGGGGTATTTGCTGCTTACAGTACTTCTGAGAGTGTGAACGTTTAAATGTTGTAAAGATGTTTATTTGGTACAATGTTTTTGTGGAACATAGTGTGTTTTTTGTTTGTTTTTTTTTAAAATTTATTTCGAACAATTTAATAAAGATTAAAATAAAATAAAATTAAGAATTGAGATAATGTCAACAAACTAAATAATTTAACAGAAAAAAAAAAACCAGCACATAAAACTCATTAATCATACGGCTATACCTATATGATTCACATAATTATTATTATTATTTCTTTTGTCCGAAATGGAATAGGAAGAAGCATATGCTTATCTAGTCCTATTCCAATTTTAACTTACTTAATTAATTACCATTACAAATTATAGTACAATACAGTCTTGTAGATTTACAATCTCAGATTTCAGTCGTGATATCAAGAAACAAACACACTTTTACCATCACCAAGTGGCACATTCTCCTTCTTCGCTCCTGTACCTTGTAAAAATATATTTTTTGTACATCTTTTTAAATTGTAATACATTTACACTCTGTTTAATTTTTTCCTCGAGACCATTCCACAACACCACACCACAAATCGAAATACACATACTTTTAACATTAGTCCGAGCATAATGCTGTTTCATATTTAATTCCCCTCTTAAGTTATAACCACCCTCTCTCTCCGCGAACAGTCTTTGTATGTTACCAGGCAGCAGTTTATTTTTTGCTTTATACATTACTTGTGCAGTCTTAAATTCTACCAGATCTCTAAACTTTAAGGCATTCACTTTTAAAAACAGTATATTGGTGTGATCACAATATCCTACATTATTTACTATGCGTATGGCTCTTTTTTGTAATGTGCATAATGATTGTATAGTGGTTTTGTAGGTGTTGCCCCATATTTCTACACAGTAATTCAGATATGGCAATACAAGTGAACAATACAAAGTATACAATGCTCTCTCATTCAAAATGTGCCTTGCTTTTCCCAGCACTCCAATACTCCGTGCCACCTTTGCCTTCACATATTTTATATGGGGTTTCCAGCATATTTTGTGGTCTAGAATCACACCCAGAAATTTATTTTCATACACTCTTTCTATATTAATATTATTGATCATCACGTTTACTTGTGTGTTTATTTTTCGGTTTCCAAACAACATAAGTTTGGTTTTGTTCAAATTTAGTGATAATTTATTCAAGTCAAACCAAGTTTTTAGTTTACTCATTTCAGCTGTGACTACCTCCAGTAGCTGCTGCAGATTTTCCCCAGAACAGAAAATATTGGTGTCATCCGCAAATAACACAAATTTTAAGATTCTTGACACCTTACATATGTCATTGATGTATAAAATAAATAATTTGGGACCCAATACTGACCCCTGTGGGACTCCACAAGTAATGTCCAAGGATGTTGATTTGTTGTCACTTATCTGTACAAATTGTTGTCTGTTGCTTATGTAGCTTTTCATCCAGTTAAGTACCACCCCTCTGATACCATACTTTTCCAGTTTATTGATTAATAAGTGATGATCTATTGTATCGAATGCTTTTTTTTAAAATCTATAAATACTCCTACTGCATACTTCTTATTATCTATAGAACTGGTGATTTCTTCAATTAACTCCATTAATGCCATCGATGTAGTTCTGTTCGATCTGAATCCATACTGACAATCAACTATCAATTTATGCTTTTCAATAAAATTATCCAACCTACTGGCAAAGAGTTTTTCTAATATTTTTGAGAACTGAGAAAGTAGAGACACCGGCCTGTAATTAGTGAATTGCTTTCTGTCTCCAGTTTTGTATATTGGAATAACTTTAGCAGTTTTCATTTTACCTGGAAACACACCTGTTTTAAAAGACAAATTACAAATATAAGCTAATGGTTTTACAATGGCATCGATGACTTTCTTAATTAAATCCATATCAATGTTATTCCAGTCTGTAGACATTTTATTCTTACATTTGCTAACAGTGTCAATAATCTCCTTTTCATCAACTGCTTTCAAAAACATTGAGCTTGGATTGCTGTCTAAGAAATCCTCAACCTTCGCCCCTCCCTCTTCTGGCTGTAGATTTTTGTGTGTTTAGACCTAGAAAGAATGAGGGTTAACTCACAGGCTTATTGTTGCGTCATTCGTAAATAGACATTCCAATCTTTTGTTCTAATCACACCGGTGTGACCGTACGCTCCAGGGACCACTCTAGCGCTGTAACACCAGTGTGACCATACACGTCAAAGAGTTAAGGCATATTTTTTCTGTGAGAGAAAGATTGTAGAACTTTAATTTCAGGTCGGTAGGTCTTCCTCTGTTTGACCTATCAATATATTTAATTATGTGGAATTCAAAGGTCTACTATAGCGCCACCATATGGCCAATCGGCACCAAATTTGGTCAGTGGTGTTTGGGATGTACCTTCTATCAGTGTGCCCAGTTTGATTTGAATCAACCAGGTGAAATGGAAAAAGTAGCTTATGAAACAACAAAATCCAAAATGGCCGCCAATTCAAGATGCCGGTGTTCAAAACATACATGGTCATGTTCAGACTGAGGTGATTAGTTATTGTTGCACATTTTAAATCTCTAAATTAAATACTGATTATTCATGAATTTTTTAATTTTGAAAAATCATTGAGCTCTGTAGTGCGACCCTGTGGGTAAATCAGCAGTCTGAATGGACCAACCAAGTTTTGTCGTATTCCATCAAACTGTTTTGGATTTATGGTAAAAAGCCATGCCCACATGCAAAATCATTGGCTTGTTGCAGGCACAATTTTAACCATAGCAACTTTTTTATAGCTTTATTAGATATTCAAGAGTAGATGCTAAATTCCAAATTTCGTGAAAATCGGTCAATGAAGAGGAGATAGATTTTAAATGTTTTTCAAAAAATTCTAAATGGCAGAAAATCCAATGCCGGACTTCATTGGTCCAAATGGCAATTAAGTTGTTCTTTAAGAGGAGCTGGATCTGTGGACATTGATTTCATGTCAATCGGAGTAATGGTTCAAGAGTTATGAGTGTTTACAGATTGCAATTTCAATTCACTGTTATGAGGCCAATCTGTAATGAAATTTTGGTTTTCCCCGTTTGGGGTACCCCTCTATCAATCTGCAAAGTTTTGTAAAAACCGAACAGGCGGTTATGCTAGAACTGAAAAAAAGAAGAAGCGTAACAAATATAATAGGGTACTATCGCAACTGATGAATCTTGGAAAGATGTAAAGATTCTGAATCCAATTCTGAATTTTATTGGCTTATAATTCATCCAGCTTTAAAAATATCAAATTTTATGCAATTTTCCAATTGGCTTTTGTCTAAGGAATTTGTATAACCAATTTTAAGGCAAACCCGTGAAACTTCAAAATGGCAAAATCTATAACAAAGTGCAAGTCTCGAACTCGGGTTTCCAACAGAAAGCTAACCACAAGGCCAAAAAAAAAAATTCCCAATCATACTGACTGCGCCTAGTGCTTAGATTCGTGTTTGCCTTTTTAGGATTGTTTTAACGCACTTGTTACTAGTTCGGAAATGCACTATGTACGTCGCTCTGGATAAGAGCGTCTGCTAAATGTCTATAATGTAATGTAATGTAAAAGGCCATAATATAGCTACATGTTTACCAATGTTTTTTCCGGTACTACTAAATGCCTCTGCGATCATAATACATTATTTTATGTGAAAAAAAAAAACATTCCTATATGTGAAAAGCATAATAAAGTGCACGTTGTCTTTGTCGAAAAGAGATTTAACCTTCTGGTGGGGATTGAACCCGAGTCGCCAACATTGAAGGCAATCACTCCAAACCACTACTCCATAGCAGGTAGCTGGGGATTGTCAGGCAATATACTTGGAAGAGTTAGAATACTTTGACCAGACATTTTTATTGGGAAAGTAGATGTTTCCAACGGGGAGAGTTATTCTTTGAGGGTATGGAGCATTTTTGATGATGAATTTGGCAGGAAAAATTATTTAATAAATTTTCTCTGCTTGACGAATGGGATATTTATTCCCCTACTGTGTAACGATCCTCTGCAGTAGTGTCGGCTGACTTTCAACCTTTGGTATCTGGTGGGGATTGAAACCGAGTCTCCAACTTCAAAGGCAATCACTCTAACCACTACGCTGTAGCAGGTGTCATGTGACAGCACGTTTTAAATGTCTAAAAGACAAAAGTGATTTTTTATGAATTTATAGTTTTTTCAAGAGGTTTGTGCTGCTTAGCGCCACGATGTAATTCAATTGGGTGTTTAGCTCAAGATTTCAGTGGCAATATATCTACCAAATTTCATTGTCAAACCTTTTGGGAGTTATTAGAATTTTTATATTAAGCCACGCCCATATCAGTATTTATTGACTTACTAACTTATGTTTTATTATAAAATTCTGTATAATAGATTTTTAGAGGACCATCTAATGAACAAATTGATGCATGTTGATGCATCACACAGTCTAGGAGGAGATGTTTTTAAAGGTTTTTAAAAATAGTCAAAATGGTGGGAAATAGAAAATGGTAGACATTATGACATTATGATTTGAGCTGTGCTTGAGGAGAGGCATCTTATGAGGGAGGGCTCAAATCGCTGGCTCTAAAGGGGCAGTAGTTATGACTGCTGAATATTGGAAATTCAAATGACACTTGTAGCGCCACCAAGTGGTCAATCAGTGGACATTAAAAATCACTTAGTGGACATTTTGCTATACCCTTTACCAACGTACCAAGTTCCATAGTTATCACCCATTTAGTTAGGCCAAAACTGAAGACAGAGGAAAATGGATAATAGCATTTCTAAAATGGCGGCAATCCAAGATGGCAGCGACACATAAGGTACACATCTATGTTCCAGATGAGGAAACTGATCAGGAGCGCACATTTTAAAATCTCTAAGACATACTGTAAGTGATTTTTCACTAATTTATGAATTTAAAAAAATATATATCTATAGCGCCACCATTTAATTCAATTGGGCCAATAATTCAATACTGGATGAGAGTGGCAATATAGCTACCAAATTTTATGATTTTTTGTGTAACCGTTTGAGAGTTATTAGCATTTTTGTATTAAGCCACACCCACATCAGGATCGATTGGATTACTGTGGCCATGTTTTTTGTAGTATCAACATTCTGCATAATAGAATTTTAGAGGACCATCTACAGAACAAATTTATACTAGGTTATATTGATAGGTCAAACAGTCTAGGAGGAGATGGTTTTTCACAAAATGCTAATTTGTTAAAAATCCAATATGGTTCCATGAGGCAAATTTGTTTGGGAGCACCTAGGGAATATGGGGGGGGGGGGAAATAATTTTAAAGATAAGTCAAACGGTTCAAACGTTACAGCCCAAAAGGTTCACATTACTCCTATAGCGCCACCTTCTGGCCAATCTGGGTCCGTTTTTTTTAACAAAGTAGTGGGTGGGAATAGGAACCTACCTGCCAAATTGAATTGCTCTTACGGCAGAAAAATTATAATAAAAATCGGAACAAAAGCAATAGGGTTTCAGCACTTTGTGCTTGAACCCCTAATAATACCTAGAAATACAATAGGGTTCCAGCAGTTTTGCTTCTTGGCCCCCTAATAATAATAATAATAAACTCAGAGGAAAACAATAGTGATTAAGCTTTGGGCCTGAACCACTAATAAAACCATAGGAAAACAATAGGGTTTTAGCCATATGGGCAAATTTTTCTTGTTCTTTTCTTGGTTTATTCAAATTATTATGATGGTGGTAATTATTAATATTATCATTATTATTATTATTATTATTATTATTATTATTATATGCACAACATTCACGGCATGTGTCATGTGAAGCAGCTCTGCACACCATGAAGGCTTTGAATTTACAGTTCTCCTTCACCATCAAAATTTGGGGGGGGGGGTTGTTGGTGGGGGATGATGACGGGGCTTGAGTGCACTCAAGGGGCATACATTGACATTTGAGGGATGGACAGGAATGGCGGCTCAAATAATTCAGAAGCGAACCTTCCGGAAAACTGCTCAGACTCATGCAATTAACATAAAGCCCATCTGGGACCTCCACACTGATGAAATATTTCAGAGTTAATCAGACTTTGTAAACACTGATTTATATTGACTTCTCTTCTGTGAACTGATGTTTCCTCATTAAAAAGCAGATTAGTGCGAGTGCGGGGAGACTAAATACTCAAGGCTGCTAATTCAACAGGAAACAGTATTTAAAGTATGCTTGTCTATTAAACAGGGGTCCAATATTCATTAGTAAGGTAATCTCCACAAGCCATTTGGGTCTGCATATTGGGTGGACCTGTGCATGTGGAGTGATGTGTTCTGGACTGATGGCTAATTCACATGGGGGTATGGGAAACTATTTTGTGTAAAAAAAGTCTAACTTAATCAGCTTTGAGAAACAATTCACCTTTCACAGATTTACCATGTGGCCTCTGTTGATACAATATTTTCCAAAATAGGCGACAGAAGGGTGTGATGTCATTTCAAAGGCACAAAGCTATGGAAAAGGTTTGGTTGGATGTACCTGGCATTTAAAATTGTACAAATATGTATTTTATATGTACATGGAATGCAAACTGCACACTGGGTACATTGTCAATTCCAGAAAATTTCTAATTAAAGGATAGGTTAACTTAACCATTTTTCACCCTGGATGTTTCCCATCATTTATAATTCATGCATAGCACAACCTCACTGATAGCTTTATTATCAAGAAATATACCCTTTAACTGCAGCTTCTCAGTGGATTTCAATGGGGTTCAATGGGACAAGTAGTTCAAAAACCATGATAAATCTCCTTTAGAAAATGGGGAAACTCACAGTATAGTCGCACATCTCTTTCTGTATTTTATGTTTATTCAGATGATGTTTTTGAAACTACCGCTTGCAATTGGTGCATTACATCCAAACCATTTGTAAACTTCCACACTAGATCTGGCAGCAGCCCCATAGAAGAAGACAAACTCATTGATGTCAGTTTCTCTTTTATTCCAGCGTGGATGTAACCAAGAGACGGCTTTGTGGAAGTGCAAAATGAATTCAATGAAACCTGATAGAAAGCACGGTTTGCAACCAATTTTTTTGGTAGACCATAAAAAACATGTCTGAGTATACTGTGAGTTTCCCGTTTTGAAAGAAGATTTATCATGGTTTTTGAAGGCGTAACTACTGGTCTGAAACCCACTGAGAAGCTGCCGTTAAAAGGTACATTTCTTGATAATAAAGCTATCAGCAGAGTTTTCCTATGCACAATTATACAAACCCCAATGCCAAAAAAGTAAAATGCAAATAAAAGCAGAAAGCAGTGATTTGTAAATTCTCATTTACATATAATAGAAAACAGTAAAAAGAAAAGATATTTAATGTTTCAACTTTATAGATTTTTGTAAATGTACACTAATTCCTAATTTGATGCCTGCAACAAGTTCCAAAAAAGTTTGGACAGGGGCAAAAAAAAAAACTGGGAAGTTCAAAAAACACCCGTTTGGAACATTCCACAGGTAACCAGGTGATGCTATAATGACTGGGTATAAAAGGACATCAAAAGACTCTTGATATATTATTTTCAGGTACTGAAACCTCTGCATTTGAATGGATCTATATTGGAAGGTGGGACTAGATTAAGCTGTAAACAAGTGCACAGTAAACTTGTCGTCCCCCACCCATGTGCATGTCGTTATCATGTAGCCTGCAGTTGTTGACATCTCATCTATGTTGTGAATTATTTTTAGTTTTTAAAACTAACTTTGTCATTACTATTTCTCTTGAATGTTTGTATCACAATATACCTGATGGCCACCTCCATTTAATTAATTAGCATATTGATGGTGGACAATTTGAGGGAAACCAGGAAATCTTTGTCTTATATAACCATCACATTAACATGCGTGTGAGAATAGATGTAGCTAACGTTACAGATTAGCCTTATGACATTCATTTAACATTAGGTCGAATCTTTTAGACTGCAAATATTTCACTATCCATGGCCATGACAATGAAATTTCACTTACCAAATGAACATGTAATAAACATCTAATTCGATGGAAATATAAGGAGAAGACAATAAAAAACAATATATTTGACCACCAACAATGGGTACAATGGTAGCCTAATAGCCTATGAAATATTAGACTAGCTGATTGGATTACATGGTCCATCTCAGGCACAGCTGGGCACAACACACACACTGCAACACTTCCTTATCTGATCTATGCTGTGAAATATAATGACTATAACTAACTAGCCATACTCCCAACAACTTTGTTGTGGTGGGGGACAATTACACAGGAATAGTATGGAACCCGTGATTGGCTAAATGGCTTTAAGTCATCAAGGGTCTGAGGCTGGCCCGGAGCTATGGGGGTGCATAGGGGTACATTGCACCCCCTGGTGGACGTCAGTGCACACGTAGTTGTCTCCGTAAATCTACATAGTATTATAAGGTTTTTTTTCTTTTTTTTTGCGTTAAATGGTAAATAAATGTGTTTGTGGGTGTGTGTAAGTGTGTGTGTAAAATAATATTGTAGATTTTGTAGGCTAGCTTTGAAAAGGACTCTAATATCCAATGACATTCGAGTATTGACTTTTAAAAATATTGCCCGCCCGGCGCTCTGACTAACCGGTGTAGTGTACAATTCTTCCCAACGTATCATTTTTCCCACTTCCAGGTCCGTTGCTTGACTGTACATCTCACTAGCTACTAGCACCTAGCACTGAACTGTGTCAATTATACGCTCTCTCTTGCCAGCAATCTACAAGTGGTTTGATCATTTTCTATGTATTTGTTCAATTGGCCTGTAAATAAACATTATTAGCTAGTTCTACACTCACGTTAATGCTATGTAGGGTAGCAAGAATGCTATCTACGGACCATGGATAGGTTAAAAAAGATAGCTCGTTTTTATTGTTTGCGCCAAAGTTCTAGCAAGCTAGTAATACTGTCGGGTAGATGAGGATTAGGTAAAATGTGTATTTTCTGAATCCAGCGGTTCAAACAGTCAATGCCCTTGTTAAAATGTTCGGCACTCAATACTGCACACAAGTGATATTGCGTGCTAGAACCCCTCACTTAACCTACACTCAAAATATGTTTTATGTGATAATTCTAATACGTATAATTATTAAATCGCCGAATTCTTTGATGGGTAAGTCAAACAGTAACCTGGTCAATCAACCAACAAGCCAAAACAAAGTCTAAATCAGGTCTTAAGGTGAAATAATTTTATTAAATAAAAAAACAGTCAATTAGAATAATGACTTCAAATCATTCATTCACTAATGGATGTAGGCTGACTACTTATAATTTACAAAGAGGAAGACATTAAACCACGCATTAATTAGAATATACCAGCAAAGAGAGAGAGACTAATAAACCAGAAATTGCCAATATTACCCTCCAGCTGAACGGGAAAAAAAGGAACCACCACCACCAAAATAAAAGGGGAAAAAACGTCTTCTCCAAATCAACTCCAAACTGAACTTCTTTCCATCGGCCCCAATAAATACCTTACTCCCCACAGGGGGGGCATCTCAGCCCTGATTGGGTTAAGGTGTGGAGGAAGAGGGGTCATTTATGACAGACTGGCTTATATTTGATGTTTGTGGGGGTGAGTGAGTGAGAAAGACAGAAGGAAAGGGGGGGGGAGCTGGAGTTACAGAAGGAGAGATGGAGGAGCCAGGTAGTTTTACCTATATCTAAATAAACTGCTAAAAAAAATGAAGGGAACACTTAATCATCACAGTATAACACCAAGTCAATTAAGTCCTTTTCGCAGATGGTCTCGCCGGCGCGACCTTTTTGCTCAACTGAGACATTCGTTGCTCCTGCAGCCAAACTATTAGTGGAAAACACAAACTCTGTATTTCAACTTTATTGTTAGACGATTCGTGATGATTTCTGGCCAATGTGTAGTTTCTAAGTGTCACTATCTTTCTGTAGCAAGTCCAGTTAACAAGCACCCCCCCACCCAGTCTATACCTACCCATGCGTGACATAGTGGACAATAGCGTCTATGTTTTAGTTCATAAATATATTTATTCATCGTATAAAATTTTTATTCCGTCATAGCAGCAAGATAAACCAAACAATCGCCTGATCGTATGCCTGAAAAGCCCTGCTAACTCAAATGCAAAATAAACACGTGAAAGTATTCTCTCATTCTACCATGTATTCTACTACCAATTTATGCTACTAAATATGAAATTAATATACAATCCTACCATTGGTTTTGCACATCGAGATGTTCCTTTCAAAATTCAGTGGTCATTTATTGTCTGGTACAATCGGTTTGAGAAATGTATATATACAATATACCGCAATTACACTATCTGAAACGTCGACTCGTAATACCCCCCATGCTCTGCAAGCCTGTCTCGTTCATTACAGTTCGTTCTGGTTTAATTGTCGGCTCTTTTATCCAATAGAGTGCATTATAACCTTAACAACTGTACATGCCATGTCTTCTGGGGTGCTTTGAACAATTTTGTACAGCCCAGTGTAACAGCAGTTTTAGTTTTCAAGGTCTCATATTACGCAAGCTCTATAAAAAAATGCATAAGGGAGGGGAATTTCCCTTTACCGATATGTAAAACATTTTGCGTCTAAAATCCGTGTGGTCTTGCTGGCTAAATATGTACGTTTGTTTTTCCACTGGAGCACTGTCTTTCTAATATGATTGATAGGCCTATTGTTATTTTCACATTTTGACTGCATTTCACATCCTGCAGTGCAATGGTTAATTTTATTTTTGATGTAGGCTATCGATTTTCATTGAAGATAGAACATTTGGCAGCATTTTTCAGATGGAATACTATTTTATTTTCATGTTATCATAGCTACATAATATAGGCGATGGCGTATATACTTGTCACTTATGACATGGCAAATGCTCATTCCAATTTTCTGTGTGCTGATATGTGATAGATTAAGGTAAATATTTTTCTTGGAGTCATTATAGGAACATAAAAAAACGACAGAAAAATGCAATCCCGGGGCAAAAGTATACATACTGTAGAGTACAGGGAAAAGTTATGTTTTATTGAGGTACAAGAGTGAATGATTAGGCTACATATTTAGGTGTATGTAACACTGTGATATCAGTATTTTTATCTTAATCCATCAGAAGAAGCAAAAATGTGTATTCTTTATATTGGAAAAAACAAATGTTATTCATTATATGACATGTTTTGCATAGGGGTTTTGGACCCATAGATATCTACCCCTCCTATACTGATGAAAATATAGTCATTCCCACTTGACCATGATGCAAAAGTGAGTTTTATGAGCCAAAACTGTTGATTTGTAGTTAAATTTATATATATATTTTTTTTAGAGCAGTGCATAATTTAGCCATTTCGATAGATTTGGAGACACTAATGGACAACAGGGTACGAAAGACGGCTCTCCTCGTCCACTGTCTCGGTATCGAGGGCCAGCGAGTTCTCGGAGCGCTCGGATCAGCTGCAACTTTCGCTGTTACAGTCACGCCGCTGACGGACCATTTCTCTGGAAAACAACGAGTCCTCATACGGCGGTACAGACTCAGAAAGCATCACCAACGACCCGGTGAGTCTATAGAGACTTATGTGGCTGATCTACGTGAGCTAACACGAGCCTGTGAGTATGGAGCGTTGCATGACCAAATGATCAGAGACCAACTGATAGAAGGCACGTCATGTGACAAGACACAAGAAAAACTATTAATGGAACCTGACGATCTGACGTTGACTGACGCAATCAAAATAGCGTTGCAAGTGGAATCTGCTCTAGAATGCTCTACTCTGCTAGCCAGCCCTGCTCAACACACAGTGGCAGTGCTAGCACAACAGCTGCAGCGCACAGATCTGTCATCACAGGTTTCCCCGCCCAGTGACGACAGCCTGCCTGTGCAACAAATGAGTAGACAGCGCCCCACTGTGGGCCCCAGACGCAATTGCGCCAACTGTGGATCTAATTCCCATGCAACAAGGGCATCACAGTGTGTAAAAAAAATAATTTTGCTAAAGTCTGTCGTTCAGCTCCAACCAATGTGGCACAGCAGCACAGGTTTCCCCAGTCCGGTTCTGGATACACAGAAATTAGTAATATCCATTCCACACGAGTATCATTCAAAACTTGCACAGTGCAGCTGGGGGAGGTTAGCGTGCCACTCATCCTGGATACCGCGGCTGCAGCGTCGCTCCTCAATCTGGCCACATACAGGAAATTCTAGTGACAATAGTGGAAGGGCTATAATGCAGGTCTCCCCGACGATGCACCAGCAGTGGCCAGCGCTGTTCGACAGTCTGGGCTGCTTGACAGCGTTCTCATCGACCCCTGGTTGACCCTGCCGTGACACCAGTTATTCAGCCACTCAGGCGCCTGCCACTCGCCTTCCGGGAGGGCGTCACTACTGAGCTCACCTCCCTGCTAGAAGAGGGCATCATCAAGCCAATAAATGCAGCACCTTGGATCTCAAACCTGGTGGTCGCACAGAAAAAGTCAGGGGGTCTCCGGGTCTGTGTGGATCTGCGACAGGTCAACAAAGCTGTCATCCCAGACAAATACCCTCTACCTACAGCTGAGGAGCTCACCACTCTCTTCCATGGCTCAACAGTCTTCTCAAAGTTGGATTTGCGCCAGGGCTATCTGCAAGTTCCCCTTCACCCAGCCAGCCGGGACCTGACAGCATTTGTGACACACGCTGGGGTCTTCAGGTACATGTGCATGCCATTTGATCTTAGCTCTGCCCCCAGCTGCTTCCAAAAGGTCATGTCCACGATTCTTGCTGGGGTCCCGGGGACAGCAGTTTACCTGGACGACATTGTGGTGCATGGGTCAGACTAAGCCACCCACGATGCCCGTTTACACAGAGTGTTTGAGGCTCTCACCAAACATCACCTGACCCTGAACAGCGAGAAATGTCTCTTCTCAGTGCCGACTGTGGACTTCCTCGGATTCCGCCTCTCAGCCAATGGCATTGCACCTCTCTCTTCCAACGTCGAGGCAATACAGCGCATCCCAGAACCAACCTCCACCACACAGGTCGCCTCGTTCCTGGGAATGACCGCTTATTATTTGCGTTTCCTGCCCAACTACTCACACACGACAGCACCCCTCCGCCAGCTCCTGAAGAAGGAGGAGCCCTGGGACTGGTCACCACAGTGCGCTGAGTCCTTTCCATGCTGAAAACACAGTTAACTTCACCTCCTGTCCTCGCTCATTTCAGCATCTCCAGCCCAACCTTCATCACCTGCGACGCCTCCGCTGCTGCAGTTGGAGCTGTCCTGTCGCAGCTTCAGGACGGCACAGAGAGGTCGATCGCCTTTGCATCTCGGGCCCTGACACCCACAGAGCAGCGGTACTCCGTGGGTGAACGTGAGGCTTTGGCCTGTGTGTGGGCATGCGAACGATGGCACATGTATCTCTATGGCCATCATTTCGCCATCAGGACAGACCACCAGGCCCTCACAACAGTGCTCTCTATGTCGGGTTCGGGTCACAAGCCACTACGACTCCATCGTTAGGCGGAACGTCTCCGCCAGTACCATTATGACCTCATCTTCACGCCAAGTAGAGACAACGTGGTGGCAGGCCTCCTTTCTCGCTCCTTCACGGCCCCAATCCCATCTGTCCCATCATACGATGAAGAACCGGCTCTCATCCAAGCACTCTATACACCGTTACAGCCAGTAGTCACACTGGAGGAACTGAAAACTGAATCGGAAAGAGACCCAATACTATCCAAGCTGTGCACGTACATCAGAAACGGCTGGCCATCCCGCATCCCTGAAGAGTTGAAGCCGTTTGCTAGGGTGAAAGACGAGCTCTCCTGCTGGGCAGACACGTGTGTCTCGAGGGGGCTCTGCACCGTTATCCCAAACACCCTGCATGCACGTGTGCTGTCGATAGCGCATGAAGGTCACTTGGGAATCGTGAAACTCAAGCAGCGGTGCCATGAGCTGGTGTGGTGGCCAGCCATTGACCGCGATATAGAGCATCTGGTCCAGGACTGCTCAGCGTGCCTCCTCAGTGGGAAAACTGGACCCCCGTCACCCCCTCCCCTACAGCCGCTCCCCTGGCCTTCCCGCCCCTGGGAACATGTACAGCTGGACATCTGTGGGGAAATCCATAGCCGTGGTGTTCCCTACCACCAGCGCTTCCTGGTGGTCGTGTATGATCTCCACTCCAAGTGGCCGGAGGTGGTGCCAGTGGGGACAGTGACGTCACACGGGGTGGGTCAAACACATCCGAACCGCTTTCTACAACCCACAGGCCAATGGTGGAGTAGAGCGTTTCAACGCAACACTGAAGAACAGAATCCGTGCACACCTGGCCCAAGGCTGTGCATTCGAAGAGGCACTCAACCAGACCTTGCTGCACTACAGACCGAGCCAACACTCCACCACTCTGGTGTCACCAGCGTTTCTGATGCTCGGCCGAGAATTGGAACTGCCATTGCACAGGCTCCGAGCACCAAATGGAAACTTTCCCAAACCCTCCCTGACCCAAATCCGAGAGACTGTTGCCGCACGGCAGCGGGATACAAAGGAGAAGGTTGACAAGAAGCGCAGGGCGAGGCCACCGTCACTTCAGGCCTCCGACTGGGTCAGGGCTCGACGGCCACAATGACACAACAAGATGGCCTCGTTCTGGTCCCAGCCCAGACAGGTCAGACGCCTTCTCGGCCCCGCCACATTCCTGCTCGACGACGGCTCGCGGTGGCACGCTAGTAGGCTGAGGAAAGTCCCAGCACCCCTCTCTGAGCACATGGCCACAACACAAGCCCCGTCACCATTCCCCTACACCATGGCCACTGATCCTGGCCCATCCCCAGCCCCGGTTCCACCCCCCGCCCCTGTCCCACCTCCGGCAGGGCCAGGCCAGGAGGCTGTGGTGCCGGACCCAAGGCCGGTGCGGGCCAGGGCTCGGCCTGTTACCTTGCAGGACTATGTCAAACCGTGGTAGTATAGCAGTTTTTCATCACAGACTCTTGCCTAGTACATTTTTGCATTCCTACTGTTCATGCTGTCATGTTGTTCTGCCATTCTGATTATACTTTCAGTTTTCTTCAGAAATGTTTTGGTTGGTTGTCAGTTGGGGTGGGGGGGTATGCTGTTGGTTCTTTTTGAGGGGGGGGAGAAATGTTACGTTCTAATAACATGGGTCACACTGTGTTACATGGGGTTTGCTGTGTGTTACTATATAATGGTTACGGTACCTTTAAGGACTGTGTGGTTATTATGGGATGCTGAAATGTATATATTAACCTGTTTCACTTATGTAGCTCTTAGTATTTTGTTGCAAACTAAAGAAAAAAAAGATTATTATCATTTGTGACACTTTATTTTGACTGAAAATAAAAAATCTAAGTTCATATTGTAAATGGTACATTTGTCTTGTTTTATTTAAAGCATTTACCAAGTTTATGTGATGCTCACACCTGGAGTTATAAAACCTTAAACAGAGCACCCCCTAAATAGATGAGAATTTACCGAATTTGCCATCTGCGCGGAGCAGCTAGCACAACCCGGCAAAGCAAAAGCGAGCAAGCCGAAAAAATCAACACCAATGTAAATTGAAAATAACAACAGGTTTGATTTCAAAATAACCACATATTTACCTATACAGTTTGAGGAAATATTAACCTGAATACATACAAATCATTTGAAAACCGAAACGTTTACCAAATCTTTTTATTTTTTAAGATTTATAAAGATTGTAAACGTACTCCGTCAGTGCGATAAATTCTGTTAGAAAGTGTTCTGTTTAAGTCAATTTCACCTTTCGCATTTACGATCGAGCTTAATAAACAGCACCAATAGTTAATAGAGAGATAGAAGATATTAACTACAAAATATTATCATTGTTATGCATGTATTCTCTTAGTAATCGATTAAAGTATTATGGTAACAATGAGTGTCACAACCTACCCAGATATCCCCTAAGCCTAAACTGTTGCTATCGTTACTAGCATAAAAGAGACTAATCTATGGCTCTCCAGTGAGAATGGCACTCCACTGTTAATTTCCTTTCCAGTGGATTTGGTTTCCAGTAGCTCTGAAGGGAACTTTTGATTTCATGTCCACTCACAGACATGATTTCTCTAACCTCCAGCCCAGCATCAGAAAGTTTTGTGATATTAATTTAACCGTCCAGGTAAACAGGTGTATTATTGCATCATAGGCGTACTATATCGAGTGCATCTAGAGTGTTGTTTATCTACTGTCGGATCGGATAAGTATCAATTTTAATTTGGTTTTAGCTGTGCATTAGGTAATTGAACCATTTGTAGTCACTGTGTAGCTGAAGTGAATTGCAGTAATTAGTGATCAGTTGTTAACTTGATTTGTAGCTATTAAAAGGCCGGTTGTTAGCCTAATGTTTTGCTCATCTGAACTAGCTTCACCTGAGTGAATTAACCCTGCAAGCAGGTGAATGCGATCGGTAAATTAGCAAATAGTGTATAAGTTAAATGCAGAGGTACGGCAGCCTCGTCGCCGATTTGTATGACTTGTCTCTTTGTCCTTTTCTTTCACTACCTAACTTGGCTTATCACCCCCTAACATGTCTAACCCCCATTCCTCTGTGCTCTATGCCTCGCTCCACACCCTCTCGCACTCCTCTCTCACAACTTCCGCTCTCTCTGCACTTCCTCCGCTAACATGCATGTTGATGTTGCCACCTCTATGTTTAACTCCTGCTTCTCTCAGTCTCTCAACTCACTATGTCCTCTTGTCTCCAAACCAGCTCGACCAGCACCCCCCTCCCCGGGGCTGACAGATTCTCACAGATCCAGCAGAACCATGCTGCGAGCCGCTGAGAGAAAGTGGAGAAAATCCAGATCCCTAGATGACCTGGCCTCCTATCACACTCTGCTGGCAGCCTTCAAAGCTGCAACTACATTGGCTAAGACTTAATTTTTTCTGTCTAACATTAATGCATGTGTATCCAATCCAAGTAAACTCTATTCCACCTTCGCCTCTCTGCTTATCCCCCCTCCACCTCCCTCACCCTCCTCGCTCTCTGCAGATGACTTCCTGACCCACTTTTAGGGGAAGGTGGCCATGATCCGGAACTCCTTCACACATCCAGTGACACCCTACATCCCCCATACCGAACCCATCGCCACACTGTCGTCCTTCAAGACTCTGGAGGACGCAGATGTGCTCCAACTCGTGACGCACCATTGCGCATCCACCTGTCTACTGGACCCATCCCGTCAGCAGTCCTCCAGTCTATATCCGGTGAGCTCATTCCATATCTGTCCTCTATTATCAACACCTCCCTAACCTGTGGCTATGTTCCTGCTGTTTTTAAGACTGCCCGTGTAACCCCACTCCTTAAAAAACCTAGCTGGTGCAACCAGTTGGTGCAACGGTCTTAAAGTTGCGCCCAGAAAGTTACGACCAATTTAGCTTACGACCAGGCGTAAGCCCTGTTGGTGCAACCGGCTCCTGATCTCTACACTCTGAGAGATGGGCATTTCTGGGACTGCCCTCTCTTGGTTTGTATCGTATATCACTGATAGATCCTACCAAGTCTCTTGGAAGGGTTCTGTCTCTGCACCCCATCCCCTGTCTACAGGAGTCCCGCAGGGATATGTACTGGGTCCTCTGCTGTTCTCCATTCATACTAAGTCTCTTGGTTCAGTAATTAATTTACATGGCTTATCATACCATGGTTATGCTGATGACTCAACTCTTCCTCTCTTTCCCTCCCTCTACCCAAAAGGTGAAGGAGACGATATCTGCTTGTCTGGCCGACATCTCTGAGTGGATGACTACCCATCACCTGAAGCTCAACCTCGACAAGACAGAGCTCCTCTTCATGCCATACAAGACCTCCCCACTACATGACCTCTCCATCACCATTGACGGGACTATGGTGGCTGCCTCCCGCTCTTACCTGCTCTGTAGTTACTTCAATGATGTTTCTGTATGCACTTACTGTATGTCGCTTTGGATAAAAGCATCTGCTAAATGACTGTAATGTAATATCGCAAATATAAACACGGCTTTGAATGCCTCTCAACCAATCCTAATGCGTGGTCAGAATTACCCGTTTTATAATACAGAATAATACTTCACTGAAAGAATGTAACATTGACTGGAAAAACCTAAATTCTCTTTCCTACATTGTTCTCTCTATCACCATTTTTCTTTCTCTCTTTCTCTCTACCTCTTTCTGTCTCTCTGTTCCTGTGTAGACCTGAGTGCCTCAATCGGGGTGTGATAGATGCAGGTTGTCAGGTGACATTGGAGTAGTGCCACCAGGCTGTCAGCTGCCAGAGCCTCAATGTGGACACTTTGCCCAAGCTGTCGACAACTAACCCCCCCCCCCCCCAACTCTTATTCCAGCATTCCGCCTTGGACACCCCGGACATGTCTGACTAAAGCAGGACACTGCAAGCTCTAGAGAATACCTATTCCTCCCCATAAATCTCAAAACAACCAGTCTGGAAGTCAAATTCCATCTGTATTTTAAAAACTATTCTTATTACTAACTTGAACTTTATTGGCTAATGTGATGAAACATACAAAATGCTAAACCCTAATAGTCACAGTGCTGGCTGGGGCACAGATAAAAACATTTTGCCCCCTTGGTTATGTGTTGAAAAATGAAACGGTATTCTTTTGAAAATTATTCACATAAATGTAAAAATGTAATGTGTATGTAAAATGCACATAAAAGCAGAAAGCAGTGATTTGTAAATTCTCGTTTACATATATTTAATTGAAAACAGTACAAATAAAATATATTTAATGTTTTACCTTATAAACTTTATTGATTTTTGTAAATATACGCTAATTTAATGCTTGCAACACGTTCCAAAAAAGTTGGGACAGGCACAAAAAAAAGACTAGGAAGTTCAAAAAACACCTGTTTGGAACATTCCACAGGTAAACAGCTGATGCTATCATGACTAGGAATAAAAGGATATCAAAAGACTCTAGATATCTTGTTTTCAGTTACTCACAAGCGATACTATAACCTCTCTGCATTTGAATGGCTCTCTATGGGAATTGTGGGTGGGACTAGATTAAATTACATGGGAATAGTATAGAGCCCATGGTTGGCTAAATGGCTGTAAGTCATCAAGGGTCTGCGGTATCAAACAAGTCTCAAACCCCTCACTCTGCTGCCAGATATGCAGGATCGATCACTTTAAGGGTTGTTTTTCATGACTTATTTTTTTTTCATGAGTTCAATAGGAATATGAGTCAGGAAAAACAACCCTTAAAGTGATTCATCCATATCTACTGCATATCTAGCAGCAGAGTGATGGTTTGAGGCTCATTCAATACCTCAAACCATTGATGGCTTACAGCCATTTAGCCAACCATGGGCTCTATACTATTCCCATGTAATTTAATCTAGTCCCACAGAATTTACAAATCACTGCTTTTTGCTTTTATGTGCATCTTACATACTGTCCCAAATTCTTTGGAATTGGGGTTTGTACTTTCATATCATTTTTTTTTTTTTTTTTTTTACAGTAAAAGATGACCATTACTCAATGCTAGACTGGTAACAAAATTAGACCTCAGCCAGAGGAGTGTAATAGCCAACCTTGGATGGTCCTCTTGAAGAAGGCTTTGCAGGCCTCGCAGGATGCCACGCCATAGTGGTAGCCAGACGCTATGTCACCACAAACAAGGCACAGGCGCTTGGGCATGGAGTTGAGCATGTATTCACACTTGATCTGTGAGTCCTCCCCAATGGTGCTGGAGCAGTCTTCGAAGCGCTTAGAGGCAGTGCTGTTGGGTCCTAGCCCGCTTGCTGGGCCATAGAGCGTGGGGGAGTCCAGGCCGTTCTGGTGCCCGTTCATGGTGGAGCTATAGCTGCCGCTGGCATCCGAAGAGCCACCGGGGCTATGGTGGTTGATGCTGTCAGCGAGGGAGGCGGGGCTGGAGGGCTCGGTCTTTATGTAGGTAGGGCAACTCGACTCAGTGTGACGGTCCTTGCTTGACATTCTGCAGAGGAGCCTGTGGGGACAAAAAAACAAACATGACGTGACGCTCAGAAAAGCTACCCTTTTTAATCTGTGCTTTTTTTAAAATCAGGTTTGCTATCTGAAGGAGACACTGCATGGCGCGGCTGTGTCAGACGTACATATGAGTGCTTGCACATCTGCACACCCATTCATTTGGTATTCAAGGACTCTTTACTGATGATGAGTCCCATGACCTGTCACTAGTGTGATGTCGTGTGGGAGGGGGGGTGCATTGTCTCATGTACATCTGCTCCCAGGTCTCTCGATCATGGCTGACAGCCTGGTCAGAGGGAAGACTGAAGCTCAGCACTTCATGATGCCTCGCTGTCCATCCTGTGCCACATCAACCCACAGTCCTGGCCATGAAAACACTGTTTCTGCTGACAGGAAGGGTGCTAAATGAAGACCTAGCCATGAATTCAGAAATAAAGTATTTCGGCATGTTAATGACTGTAGAAAAGCTTGAGCTGCGGCATGTAAAAGTGACTGTTCTAGTATCCCTTGGGAGTGTGGATGAGTGCACTTGAGAATCAGAAATATATGTCAGAAACATTTCAAATAATGTAAAACAACACTTAACACTTCACATTTACATTGTTACTGCAGCCCATTATATGTTCTTCTCTTTTCTGTATCCAAAAGAAATCGGAGTACTGAAGAAAGAGAGAAAAAAAATACAATACCTATCTATATAAACACGCACTTAACTCCTTTGTGCAGATGCATAGTGAAGGTGGCACCGGCGCCACTTTTTTGCTCAACTGAGACATTCGTTGCTCCTGTAGCCAAAATCAGACAAACTCTGTGTTGACTTTATTGGTAGACTATTCGTGACAACTCTGCTGAATAGAGAGTTTCTAAGTGTCACTATTTTCCCGTAGCAAGTCCGTTTAACAAGCATGCGTGTTCATAAATATATTTATTCATCATATAAAATTTGAATTCCCTCATAGCAACAAGATAAACCCAACAATAGCCTGATCGTATGCCAAAAACACAGTGAAAAGCCCTGCTCACTCAAATACAAAATAAATGTGAAATTATAGTCTCATTGTACCACGTATTCTACAATGAATATCTGCTACTAAACATTAAATAAATATACAATCCTATCATTGGTTTTATAGATAAGAGATGTTCCTTTCAAAATTCAGTGGTCATTTATACCGCGATTACACTATCTGAAATGTCGACTTGTAATACCCCCCATGCCCTGCAAGCCCGTCTCATTCATTACAGTTCATTTTGGTTTAATTGTCGGCTCTTTTATCCAATAGAGTACATTATAACCTTAGAAGCGGTATATGAAACGTCTTATTTTGTGCTTTGAAAAATGAATTTCAGCCCAGCGTAACGGCAGTTTTCGTTTTCACAGTCTCATATTACGCAAGCTCTATAGAAAACGCATTAGGGAGGGGAGTATTCCCTTTCACGATATATAAAAATGTCTAAAATATTGTTGGTGTCTCTGGCGACATATGTATATTTGTTTTTGCACTCGAACACTGTCTGATATTGTTATTTTCGCATTTTGAGTGTATTTCACATACTGTAGTGCAATCGTTAATTAATTTTTTTTAATGTAGGCTACCGATTTTAATTGAAGATAGAACATTTGGCAGCATTTTGCAGACGGTGGAATACTATTTTATTTTCATGTTATCATACATACTATAGGCTATGGCATATATACTTGTCACTTATGGCATGGCAAATGCTCTTTCAAATTGTGATCCAGGAAATGTATATATTTACCTGTTTCTTTTATGTAGCTCTCAGTATTTTGTTGCACTAAAACAATTTTTTTTTTTTGCATTTTCCAAAATGTCTTTGCATTTGTGGCACTTTATTTGGACTTAAATTATGAAAATAAACGAATCTAAGTTCGTATTGTAAATGGTACTCCTGTCTTGTTTCATTTAAGCCACTTACCAAGTTTATGTGATGCTCGCAGCTGGAGTTATAAAGCCTTAAACAGAGCACTCCCTAAATAAATTAGAATTGACTAAATGTGCCATCTGTGCAAAGTGAGCATGTGAGCATGGCTGCCCAAAACTATTTTAAAAAGTATTGATTTAATTCTATACAAACAACTATAAACTGTTACAAATTAAGTACGAAAAGAGAGTTTGCATATACTATGCAGCACGGATATCGGCATAGATACCCTGTAAAGTAGTACAGATTGAATACACTGTACATACTGTATATCTGTGGAATAAGCGTTGGACCCAAAAAGGCTCCGACTGGAAAGGGAGAATGAGGAGAAAAGGGCTGCTGTAGCGGTCATCATTCATTCGCAAGTCAATATCAACTTGTTCTACATGAGAGCAATCAGCACAGGGCCGATGCAGAGCTTCATCATACCCACAGACAGCCCGTCAACAAAAAACACTTCTCAGTGAAAGCCTCATGGCTACCTTGCATGTGGGCTTTTCTCTCTTTATTCTGCCTAGTCCCCCTCAACCCACCGCCAACAACCCCTTTTTTGTTGACACCCCTCCCCCTTCTCCCTTCCACAGCCCTTCCCCCCAGTCCCTGAGAGAAAGCCCTATTAATGAGTGCAGTAATTAATAGATATCTCTCGTTTGTCTTAGAGGAAGCTCCCAGGCCCAAGTGGGGGATTAAACGTCTCCCCAGTCAACAATCCTGCAGACCCCATACTATTGTATGGGAGGAAACATGCTGTGAGTTCTGTTTAATTTAGAGGCACGGCTACTTCACTAACCACTGTTAATTATTACTACCCAGTTCTTGTGAGTGTTAAACTCTTGAAGATATTGGTTATTGAAATTTGAGGACCAACACTCTCCCACACATGCTTGTACAGTTGCATGCACATGCACAGAGACTGAACACAACATTCAGGTAGATAACCTTTCCTTGCCAGTCTCTTCTCTTTTCCTCCATTTCTAATGTCCTATCCCTGTAATAAGGTATGTAAAAACCCTACAAATAACTGAATAAATCACAAGAGTTCAAAAACCAACAGTGTGTGGGGATGATTAAAAATCAGCACAGAGAGGAACAAAAAACGATGACAGAATGAAAGACCACACAAAGGGCTTTTTAATTAAGGAAGCCCGCTTCTAAATGAGGACCCTAAAAATCCAGTCAGGTTGTAAAAGAGAGACTCTTCTGAGACCTATAAACCAAGGCTATAGCAAGGTGAGAAAAGCCGCTTTTAAAGACCTCGGCTACCTTATCATTTCAAAACAGCTCTGAGCGGCAGCGGAATAAAACGGTTAAAACGGCACATTTGGGCTTCACTGCTGAAGCTTGTATAGCAGGGGGAAGGGGGCGAGGTGAGGTATGGTCACACAGTCATTTATTTTAGTGAGCCCTTTCAGAGGTCAGGCTTATGGGATGTGGGAGGTTTATGTCTATTCAAGACATTTCAATGTTTTTTTCCTTCACCATAAGTGTAGACTATAGTGAAGCCTCTCCAGCATAACATAATGTCTCAGTGAGAGCTGACCCCAGGCCAGAGATCTGAGCACTGTATTGTTCTGTGAAAAAAAACTGCCAAATTAAAATGCAAGTAATTTAAAACAGTTCAGAATTAAGAACAAATTGGGGAAGCAATAACAGATGGATTGAGGAGATACAAACTAGACACAGCCAACAGAAAGTCATTTGGGGAAAAAAGGGAGAGACAGCCCATATCAGAGCCTTGAGGAATTTCACTAAAGGGAGGTTAATGATCAAATGACAAACACCTCCAGGTAGTGCAATAACTTAATAAATGTGTTCAGCAAAACTAGTGAGGAACAAAATGTAAACAGAACAAAGACATGCAGGGAGTTGGTGATGGATATTGGCTTGGGAAAATCTAAATACGGACCTAATAAAACATTTTTTATATGAATAAGAACAAATCAAGCATTTTTGTCAGTGAAGACATTGTTTTATGCCTCACATTTCTTTGTCTTTGATACATAAATAAGTAGACCTGATGTGTTAAATAGATGATTAATACAGTAGCCCAGGTATAAATGTGACTCTTGAAATCACTGAAAAGGATGCATCTGCCCCAAGACTAAACAACAAAGAGCACTGTAATTGTTCGTATAGTTTACAGCACAGTCCAAGTTTCTCTATAGGAGACATTATGCTCTATAACTTTACCTGAAAGTTATTAGCTGTCTCTTTCCTCTCGCTCTGTCCTGGTCTTTGAAATTCTATGACTCTATTAATCCAGGCCTGCAATATTCACAACTATCTATAAATTCAATTGTCAGATGGTGGGTTTTATTCTGTGCTGCACTTGAATCTAAAATTAGAGGCAGTAAAATTCACATTAGCTTTGAGAGGAATGGAATTCTAAAGCCTATATTTTAGAAGAAAAGAAATCCTTTCTGACAGAAAAGAGACTATTTGAGAAGTAATGATTTTATCTGTTTTCAGCATGCAGGGTAGCTCCAGTTTTTTTGGTGTGCTATTAACAGAGAACTTTAGTGTACAAAGCATTGGAATTTAGTTTGAGCTCATGGATGGAAATAATAATTGTCAAGTAGGAAATAGGAGAAGGGGACTGCATATACTGTGTTTTGCAGCATTCCGATGAAAGAAATGCAAACCTAATTATTACTCAATATTAAAATTCACCTCAATTGGTATTATTTGTCTTGCTAAAAAAGGAAGAGAGTTAATGTGTATTTTATTGAATTGGTTTTTGTAATGGATGTTAATCCTTCATTAAAACAATAGTTCATTTTGGTAACATGGTAACAAGCTTGTAATTAAGAAAGGCATGTGGCACAGTGAAAGCATTAGGTGTTCCCCTTATGTTGAAAACATCCAATTGTACTTCTTTCATTCTCTGTGGTGGGAAAGGGAGGGGAAACAGGTTCAATTAGTCGGTGGGAGTGAAGCCAGGAGCTTTACAATCTACACACATAAATCACTCATGTTTCTTACAAATTAATGGATTGCTGTCTGGGTTGGTGATACTTTGAAGAGAGAGAGAAAGAGAGAGAGATGGTAGTGGAGAGCGATGTCTAACACGTCGGTCCAAAATCTCCCATAGGTGTTCAATTGGGTTGAGGGGTCTGGTGACTGCGAAGGCCATAGCATATGATTCATATAATTTTCATACTTTTACATACATTTTCATGGATGGGGGCATTGTCATCCTGGAAAAGACCACTCCCATCAGGATAGAAATGTTTCCTCATAGGATAAAGTTTATTACTCAGAATACCTTTGTATTGATTTACAGTGAACCTTTCCTCTAAAGGGGCAAGTGACCCAAACCATACTAGGAAAATGCTCTCCGCAGCATAACAGAGCCACCGGACCCCCTCACTGTAGGGGATTTTCCTTTAATTTGTCACCCGTCTGTAAGTAAATCAGCTTATGAAAGAGTAAGTTGGACATTTAACCAAATATCCTTCTTACAAATGCTATAATACTGCAGTTACTTTTTACAGTTGAGCTAAGTAGGTGAGTACTGTTGTGATCAATCAATGGCTAAGACACATATTCGTTCCTAAGAGAAGTTCGTACATGGACAAATTCACCAAACACTTCACCAGTGAATTCCCTATTAGCAGAGTTAACATCCCCAAAATGCCATATAATTCAGCTGTCCCACCCCTGTACCTGGAAGATGCTGGCATCTTGCATAAAAAGGGGTAGAGAAAAAAAGACAAATCTTCATGAGCACATAGTTCAAGAAACATCCCACTTGCACTGTCTTGCTACACCAATAAGGAGTTGTGCACTTTCCTGGCTTCAGCCAGTGAATCACACAGGGGGAAAATAATAAAAAAAGAGTTATAGGCAAATTATTCATTTGTGGGTTTAAATGAAATAAGATGTATTTCAGGTTGATAATATCAGGCAGGTCTTGTGCTCCTCTCGGCCAGGCAGTGAGAAAGGGTGAGTTGCATTTTGCATCTAGGCTATTAACTTGGATGTTGATGGAGTTGTAGGCTATTGTTTTCGATTGAAGAAGGTAAATGCAGGGTGCTTGCTGTATGTATAGGCTACAATATATATTTAAATCATGTCATTTTAACAATAAAAACACAAAATAACAGGATAATTTAAACATAGTAATGTGATTATGTTGAGTAATTTAGAACTTAAAACTTATACTGTATATATTTTTGAATAATCAAACCAAACAACCCAGTTGCTGGGAATATAATTTAGGCCTATTTTACGGTTCTTTCCTACGAGTAAATCCAAAACAAGAGAAAAATGGTGAATACCATGAAATGGCGTAAACCGTTCTTACCTGCACATAAGAACAAATTTGTGTGTAAATGCAGGGTGCTTGCTGTCATGGATCATGGCTTCCTTCCCTTATCTCCGCGTTTTTTATTCTTTTTGTCGTTTACCGGTCGGATTTTCCTGTGTTCCGCTATGGGTTTTGCTTTCGCCTCGGTGATTAGTGAGTTCACCTGTCATTTATTTCCGCTCACTACTTATACCCCGCTTCCTTCCTTTCTCGTTGCTTCCATGTTATTTCACGTAACATTCGAGCCGGTAAAAAAGGTATAGGAAGTTGTGCTGCTATCGACCGCTTTGCTTCTCAACGCGGGACTTGTTAGCAGTACAATTTTGAAAGAAAGCAAAGTGATCTTTTCGCTCTAATTTCAGAGCAGAGGTTTTTTTTGTTTCTTTTGTTTTCCACTCATACCTACGAGTGCTCTTACCCTAAGTCTTAGGGGTCTTTTGAGTTCCTCTTTTCTTTCTTTTATTCGCTCCACAAACGGGAGTTAGATAAGCGTTACTGCTTATTTCTTTGTTTTGCTCGGATATCGAGTTCCTCGTTTTTATCGCAAGGTTATTTGTGTTCTCTTTATTTTCTCCTATTCCACTACGGATTATTGTCCATCTCAGTGGTGTTCTTTGGAACACTTTAAGATTGCGCAGCTATCGCATCTGGACCTCCAATATTTCCTCCGTGTCTCTGACATAGAGATCCCCAACAGCTTGCTATATGTATAGGCTACAATATATATTTCAATCATATAATTGTAACAATAAAAACACAAAATAACAGGATAATTTAAACATAGTAATGTGATTATGGTGAGTAATTTAGAACTTAAAACTTATACTGTATATATTTTTGAATAATCAAACCAAACAACCTAGTTGCTGGGAATATAATTTAGGCCAATTTATGACCACTCTTAAAAAAAATTATTTCCTACGAGTAAATCCAAAACAAGAAAAAAATGGTGAATACCATGAAATGGCGTAAACCGTTCTTACCTGCACATAAGAACAAATTTGTGTGTATGAGGGGTTTTTGCATGAGGCCCATTGTCTGAGGACTGTATTCCCTTGTTCATGAGCTGAACTGGTTACCATTTAATACGTGCCATTGAACTCACTGAAAATGATGTGTACACTACATAAAACATAAAAACAAAAACAAACAAGCTTCCCTGTAAAAAAAAAAAAAAGGTTTCCTTGAGCATCCAAAATACATTTATTTGTCTTTTCTCAAAGGTTAAATCTCAGAGGAGAGTACAACCCTAAAGATTAGTATGCTTTCAGTTTCTTCTTTTTCTGTCTGTCTTATATTGAACATGCTGAAATAAAACATTGCAAATAATTTGGGGAAATACAGCCACTTGGCAATGACAAGGTGTCATTAGACCGGTTGACTGATTCAGTGCTCTGACAACCATGGAGTCAAACATGCAATCATTGCATTAATGTGCAGGCCCAAGAAGAGTGAGTTTGGAGTGTTTTTTCCTTTTATTTCCACTCAATCCCTTTTTGAGGCAAAATAAACTTCAGTTTATTGGGGCAGGTTCTAGAAAAGAAGCAACAGAGAGGAAAAGTGTAAAAACACACTTCAATGTATCAATAATAGATAATACCTTTTATACAATATTGTAAACTTACTGCTAACATGACAACAAGACAGTGAATGCTGTCTGTCAGACATATTGAAGTATACATTTTAAATATCTCAGAAGGACTACGTAAAAAATAATAGTAAGTAAAAATATAGCATATCTACGGAAGCCCTGAAAGGCAAGATGAAAAATGTGGTCAGAGATAAACAAATTTTTTTTTTTTTTAACCTTGCCTTTCAGGGCTTCCACCCTACGTATGACTTAGCACTGGCATTGGAGCCGGATTTCGTAGCCTAAAACAAACTCATGAAACCAACCTAAATTAGCTGGAATCTAGACATCGGAGTGGGGAAATCTATGTTGAGAGACGTTTTGACATAAACGGAGCTAACCCTTATTAGCGTTCACCTGAACGCTACACAGCGTTTCGCCGACTTTTCAACACAAAAATATTCACTGGGTAACAGAAAAAAACAATGGTTATTTAGTCTTCAAATGCCCATTTTTTAATCATATAACCTCAAAATCACGATTGGATTTTTTTCTCGGAAGATCAGGCTAAACAAGCTGTTATTGGCGTGTGTAAAAATAAATTTTACGTCATTTATTTCAATGGGTATTTATTTCCACTCATATTTATTTCAAGGCTTAGACCTATATGTTTCAAGTCGGCATGAAGGGGGCATGTTCAGCTATAATCGTTGGTTGCTCAGTCCATAAATATAAAAAACTAAATACCGCTTACTTATGCGTAGTTTTATACATATAGGCTAATATAATACATATATAAGACACATAAAGATCAGCATATTTTGGTAGTGTATTGACAGATGCAGACTTCCCCTGCGTTGTCAAAATGTTGATGTTTTTTGTTGTAAATTAATTTATAATTTCAGAGAAATATGAATAGGCTACTATAATTTGGACGTCAACAACTACCACTAGGGGGCCACCATGCATAGGGCAAGCGTCATTAACAAGCGGTAGCCTAATAACGCACACCCATAGTTTCTTATTCCAGGACATCGCATAAAGTAACCTGTGTTATGCAGATATTTCTGATGTTTATAACATGAAAATTAGTTCAGCATTAAGGGAGTTATAGACCTAGCATATTTTCTCAGGGGAAGGCTGCATCTGTCAATACACTACTAAAATATGCTGATCTTTACATGACTTATATATGTATTATATTAGCCTATATGTATAAAACTACGCATAAGTGAGCGGTATTTTGTTTTTTATCTAGATTCCAGCTAATTTAGGTTGGTTTCATGAGTTTGTTTTTGGCCAAAACTTAAGTTTATCTTGTACGTATGAGATAATAAGTCGTACGTACGAGATTATATCTCCATAGGAGACTTATCTTGTACATACGACTTAAATTAAAACAAAATTTCGCCCAAAACTTTTCACCTTGCCTTTCAGGGCTTCCGTATTCTGTACATATCTAATTAAGCTTAAACAAATAGAATAATCCTACAGTTGCTCTACTGAAAATGAGAATCAGTCAAGTCAAAAACCAAAATCCTGAAAAGAAAAAAAGAAACGCTATTTATTTTTTTCATAAAAAATGGTTAACTTCTCTCTTAAATTCTGCATTGATGGCATCACTTCAGATTTAACAGCCTTGTTGGTCTTTGTGGGCATGAAGGCTGTGGAGTCCAAATTTGGATGTTTCCGTGCTTTATACACCCCCACACATTTAAATCCCCTGGTGGAAGATCAATTGTTACAACATTTCTAGGTTGGAAGGCAGTAATTCACTTCACTCTCGATGAAGGCCTGAAAAAATAACACCTCTAATTACATGCAATCAATGTAGAAAATGGCAAAAAAAACATTTATACAATGGGACAGTGGGCTGTAAAAATGTCTCTTGGGTGAGACCTGTATGTTCGAAACTGACAGGAGTTCACAAAACGACTGCCTTTCCCATGAAAGCACACACTTCTCATGTCCAAGGGAGGTTACCAAAAGTACATGTTCAAAAGCGTGTATATTAAATCACGCACACTCAAATTCTAACGCTCCAAATCTATGTATTAGAATGAAGACAGAAAAAGTAATATTTTAAAATATTGAGTGAAGTTCAAGTTTAATTTACATTGTAATTAAATAGTAGTTTCTGATTGTTTTATCTACAAGAATACTTCACACATGGTTGTTAATATTTTTATATACAACTAGGTGGAAAACTTTTTTTTTCTTCATTTCCTCACAACTGATAATGATACAGTATATGTCTCGAGCATGTGTATTTACATAAAGTAGGGTGACTGAAGTATGACTGTTAGAGAGTGCGATTGTGGCAGTCTCTTTCACTCCTTACTGCTCATTGAGGTATAGGCTGAACGCAGCACTGCTGTGTCGGGCTGATTCAGACTCGATAACAGCTTGTGCTCTACAAACATTTGGAGTTTGATAACTCGCAGCTCACTCCAAGATGCGAATCTTGATGATTTAGGTCATTTTCCTGCAGCCGCTAGCCAGATAAGTATGCTGTTTATCAGGTGAGAAGCTCAGTGAAGAGAGGGCTTTAAAACATTACCCAAGGCCCTGCACCCCCACATAGTACAGCTTCCTGTTTTATTACTGCTCACATGGACACTGGAGACATTGGTGTTAATACTTTGACAGTACTAATACTGCTACAATTAATATTTCTACTGTTACAATCAACATTATTGCAACAATGTTGCTACTCCCTATTACTATTTTCATTGCTACTACTCCACTTGCAACTATCGCAATTAGTTCTGTTCACTTGAGTATACGTACTAGTGATGTTTTTGTTACAGCAGCTGCAACTACTCATGCTTCTGCAATAACAGTAATATTACAATAATCGGATTATTATTATTATTATTGGCAGTAGTAGAAGTAGTATTTTCAATAAAGTGGTACATAATTTTCTGTGGTTTTTAACTGAGTTTTGTATTTCAGGTTTTAATACTGTACACTGATCTAATTAGTTTTAATTAAAAAAAACAAGGCAAACACAAAGAAAAAAGTAAATTTTTTTATCAAAGCTTCTTTAGAAAAACTTAATTAAAATGCATCACCATTCAGAATAAGAGGAGCTGCATAACGACCAATCATCAGAGCCCTGACACAAGTGAACTCATGTGGAAGGTGACAGGGGTCAGTAAATAAGCTTTTTTTTTCAATGAGCAGTGTGCCTAAAATCAAAACTCATTCTGCCGCACATGCAGTTGTCATTTATTTAAAGGCAGAGCAAAATAGTCCGGATAAGGGAGGAGCTGAAATTAGATTAAATGAAAACAAAAATAACATAACAAAAAAGGGATTAAACACAAAATTTATTAAACGGATGGTAAGAGGATTTTCCTCTAGTAAGTATGACAGGCCTATGAAAAAGTGTAAGGGAGGAAAAGAGGAAATGTAAAAAATGTTTTTTTGGTGAGCGGAGCTGGCTAGCCGCGTGTTTAACCAGACCAGATTCTCCAAATTGGCTGTCAAGTCGAGATTGTTGTGATTTATACCCATCTATCAAATGCAAGGAGATGCTCCGGGCCACCGACCGCCACCTTCCCCCTCGAAAAGCATCTTAAATTTTCAACACCACCATCTGTTACCAAATCTAATTCACATTCCATTCATAATCTGGTTTACTTCTGTAATACTCACTCTGCCTCTCTTCCTAAACGTAGCTGCGTCCGCTGCGTATGAAACATGTGCCAAGCCACACATGCCTATCTAGATTTCAATTTCAAGACCACATTCTAAGGGATTTCAAGACAGGAGGGGTGTGCTAAGCCTGGTCTGGTTAGTGTCACGTGCTTTATCTGAACAGGTCATATACACTTTTTTTAGTAGCATGTTGGTCTATACTGTCTTCACAGTGTACACTCTTCTATAGAACAATAAAGTGAACTACATAGGCAATATGTTCTGATTTGTTTAAAGAGTAGTATCACCCTTGTGTTTGTAGCTGGAAGGGAATATACATTATAGTACATATTTAAAAAGTGAATATACTGTATGTCTGAGGCAACTTTAATTGACTAAGAAAGACATCAGGTTCAGAGGAATGCTTATGATTTTCACCGATGCTTCCTTTTGAGAGAGATTTATAGGAGGTAACAAGCTGGTGGTGGTGGTGGAAAAGAAACTCCCAAATGGATGCACACACCCAGACAAACACACACACAGCTTTGTCTGCCTTTGTTGAAAAGTTTATATCTCCTACATTTCTTTAAGATGTTAGTTAGACAATAAGCAGCAATATTCAAATCGCAAATACGCTTTTAAAGCCAAAAAATGTGTTCATTGCATTTATTTTTAATGTTTGCAAAATTAAATCTCTTAACGGCCAATGCACTCAACATGTGTCTGAGGGCCACAAGAGGTAGCAACCAGATATGTTTCTTAAAATAATTGTTTTTCATAGTCCTTCCTGCTATAAACTGCAATGCAATATTCATTGGGGCTATACTGAAAAGCTGTTCATTTGCCCATCTGTGTTAAGGCAATCTAGTTTATTACACATTCGGTAAATTTACAGTAACAAGCCATTCCCCTGACAAATTAATCACTTTCCAAGCATTTTATCATATAAATAAAATATCACCTCTGGAGAGAAATAAGCTAAATCAGTTGATTCAGCCCATCTATCAGGGAAATAGCAATCACTAGGGTAATAGCTCAAGAACAGATGGACTTTTTTTCACTGACCCGAGGAGTAGGCTTCTGTCTTTCTAAATCTGGGTGCTTTGAAGTGTGAGTTATTTGGGAAAGCAAATGTTGGTGGTGTATGTGTCTGTGTGTGTGTGTGTGTGTGTGAGCAGAAGTGATGGAAGGTGTAAGGCGTTTGTCTATTTTGGTGTGGGGTCTATTCTTGTGAGTGTGGGATGTCTAAGGAAAAGATAGGAGGTGCAGGTTGACCAGAGTGGGCTGTCCTGCTGTGGGGAAAAGCATTGTGAATGTGTGTATTTGTGCGTGCGTGCATACATGAGTGTGTGTGTATTTGTAAGAGTGCACTTGTGTCCCTGTTTGTGAGTGTACATGTGTTTATAATGTGGGTATAATGTGTGTATGTGTGCAAGCAGGCTTCTTTGTGATAGTTATGTATATGTGCACAAGACACTGTACGCATGCGTGTGTGTAGGTATGTTTGTATCGGCATGTCCATGCATGCTCGTAAGCATGGTATGCTAGTTTGCACATGAGCGAGTGCGCTCCCAGTTCAATCTCTCAGTGCAGCTGGTGCCAGCAGCCCCCAATCTGCAGAGTGTGCCTGAGACCTGCCCGTCTTGAGCAGTACCCGGCTGCAGTTCTCACCGCAATGAGTGCCAGCCAAACCGCTTGCAAAATGCACAGTGAATCACCGCCAACTGAGCTGCACTGCAAGGACCCAAGAGGGCCTCTCTCACTCCCCTTCTCCTGCAGAGATGGATGATACACCATGATAGAGACGAGCCACTCTCCCATGTACAGAGTCTGTCAGACAAACCCATCAGCTGGATGAGCTTTCTGTCATTTCCCAATTTCTTTCTCTAGTCAGTACTATTTTAAAAAACCTATAAAGCTGTGATTTAAAAATATATTATATATATATATTTGTTTCCATCTATAAAAATAAAAAGCAACAAATTCCAATGACAATATTTAGACAGAAAACTGTGTTTGTTTACTAAGGAATAGGAGTTTTTATATTGATATGTTAAACTATTATACTGTACATCTGTCTGTTCAGATTTCTCACTTGCACTGCCTGATGTGCTGGGTAGAGGTGTGAATCTTTAGTACAAAGAGAAGGTGGGTGAATTTGCTAAAAGCTAATGAAGGAGAAAACTAGCCCTCTAAAGCTTTGAATTGAATAGCATCTTCCTTGACTGTAAAACTCACTGCTGCCTTAATCTCCCCTACAGCAGGCCACATCTCCCTGAAATACAAATGTGCTTTTCAAAAATAGAAACTCTAAAGAAACCCTTACACACACGCAGTAACACATACACAAACAAGATTTTTTTAGATGTTTAATTTTTTTTAAACCAATCTACAATTCTTACAACTATTATTCCCTTAAAAAATATGGGAGATAAATGGTCACTGTGTGCTGTACTATAATGTAGGATCTAAATGGCACCTACACTTGACCAATCATATGCTACAATCAGTCCCCTTGCCAGTTCACAGGTCCACACCAGATTTCCCAACAAACCATGAATCCTTGTCCCAGCATGCCTCGCTCCTGCTCCACAGCCGTGGCGTGACTGCCCTGCCACTGGCACCAATACTCCTACCATGAGCTGCAGCCCCACCAATCATGTGATCCTTATAGTGGCTTAAACCATATAAGAGTTTTGCATGCGAATTGAGTCTAATTGGTTTGACCCAGACTAACCTTTCATAATCCAATTGATGTAATACCCTTTGAAGGCCAGATTCAATGTCCAGTCAAAAAAAACAACCTACCACTTCCCTGTTTAAAAAGGTATTTCCTAAACTCACTGTGAGTGATGAAAACATACGGCAAAGTGATACAGCAAAAAACACAGTAAGCAACATGTGGCAAATAACATGTGACATGTTTGTGTTTTCAGAAAGGCCTCGATAGGCAGCAGAAAGGGTCCCTTTATCTTTTTTGATAAGAATGATATCTGACATCAGAGAATATGGTCCTAGAAGCAATCACCATTTTTACTGCTTTGGTTGTCAGTAAAATATAATTTTTTTTCTGTCATTTTGGTTATGGTAAAAATTTACAAGCTGCCTGTGGACAGGCATAACTGTTGCACTTACTTGTTAGTCAAAGCTAAGGACGAATGTTTATTGAATCCTGGCCATATGGGATTACAGTGATACTGCAGTGGGGTATCTGCTTGAGAACAGTTATGTGAGTAAAGATCTTGCAATGTTAGAATAAACAGATCTAGACTGAAGGATGAAGTACCCCACAATAGAAAAAACATATATTGTCAATGTAATTCAAAACTTTTTTTCGTTTAGTATTTTTCTCATCCAGTTCTCATTCAGCGATATGTACTGTATATATACTGTGTCAAAAAAACTTTACCAATAATGTTCAAACTCCCCATGTGGATTTTACATTCCGGAGAATTACATTTTGTGAAAATGCAATGTTTTATTTTACAATGACAATATAATGCACACTGCACAGTTTCTTCATGTCAAGAGTTTGTTAAACACAATAGCGAATAAAATTGTTATGCTTCAATCTTATTGATTTCCTTTCACATTATTACTGAAGGATTTATTAAATATATCCCAGGTCCTTCCCACAGAGGGCAGGACGACAACTAATCTAAATCACCATAAAGGGCAAGACACTGTCTAACTTATGGTGAATAAAAACAGCGGTGCATGCTTCATTCCCTGAAATGGCTTGAGGATTGCATGATGATATAATCTTACTTGGTTACTTTTTCACTGTTATGTAATGTTATTTTCTAATTGACAAATTCATTTGAAAATCTACAATTAATAAGAAACACAAACATTTCAGATTTATAGAAGCCAGATTTATCAATAACGTAAATGTTCAAGTGTTTTCAGGGGGCACAAACAGAGGATGTAATTAAAGTTAATGTAATTACTTAATGTAATGTAACTTTAATGACATGCAAATCAGAATCAGGGTACCAACTAGCTTTGATGATAAATGCAACAGAAAAGCTTTCCAAGTTGGTTATGCATCGCTAGAGAAAATTACAAATGTTTTTAAAAAATAAAATGATATGTTCTGAAACAAAAAATAAAGTCTTGAATTCCTAGTACAGTATTTTTTTGTCTTCTAATGACAGGGGCGTACACAGACTTTCGGCTCAAGCTGAAAAAAAGGGCACCCCCTGTGCACACGTTCGTACGCAATCCCGTCTCTTCAAATTGCAGTTCACCATAGACCCGCTGTACATGCACACTATAATTTAATTAATTTGTTAGATAACCGGTTGTCCTGAAAGCTAACACTGTAGTTAACATAGTGGTGTGTAATTCATTGGATAAGTGTACTTAGTGATTAACACAGATTTTTCTAAATTGAATTTATTTTTTCATCTCCCAAACATGATGTAAAGAAGCTGTGGGTTTACCTGCCAATTGATTATTCACATCATGACACACTTGCTAATCAAGGGAAATTCATTAAAACAAGTTGAGGTCAATGATCAGCTTAAAGGAAAGTTATCTGCCCCATCCATCTTTAGCTCACCAGCCACCACTGTAACGGAGCTAATTGAGCTGTATTAGATGTTTTACCTCATGCCCACTGTCTACCTCCCTGCCCATGCCCTGTCCTGTTCAATGTTATTATCACAAAATGTATTAAATATATTGGGCTGACTACATGTTCACGCAGTATAGACCAAGTGTAAAAAAGTGGGCTGATGATGTTTAGCCAGCTAGCCGAGATAACTAACTTAGATAAGCGAATTATAGCTGCTATGTATTTGTTTAGCTGAAATAGTATTGAGGATATTGCTTTCACTAGTGGTTTCATAATGCATACCACTTTCTCTGCTGCTCAGGAAAGAAAAGCCAAAAATGGACCAAGGTATCATTCGCACAGTGCACGGCCTCAGAAACTAGGGATGCCAAGATTTTTTTGTCAGTGGAGTTCATTCTGAGGCACGCGCTTCTCAAGGTGCATCCATTTAGAAATGGGGAGGGGTGCCCTCAACAATAAAAAATCAAATAGCTGACTCTTTTTTTGTGGGCAGCAGCCTGCCCTCTGATGAAAATAAAAAAGTTTTGCAAGCAAAAAATGTTTTTGCCAAGAGTGCACTTTATGACTCAAGGCAAAAGGGATAGGGGTTCATGCCTCAACTTAGGTCTATCTGTGCACATGCCTGACTGAATTATAGTACCGACTGAACTTGGAACAAATGTGACCTTAAATTAAACAATTAAACAAACGAAGCCTCTTAAAAGGCAAGTAACTGTGCAGTAGCCTATGGATGGGAGCAAAAAGGCCCTGCATTAACTGGTCCCATCTGGCTGTATTTTATACGCAAATCAGCCTCCACTAAATCTAGATAAAACTCACTGACTCGTGATCGGTGCGATGATCTTCATACATCTAAATTTATATGCTAATCGGAATCATTCAAGCATTTAACACATTCCTCTGCATCTGGGGGGCGAGCACTATCACCTTCTACCCCCTCACCCCCCCCCCCATCCTCATCCTCACTCAACTGCCCTCTTGATCTCTTTCTGCCTCTCAACCCTCCCACATACAATCTTTCTCTCTCTCACACACACACACACACACACACACACACACACTACTGTATCTTTCTTTCAGATGATTCTAATTGGCTTTATTATCACTACAGGACTTTAAAGCATTTAGAGACACAATCCTGCATGTATAAAACCTTCCCACTTTCTCCCCATTCTCGCCTCACTCATTCTGTCTCTCCAATTCTATCTCTCTATCTCCCCTCTCTTTGCCCCCTCCCTTTTCTTGCCTCTTTATTTGGTTTGGCAGGCTGAATAATTCAGGCTGCCCGCTGGTCGTCTGGGCAGCAGCCCCTGCGCGTGGTCCCGGAGCCGAGCAGATGGACACCTGCGTGCAGCAGGTGAGACAGATGGCACAGCCGCCACTGGCACACCGCATCCAGGTACATTAGCTTCCCACCGGCAGAAAGCTAAACAACAACAGCATAAAGACAACACAAAATCTGTCCCCACATTCCCACCCACCCCCCAGCGACCCTGCTGCAATCCGTCCCTCTCGTTCTGCTGCCACACTGGTGGAAAATACCCCTGTCCTAAATGAAAAGCAGTCCTCGTGCTATTGCCCGTGTCGCACTTGGCATGCCATGAGAGCCCGGCGAACACTGCAGTGCAACCATTCACTCCACAGACCACCGTACACCAAACTACTTGAAGAAACAAGTGCTGTGCAAATAAACCTCAGTGAACTGCGATCAACAGAAAAAATAAAACCTTTTTATCGGCTTTTATTTTGCTTCCTTACCTTGGGCAACATAGAGAATGTGTTGAACAGAGTGAGTGGCTGGCTTCCATGCTGAAATGCTGTTGCATTCTCCATGAGCTGCATTTGCTGTACTTATCTTCACTATTAACGCGCACCTTTGATAAATTCATTCTATAACAAAAGGAGAAGCAAGAAGGAAAATAAAAAACGTATCAGAAAGATGGCCTGAGGAATATTGATAAAGACCTATGCCATTTTGTGCTAACAGCTAGTGATGTAGCCTAACTGCAGTGAAGGACTTTTTTTACGGCATTTTAAAGATTTATTTAACGGCCCTCTTGGACAGGGAGTGTAGACGAGGGCCTGAGTTAATGCGCAGCGTTAATTGAAACCGCCTTGACGTTTTAATGCACGGCCTCATCATTGCTCTTATTAGAGTTTATCAGGTCTTGAGTTGTGTTGGGGAAATTAAAACAAGAGGGACGCTGAATGACGCATGTCCGATCAGCCGCTTGGACTGCAGGAGCCATCAGTCTGCATTACGGGAAGCCAGGATCGTGCACACAGTGACAGAAGAATTGAAACGAAGAGAAAAGTTTTGACGTCAACAGAAGAGAAAAATCAGGGCATTTGGTTAAATTGCTAACTGCCCTATATTCAGTGTGAATTCCAAGAAAAAAATCCCTCATGCAAAACTGGACTGATCTGTACTTCACTGTAAGGGAATTAATTTTGAGAATCCATTTATTTTTTCCTCTTTTCATAATCTATAAGCCTATATTATGATGGGTTATAGAGTCACATTTTACAGACACAATTATATTAATTATTTTGATTTATTTTGGGATTGTGGTGGCACGTGATGATGCAACACACAGGCACTTTTCTACAAGGGGATAAAGATTTCACCTCACCTGAATGATGCGCAGTGGCATGGAAAGTTAAATGAATGGGTTTGTTTATTTGTTGAAATTTGTGCAGTTCTGTTGTATTTTGTGTTGTACTTTATATTGGAGTTGTGCGAGATTTGGATTCAACAAACGAGGGATGCATTGCTACAACTAATCAAATTTTCTTTATACTGGATTTCTGTTGGAATAAAACCTCTAATGGGAAAAATCCTATGCCACCACAAAGTACCATTGAAAGAACACCATAGACATCAAAACAACTCTTCTGATAGAGGTCCCCAATAAAGTGCACATACACATACATGGCAAAAAAAGGCAGACACTGCAGTCCTTCACAGCCTCTGCATGCTTCATGGCAATATAGCAGTGTGGTGTAGGCATAGCCGTACCTGACACCTTGCTTAGTTGGAGTGATTGGCCTCAGTCCTTACAGGATAGTGTACAAGTCTCCTACTGTCTTCCTAATTAAGAAAGGAGGCACCCTAATTCTCCCTTCCGTTCCACCTCAGAGGACATGTTCAATGTCATTAGCCATGCAGCCCCCAACACCGGCCACACTTTCAGTAATGAAACTAATCACTCAACTCGCTCAACTAATGCTCTGCTCAACCCTGAAGTCAGAAATCAGACTTCACTTTCACTGTATCGCTCTCTTTTTTCAGATTTGACTGATTTCTTCACCCTTGCCATATCTCTACATCTCATTCCTAATAATTGACAGTCTTTACATTTTACGACCAAAGCCAACAGAACAAAGGCTGCTATGCTGTCCATTTTGAATTTTTGTGTATTTTTGGAATTAAAAGTGCATTTTCACTTATTCTAAAGTTTATTTTCAACAGCACTTTGGTGGTGGCAAGAGGTGCTGCTGGTATGGAATGTGGGGGGGGGGGGGGGTCTTTACTGAAATCTACATTTGTACTGTAGTATTGAGAATTTGAGTATTGAGAAGGCAATTTCAAAATGGTTTTGTGTTTTCTATTTTGGCTCATTCTGCACTGTGTACATACTATACTGTATTTACGTAATTATGGCTAAATATGAATTCCTAATTAAGCTCATATAAAGAAATACATATTTGTTTTTCGAGGGTCCACTCCACTGTGTGAGATTAGTGTGAACAGTTAGAGGAAAGTACATACATGTTTCTGACTCAGGCCCATGGAGATGTTTATGTGCACACAACTGCAGTTTAGGGCAGGCACTTGTGTTTGAACTGTACACAGTGAGTGCCGAAATGGTCCCACATTGCCCATCGCTCGGGGAACCACCTTAGTGGAAAAACAGGCTTCCAATGTTGCATGTTCATTTTTTGTTTCAGCTGAGTGAATACAGAAATAAATATGAGCTTGGTGCACTGGTCACTTTCTCAGATGCACCACAGTATGTTTTTAGTTTAACTCATTTGTTCTTCTCTGTGATGTATACATGTTTGGATAGACTGGAACATGACAAGGAGGAAAACAAAATGTACATTGCTTTATGTTTTATGGCATATGGGGCTGCAGTTCACTGGCTGGGAAACTATATATTAATCTGGGGTGTGGTAGACAGTTTGTGTTGCCTAAGATGCTTTAGCAAGGTGAGAATTATACATGTGTTTAATAATTTGAATACTGCATATATACACCAGAACATCAATATCTAAGACGTGTTTCATATTATTATAAATTTTAAGTTTTCTTAATAGTAGTTTAACAATGCTACTAGTAATCATATAATTTAATTAATATTGTACTGATATTAGACTTATCTTAGAATAATTATTTATCATGATTCATTTGTCTAAGTAATGCGGACAGTCAATTTGTTGCAATTATTAATGGACCATTATTTTTAATAGTTTTTTCTGTCATATGACATTTGCAGAGCTGTTAATAGTAATGATGATTTGACAGAGAACTAAATTATATTTGTTCTTTGTAAAATATCACGGAGGTTATGTAAAAATACCATGTATTATTATTATTATTATTATTATATGAAAAAAATATGAATACAAGCTTTGGAAATATAGACATGTGTTATTAATGATTTTAGAATTACTGTAAAACAGAAAACATAACTGAGGAAAGCCTATACAAATGTTTTGATGCAACACTGATATGACAATTGAAAAGGAAAAAAGAAGTGCATCTTTTCTTCGCAAACGAAATAATATAAAACACACTTCTAAATTCTAAACAGAACAAATTTCAATTCAATATTTTATTTTTATCAGAACATGTTAATGAATTTATGACACAAGAGTAACCATTTATTACCCTGCATATACACACATGCAAACGCACACACACACACACATACACAAGCATACGCATGCACACCCAGACACACACACACACACAAATATGCGCATAACCACAAATGCACACACACAAACACACTCACAAACAGGCTGAAAATTTTTTTTTCTTCTACCCATTCTGCTGGGCCTTATTAAGAACATCTGGAGAGTGATTTTTCCCTAAATACAACACAATTTATTTGAAGTACTCAAAATCACCTCAAAATGATATGTATTTCTGACTATTTAAATCTATTCTATCATATTAAAATGCATATATTATTGGAAAAGAATCATAAAGGTACATACGCTTCATTATTAAAGCACAAAATGAGCAACAACTACTCAGATGAGGGCTAGCAAATAATGTACAAAAAACAAAGTGGACACATTCTACATTTTAACCATTAAGCTGACAAGTAAAAGTACTCACAGCTGAAAACAATCATTATTGTGTACAGCCTAGACTTACAATAAAGATTGAAGATGAAGATCTTGATAATGACCGTCAATGTCAAACCGGTTGACTGGTACCAGGGATGAACATTTAAAATATTTACTTTCATCGCCATGTTCCTTGCAAACGGATAAATCTGATGCCAAAGATAAAAAATCTGCCGCTTCATTATTCCTATTTTGTAATTTGTGACATTACTGGCTAGTGAAGGTTGCACATATATTCAGAGTATCAATCTAACCTTAAAAGAAAATAATAATAATAATAATTCATATTATTATTTTTATTAGTATTAACTAGCCACACACACACACTGCTATAGGCAAATATCTATCTGAGGAGACTAGTTAATTGTTACTGAAATGACTGCAAATTCGTAAATACACATCATTGCATACTGCACTATAATAATAATAAGAAGAAGAAGAAGAAAAATGTACATCATCATAATTGTACTCTAATATTTGTGTAGATTCCATATTCTAATCCGCATTGCAATCTATTTTTCCTGACCAAAGTATCAGTGGTGTCACACAATGCAGGAAAACAAGCAGATTCTATGGCTAATAATAAGGGTAAAAAGTCAAATTATTACAATTATTATTGAAATAGAACTGATTCCGATTAAATTATTGATACCAATGTCTGGGTGTGAATAAAAAAGGAAAAATGGCAAAAAACAAACACCAAAAACAAAAACACATAATAAACAGAAGCTGGAGGCATGTGTGGAGAGAGAGAGATTTCACACTCAAAATGGGTAAGTACAGCCAGTGCGTGGATGAGGATTAGCAGAGAGGACAATGAGCTGAATTAAGCGAGGATACTTTGTGTGCATGCGTGTGAGTGTATGTATGTGTGCGTGTGTGCGAGTGTGTGTGCGTGTTAGTGCGTGCATGAGAGTGAGAAAAAGCATGTCGGTACTCAGCTATTCACTCAAGTGTTGCTATTCCATCTGTGAATGGTAGACCCTTGATTGATTAGACAGGTGCCATTCTTACTAACACGGGAATGATGGCCCTCACACACGGTTATGGCCGCAGCCGTTGCTCTTTCCCCGCTCTGATGGCTGGCTGGGCCGGGTTCCGCCGGCCACGTTAATTGCCCCTCAGAGCAGGCCAGTGCCATTTTCTACTTGGTTAGCGGTGTGGAGAAAATAATCAAGGTAAATGTACAAATTTATACAAAAATAAACTGCGGGTGGGGGGGGGGGCAACTGTGTGTAGTTCAGCAGAAAACGAGACATCTCTTTTATTCTCTAATTCATACACCACAATGTGCTCATCCTCAGTGTTTCTGTTTTGATGCTTATTTGGCAAAAAAGTTAAATCGAGCAACGCATACAGAGTGTAAAGAATCAATTTCTGGGTGCTTGTGTGCTTGGATTTCTCATATTTTCCCGGATCCTGTGTTATTTAGTTATCAGGAATCGTCCCTTTAACCTCTTTGGTTCAGCCATGATTAATGGGACAGGTGGAATTTAATGCTGCTGTGTTACAATGGTGGTTGAGACCATGCAGCAGATGGACTGTCGGGTTTAATATGATGGACCGTGCGCAGAAGTGACAGGCAGGGGTGAGCACTTCCTCACAGGATTTTGTCGCCCCAGCTGCCCAAAAGTACAATCGGACAACATCATTGGAAAGGGGGAGTACATCTACGAAATAACCCAATTACAAAAAGATGGGTTAGTTGATTTGCTACTATTTGACTAGTTTAATTTTGAATCAGTACATAAAGTGGAATTTAAACAAATGCAGATGCATGTTTAAATTTTCTCAGTTTTCATCCTTTTCAATTCAAACTTTCAGATTATGTTGTGGAGCTTTGAAATACAACACGGTGAGTGCTTGTATGAAAGAGAAAATGACGCATAATGAAATGTAAAAAAATTAAAATGGTGCTGTGCACAAATTATTGTTTGAAACAAATGGTTATATTAGCTTCCATATATACAGTATATATATATATATATATATAGCACTTGAAAACCAATTGAAAATGGGGAAATGTATTATTTTTAAAAGTTTGTGTAAACAACAATAAAAAAGCACACCAGCTTTAGAGCACTTTTCTCAATGATGAACCTCGTCAATGTGAGCTCAGGTCGCACTTTTGCCGAACTATGCAGTTCGTGTTCTAACGCCAAAGACAGGGCATGGGGAGGAGGGTTTGTGACCTTACAGGGGTTCAGCCAGGCCACTCGTACCTCTCGCCGCGTCGTATAACAGCCGGTGTGGTCAAGCACGGTTAAGCCCCCCCCCCATCAGTCCAGACGAGCAAGAAAAGAAACGCATTGCGCTACACACCCAGTATCTGCCTGTCGAGGGAGAAGACCACAAGAATTTCGAATTTCACACTGTCATCCATGCACCATGACATCCTACCACTTTACCCATGGCAGGAAGACATGCAGCCTTTTCATCTGCATCTATCCTAACCACAGCCATGCTACTGTCAGGAATCAGCTGCCACTTTGTACATACATGTTTTAAAATCTACATACCACCATTGTTATTTTGAATTCACAGAGAAATGTATAAGCTAAAATGGAAGGGAGAGGGGATGTAAAAAACATTTTAAAAAATATTTCATTTGACAGAATTTTCTTTAAAAATATTTGTTTTCTTTTACTATTTAAATTAATTTACATTTCTTTTGAAAAGCAATACACAACTATTAACAGTGCCTAACTTCATACTTTGCCTATCTTTCTAATGCCAGAGGCTGAGTATTCATGTACTAAGTAGCTTTTCTGAAAACAGAATGGGAGGCACATTCAGGACCACTCCTAAAACCAAACCCCCTCACAATTATTATTATTTTTTTTAAATGGCACAAAATACATCAATATTAAAGCCAACACTACTTTACTGAGGTGTCCTCATCAGAATGCTATTTTTATTAATGACTTTCTTCTAAAGGCTTTGTTATATTGTTTTGACCAAATAACAGGAAAGCTGAGCTACCGAACTACCGAAGGAACCAAGCTTTTCGCTGAGGATATGTAGAACATATGAGGATATGTAAAATGGTGGTGACATCTGAATATAGAAAACACAAGGTGAGAAAAGGTTCATAATGTAGGGGGTGTTCTAAAATATCCCACGTGTACAGCTGAATAGGCAAGACTCAAGAAGAAAGGAGAGGAGAGGAAATGCAGAAAGAATGCAGTGCTGTAACCCCCCCCCATGCCATCAGGTGCACACATGAAGTATAGGGGAAAGAGAGGCTAAATATTTCACTGTCACTCCCCATGGAGAGTGACGATTCATTCCTCTGCTGCAGGACAATGTCAATTTAACACAAGGCCAATGAATGTAAAAGAGAAACAAACTGCACAAACTCAGCTCAGCATAATCATGTTTCCTCAAGAGTGCTGGCCTTCCTGGGGTAGTGGCCACCATAACCCCCCCCCCCACCACACACACACACGCACTAGGACATTCCATAGAGGACACAGCCATCTTTGGTGCCCTGCAGTGAGTCAGAAGAATAGTAAAATCTCTGGTGGACACAGTAAAGTTCAGTACCTGCACTCTGCCCGCTGGGCTGTGCATGATCAACCTTCCCAATTTCACAAGGAAGCCAGAACAAACCTTTATCCACCACCTCTACACACTATCAGCAACTCAATTTACTCCTACCTCTTTATCCCAGTTTATAGAGGCCACAAAATTTGTATAGAGATATTGCAGAATTGCAGGAAAGTGACAGGTAAAAAAAAAAGACCAAAAAAAACAGACAGTATCCATCTAGTAGCTTTGTATGCCACTAATACTATTGGTTGGGAACCACAATAAGCTTTTGTAGATGATAGAAACTGGCTTCCTTACAAAAAACCAAACTGTTAACTGACCAACCTAAACAAATCCTTTGCCCTGGATTTATAAAACAAACTGATGGCAAGACAATGAGTTTTAAAATAATATATAGAATATATATTTCAGAAAAGATGAGATAAAATAAAGCAAATGTATATTTTAATTCGCACAAATACTGATTCCGTCATGATGCTGATATGGTGGGTCATGATTCCTAATTGTAACATGCGCCTCTTAAATTTTGTGGCCCCAGTCTCAGCTGGCATTGTTCCTCTTAAAACAGCTTTCAAATCTCATAAAATCACATCTACTCCTGTCAGGAAAATCTTGATGGATTGCGTATATATCAGAGAATTTGACAATCGCATAATCGGCTACCAATTATTTTATTTTTTTCCCTTGTTTGGCTTCTCTTTTTTCCCAAAGGCTTTGTGTGTATGTGTGTGCGATGTGTGTGCATATCCACAGGACCACTTATTGCACCTTTCAAACAAAAGGCAAAACGCAGAGCCCTTCCCCAACAGCATTATCTGCTGAATGATGCGGCGCTCATAAGTGTTCTCCCTTTTAACTGGAGTTAATTACCCTTGGAATGCTTTGGACCCCTTGAAACGAGAGGAAGTGGCAACACTCACGTTCAAATAAGTGGGGCTACAATAAAGACAATGAGCGGCCAGACAGCATCGGACAGGAGGGCCGATGGAAGAGACATGTAAAACAGAGAAATGCGTGTCTTCACAGGGGAGAGACTGACACCGAGGTGGCTCTGTGCATTAACAATGCGCAAGCCAAAAATAAAAAACAAACAATATGAAGCATATTGACATTGTTTGATGGGTAAATTAAGTAAATGATTTTATAAGGAGATTAGGAAGAATTAAAAAAAAATTTTTTAAACTTTATTCCTCTTGATCCCCACCTCCAGCATTTCACCTCCTCCTCATGCTGGGAAAACATAAAAATAATGAACTTTTCTTCAGAAACAAGCCACCTAGAGTCTTTTAGACTTTCAGCTGCTGACCTCAGTAAGAGGGGCAAAGGGGGCCTGGATGGACTCCTGGGTAACACATACACTTAAAATGGACAATCTCAGTGACTTAGAATGATGTGAGATATTTATCATCGCTTTCTATTTGATAGTGAAATACACCCACAGGAATACCCTCTGTCAAATAAATGGCTAAAGATAAAGAACAATCCCTCAGTACAAAGAAAAAATAGGCAAATGCAGAGAATATCATAATTTGTAATATTTGTTATATGTTAATTTACAACAGAAGATATTTAAAGTTCACCATAGCATCTCGTCTCATTAACAATGAAGATGGAGACACACACACACACACACACACATACATATATATATATATATATATATATATATATATACAGTATATATTATATATGCTTATTAATTTAGCAAAATAATAAAATTAAAAACATAATGAAAATTAAATGGAAAATTCACAATTAATTAATGTCTAAAACATATTTAATTTAATATTTGAAAGTATTTAAAAATGTGGTCAAGCATTTTTAAACACATTCAACATTTTATTTGCAATTTACCTGCAAATACAATGTTGCTCCCCATTAACTTTTTAGCAGTATTTCTAATCAAATGTTGGTATATATTTCTACTTTTATTTTAGAAAATGTTAAATATAAATAAGCAACCGTTGAAAATAAACAACTGCACAACAAGAATAACATTAATAATAAAAAGACTATAAAGGCCAATGCTTAAACCATTTAAACAGTAACTTTCTATTGAAATGCACAACCAAATTTATTTTTAAAGGGTGTCATATTTTATCCAAACAAACAAATAGACAAATAAACAAACCAATAATTATATGCAAATTAAATTTATATTTGGGCATAGATTGATTGAAATTATCATAATTGCTAAAACAGCACTTGTTGTTACTCAAACAAATATATTTGAAACAATCTCTGCTGCTAAAATCATGCATTGTGCTTTAAAATGATGAGGAGTTAATTCCAAATGAACAATTACTGAACATTTTACAAAAAGAAATACACGTAAGTTTTATCTAGCAATTTGCTATAAAAGGTGTATGCAATTCAAGCATGCACATTACACAAAAGCAATGTAGCCTAAAAAGTGCAGTGAAAGTGTAGGCACAAAACAAATTACAACAAAACAAAACAAAAAAAGCTTAAATTCAGTTTAGTGTTAAGCAAGCATAAATCTGTTCAGTTAGTTCACAAATACATATCATTTTAAATAGGCGCTTTAATTCCAGCATGATATTCTGAAATTGAAGATTTTATTTAGCAAATGCAACGGTTCTCATACGATTATGACAGTCATCACAGTTGAGAAGGCTAATGCTGCCAATCCACAACAACAGACATTGTTTATGGAAGAAGCTGTTCAGCCGCTATTATGGCACATCAGTATGTTAGCAACTTCCTTCTTTTTTAATCTCTTAAGAAACCAAGGGTGGAACTCCACCTTTAAGGTATACTCTGTACTTTACAATAGCAGAGGTCACCAATCTATAGTTTCAATGTTTGTTTTGTGCATCCTGGAGCAATGTTAACTTCCAAAGCTCTATTACACTGTCTTTTTGCTGAATCTCACTTCAAATAAATATTCAACAGTATGAAGCACGAATCAATAATGAGTAAACTACAATGTGTGTGTATTTGGAATGAACAACACTCAGAAATAAGGTCTTATAAAATAATTATAAAGCATGTGTAATTTATGCTTCAATCTGGTATTTTTAACATTCCACATAATGAGGTGAAGGAGCCCCACAGTACAAGCTCATGATTAAAGAACAAGGGCTGAAATTTTGTCCCTCTCTTTATACTGTCACCCTACATGGTTTGTTCTGTGAATGTGTAACAGTCCTAATTCCTTTAGTGGGCCACATGCTGTGCAGCCTGTCTGAAATTCAAACTCTCCTGGCATTTAAGACAGCTTTCCCCCTGACTGCTTTCTCTCATGCCCTCACGCTCACAAGACACATTTCCTATACTCTGCATATTAACTGACTGTCAGCACTCCTTGTCTTGTCAATGTCTCCCCAAATTCACAAGCAGTTATTCTCTGTTTTAACAATGGAATCAAAGATCTATATTTCTCCACTTCTTGGTTCTTAACTGGGGAGCATTAAATCAACTACAGACTTTTTGGTAGTACTACCAACAAACAAAAAAAGATCGTACAGTGCATCTATACTGGAGCCCGGTGCCGGTCGTCAGCGGCAACATAGACACCAACACGTCAAATATTTCAGATGCAACCTGACAGCAACCCAAAAAAAGGTAACAAACATGCTACCGGCTACCTCCGCAGCACAGATATGTATAGGCACCACATGCACAGCCACGCATGTATATATATGTACACACACACACACACACACCACAAACACACACACACATACACACACACGCATTCCTACACAAGAGGAATAAAATGAAATTAAAATTTACCTACTCTTGTTCAGAGTGCAAGGAGAAACACTCAGGCAGGGAAAGTTCTACCGAATCCATGTGCAAACTGCAACCATAATTTGAGCAAGCCCCCTCTATAAATCAAAGTTTTTTTCCCCCTTTCTCTCTCTCTCTCTCTCTTCCTGACAGAGCACTGCAATTAACAGAAATTTGCTCCCGGTGACAAGCCTATAGGCACAGCCAGTTGGGACCGAAAGCTCTTGCACTCTTCTAATCAAGGACTTAAAGCCACGATTGGAGCTCATTAATATGAAGTAAGGCTTTGCATATGTAATCCCTCTGGCCCATCCGGGTGCCAGATTGGTGGCTTCCTGGCCAATTGGAGCTGGACAAGGCTCTGTCTGCACTCATAGAGAGAAGCGGAGCAGGTGGAGAGGGAGGGGAGAGACAAAGAGGGAGATGGGGGGAGAGAGAAAGAGAGAGAGAGAGAGAGAGAGAGAATTTAAAGAACCAGCACATTCCCTTTGAGAAGACAATCAGTTTGCAGTGTCAAGCAGAGGAGAAACAGGACACTCCTAACTGTGATTAGAGAAATGTGATTTCAATACAGACAATACAGTATTCGTATTCGTCTAGTGGTCACTCTTTGCTTTGTTATTTTTTCTCTTGGATTTGTTGCTTGTCTCCCATCTATTTTTATTTTTCTCTTTGAGGGACAGATCATTTTGACCTGAGATGAAGTGGAATTCCTATAAATGCATACTTAACTACTTAAATATAAACCTTATTTTTGCAGTACTGAAGACTTTATTACGATTTACTGTAGGACTTACAAAGCTGTGTATTTATATATATATATATATATATACTGTATATATATATGTCTGTGTGTGTGTGTTTGCGTGCAAAGTTAAAATGCAGCAGTGAATTTTTTTAATGAACAGAGTAAATGTCCAGAAGAAAATATAATACTACAATTGAACCTAAGTGAAATCTTAGTTCAGGTGTCTGAGTATAACAGATTATACCAAGACCTTTGAAAACAAAAATCTTTCCTTTAAAATGAAGGTTATTGTGCTTGACACATATATTTTGTATTTTGTCTTGGAAAAAGGTTCTTATGAAGTTTATGAAGGAGGAAATTAAGTTTGAATGATATTACATCAAGCCAGGGACATGCTTTTACACAGTTTCAGTTTGTTAAAAGACTTTAGTTGTTGTCTTTGTGTGAGAATCATTCTGACACAATTTCCCCATGCTGTGCGCACCTTGTCAGTATGCTGTATTTCCACGAGCAGCAGGGAATATATTGCTGGCTTCTCAGTGCACCGCAATTCTCCACTGATAAGAAAATACAGGAGCTCCCCCAGTATGCTAACTATTGTGTCTCACAGTCATGCTGTCTTGTAGGGATTTGAACCCCATTTTTCTAAAACATGTGCTTTTTTATTTTTTATAATGATAAGCAGCACTCCCTCCACCTTGGTGTCCATGCAATAATTCACTCAGCAGAATGGGCCCAATCGCAGCAGCTTCTCTAAATGCTCAAAGGAAATATCACATTTATTATTGGGGATACACTGAAGACATTTTCTCCTTCATATGCATAAACAAACTGCTGTTGAGTGCTGAAGAAAAACTAGGTGTTTGATCACAAATCCAGCACCATTCACTATTTGTGGCAAACAACGCATTGCTATTACCCGTAGTATTCTAACAACAGATGACTTGCTGTGCCTCTCCAGAATGATAAGTATCTCAATAGCTTAGTGTTAATTTCCTGTCCCTCATATTAAGTATAACAGTACTTTTGGTTAAAAAACAAAACAAACTTTCATTGTGGGAACCACAGTGGACCTCTTCTATGATACAGTCTGTATTCTATGAGACAAATGAATTTGAATCCAAGCCACTGACATGGGTTTTAGCAAAATGATGCAGTTGTAGTCACTTGATTGCTTGGGGAAATAAATGTCAATAAGCCAATGGCCATAAAAATAAATATGTCCTCTGGAAGCCCTCACAGCAATTTGAAGGCAGCTTAAGACTATGGGAAAAGCATAGAGACGGGCAGGAAGAGAGAAAAAGAGAGAGACCTCCCTCTAACAGTAAGCTCATCCCACATCTACATTGTAACAAGGCAGGTGTGGTAGTCATTAAGCCTAGCACACAATATTTGATGACAATAATCATGAAATCATGTAATGTGTTAATATGTTGTGATGTAAATACAAATTTCTTGAAAAACATATCTCTAAAAATGTATAAATTATTTGTTCATATACAAATATACAGTAAACTTCCTTCTGTATCTTGTATACCCCCATCCTTAAAAAGTGCACATATTTTTAAATGCACCCAGAACAGATTCTCCCGTTTCCAATGTCCTTCCAGGCAAAGATGACAGTTTTTACTTTTGTTTAGAAAGCAATGCACACTTAATTTATTCTTCTGGACTATGTGGTTTTTAAAAGACATTTAATTTCCACACAACTCCACGATGGTTTTGATGAGTAAAAGGAAATGTTTCAAAGGGCTTCCTCTTAAAATGTGTGAGTCTAGGGACATTTTAAATGTGTTTTAATTGGCAGAGATACCTGTGTACCAGCGGATCCCTAGGGATTGACATACATTTTCACATAAAGATTTACTATGATCAAAAAAGCCTGAATTTCTACAGCTTCAGTCAACATCATTTCTACAACCAGAATAATGACCATTATCATTGGCATTTCTTTTCATTATTACTTAATTTCGAGTCAGATATTGAAGAAGGTTCAGAGTAGCATAGCACATATGGATACACACACACACACACACAAACATATACACATATAGACACACATACTGTACACACAAACATTCTACAGACCACTTGCAATTGATAAGAAAAGCTTATTGTTAAACATTTAACAAAGTTTAAAAAGTCACAAAGCAGTCAACATATATATTAGTATATGAAACCAGCTTGTGATGCTGTTGTTCAAACGGAGGTCATATGCATGTCTTGTGTATTTAGGCATCTACAACGTGATTTACGTGTATTCTACTGTTTGTATATGTTAATGTACATGTGTTCATAAACAACCCAGAAAATACACTTGATAACGACAAGTGTGAAATCTTCAGCATGTGTGAAATAAACAGGTGTATAAAGATCCTAAAAAAAATGTTATGCATATACTATATGTGTATACTGTAACAACGTGCCAAATGCTTTCCATATCTGTACACTGATATAACTATTAAATAAAAATAACAAATCATCTATGAATAAACGTTTTACATGATAAACACAATTATAAAAGCTATAATTAGGCATAGATCTAAACAACTTTGAGAATAATAAAAAAATAGACTACTTGTAATAATTGCGTAAAATAGACATATACCTCTGCATACACAGTAGTGTTTCCCCTTCAATACATTAGACCACCCACCTAAAAATATAAAATGCCATTATTTGAAAACTAATTTACTATCATTTGACTATCAATAGAATTTTTTTTGTGGAAGCTTACCACAAAAGCTTTTTGTGGACCCGTCTTCGGAAATGATCAACAATTCAATAGATGTGTGGAGGGCGTGACATCACAGTGTTTTGATTGGCAGTAATCTCACTACGATTGGCTGCATGGCCACGCGCAAATAGATTTGTTTAGGTTACATTACTTCAGGAAAGCGAATAACTAACCTAGCTAAATGATAATATCATATTCAGCTAATAAGAAGAGCTTGCCACAAAAAATTGTCAGGTAAAGATCTCATCTTTCTTCCTAGAAAGAACAGAATGGGTACAGTGGGAGCCATTTTGATAACACAGAAACCAAAAGGAACGATATAGACACAGGTTGTCAAAACACCGGCCTGGCTTAAGCACCTTCGCTACAAACCATGGCTTTATAAAACAAGACTAGGAAAGTAACTAACTCCTAACTTACGCCTAAATATCCCAATCACAGTGCACCGTTTAAACAACGCTACTTAAGGCAGCTTTTTTAACGTGAAACTGAGCCTCTCTTCTCGCGTCCTTTTTCATTATTTTCCATTTTTATTTTTTTATCTCTGATATTTTGTGAAGAGAGGGCAGGGCAGAAATAAATTATATGGAGAGTAGTCTGTATACTGCACACAAAAAGTGGAAAAATTGAAAAAATGAGACATAAGGAAATGGGAGTAACATTACACAGGTTGCATCAGGGCCAGCGCCAGGCAAAATAAACATTTAAATCGACTGAACCCCCCTCCCCAGTCTGCGATCAAAGCAGCAGCACCCATCCACCCCACCCTTCCCCCCTAGTCCGTGATCACGTCAACACACACAAGCCCCCCCTCCAGGTCTGGGGTGGCACCATCTCACCACCCTGCCTACAAAGACATCCTGGGGGAATCACTGCACAGATATAGAAGCATGCCACACACAGGTACAAACACTTTTTCATAAGCACACACACACAAATACATACACATATAGACATCCATACTGTACACACAAACATTCCACAGACCACTTGCAAGTGAGAACAAAAAAACAAAAAAAAGTCTAGCCACAAAGTCACAAACCAGCCGAGATGTGTATATGCAACCAGCTTGCGATGCTGTTGTTCAAACAGTGGTCCTGAGAGATGGCGCAACAGGGTCAGGACAGACTGGCTGTTCCATTCTCAGGCTGCGGTGTGCCCCCTTCTCTTTCTTGTTTTCTCAGTAATTTGGTTAAGGTTATGAGTACTAGTTCAGGTGTGATAGTGACAGTTTCCTCCTTTTGGTCACAGTCCTGTAACCTTAAGGGATGTGGCAATGCTCAAGCGGGCAATGGGAGTATGGTCCCCACTTTTTAATGGGACCCCCTCTGATCGTCCCCCCAGGGGAATGTCAGGAAGTGAAAAGGACAACACTACAAGTCAGTTACCTCTACTCCAGACACAAATATACACAAAAATAAAGACAATATCAAAGATGCTGACCCTAATAACAATAAACTATTATTTTTATAATGTAAACCCAAGTACAATAGTTAAACTATGTACGTCGCTCTGGATAAGAGCGTCTGCTAAATGTCTATAATGTAATGTAATGTAATGTAAACCACCATGTAGGCACTATCCCCTCTCTACTTCAAGCTCCTGGAATTATTAAGTTATTAATAAGATTAAATAGGCGCAAATTCTATAAAACCCCTTCTTTTTCCCATTAATAGCCTCTAATCCACAACACCTTCATGAATACATCAGAACTTAAGCATGCAGAGGCCTGAATGGCTGATTGCTCCTGGTGTTGATATGTGTCAATAGCCGCTCTTCTTTTTCATTAATGGTTTTCATTCGGGTGCCTGCATCCAATGTGCCGCACTACCTGCTTCCAGTGCCCCGTCTTCTTTTGGAATGTGCTTCATAATACAAAAAAGGGAACATATGTCAAAGTAATGGGATTCTGACAAATCACAGAACATGTCTTGCTTTAATTATACAGCCTTAGCATTCCATTAATAAGCAAATGTCAGGATTCAACATTTGTCTTTAATAGTGAGTCACCATTTAATTCAAGATGGTTTAGTGAGTTCAGCTATCATTACAATTTATTTGCCAAACTTGTTTGCAAAGAAGAAAAAGAAAAACACACCTGACAAGTTTTTACTGAAACCAGGGCCAAGTAAGTTCCCAAGACCAAGACTAGCACATTGAACAGAAAAAAACCTGACCTTTCAATTGTGGACACATATTAATACGACAAGAGCCCTGCATCAGCAGACTTTTTTGCATTTAAAATGTTAAACAAAATGATGACCCCTTTGGTCACAAGCTGTTGACACCTGCCTAGAAATTACCAGGGCTCACATGGCGCTGCATCAATCACACCAGTCAATAGGGTCAGGCAAGTTCATTTAGGTCACATGTCAGCCGTCTGGGCCCTGAAAATTCAGTCAATGCAGCTGCTGCTGGAGTTGTTTAAAATCAACTTGTCAAAATTGGGCCTTAATAAATTCAAGATGTTGATTGTTTATTCATATACGTGTTGGTGAGCGATCGGCATCTGTGTGCATGTGCTTTCATTTTTACCTTTTCTTGTGAGTGAATACTGTGACGCTGCCATTGAGATACATGGTCTCAGAATGAATTCACCATCATGAAGAACAACAATCTGTGCATGTTTTGTGTATTTAGACAGCGTGATTTATGCGTATTCTGCTGTTTGTATATGTGAATGCACCCGCATTCATAAACAACCCAACAAATACACTTGATATCTATATATTTTTAACCTGTGTGAAATAAACAGGTCTGAAAAACAATGCTATTCATATATGTGTACACTGTAACAACGTGCCAAATGCTTTCCATATCTGTACACTTATATAATTATTAAACAAAAACAATAAATCATCTATGAATAAATATTTTTGTATGAACATAAAAGCTATCATTAGAAAGTTATCTAAATGACAAAATAAAAAAAATGTATACTTGTAATAACTGTGAGAGAAGCATGCCACTCCATTTTACATGCGTCTATGTGCGCATAGACATATACCTCTGCATACACAGATATACAGTCATGCCACACGCAGGTAAAACACTTTTTCATATGCACACACACACACACGCACATATACACACTTGTACAAACAGAGATACACAAGTGTACCCCCTGCTCTACCTCTCCCTGCTCTGTGTAGAGTGCTCTGTTTGGCCACAATCTCAGTGGGAAGTGTGGTGTGTGTACGTATAGCACACTGTCTCCACAATGACAACATGCATAGGGCCCGCTGTGAGGTGTCCAAGGCACCACTGTGCACTCCCTCGCTTCAGCAGGGCACATGACTGCATCCATGAATGCCACACACCGACAAATGCACATACAGTAAATACACTTCCATTTTGTGTCCGAAAAAACTACAATCCAACTGCAATACCTTTCCCCAAAATTTTTTATACTGATAATAGTAATACATAGTATAAAGTATATATATATATATATATGTATATATATATGTATGTATATACACTGTCTAAATATAAATAGTGTCTGCATTAGGTTTAAGTGGTCGCACAATACACTCGGCATGTGAGAAAGTGTTGCTATGATCTTCCCATTTGAAACAGGGACACAGACGAGGCCAGGACTCTAGTGTATGTACAGTCTGCAGTTCAGTAGTGGACAACAGAGGGAGCTACTGACTGTGATCTGACCATTGAGCTGATGCAGTGTGGGGAATATGACCGTGATCAGTGGGGCCATTTGCTCTGAATTTGATGCTGCCCATACATGATCCGGCTGATAAAAAAGGGACACTTTCATCTTCCACTCATTATTATGCAAATCTTGTTTCACAACGTGACATCAAAGAACTCTAACACCATGCAGTGTGCTTCGCTTACTGCCAAGTAACACTGTGGCAGGCTAAACACACAACTTGTGATGCACTGGAGATAATTGAGATTTTCTGAGACAGCATTTCAAACATTAACTTGTGGTGCTTGTGTGAAAACCAAAAATGTAAAGAAAGTATATTTTTGATTTGTATTCAATCTCTTCCAATGGTGACAATGGTCATTTAGTGGATACATAAGAAGCATACAAACGTCTTACACAAACACACACACACACTCACAGGGGGCAGGGAGACTTCAAGGGCTGCATTAAACAACTGCTACCACTGCATTCTCACTTCCCTGAGCAGAAAACTCTGCCAGACAAACCACCATTATAAAAAGAAATAACACAAGGTTACAGTGGCTGGAAATGAGCGAGGGGCTAAGTAATCTAATGGTCTATCACCAGGTACAATTGTCACATGAAGGAAAGTGCCCATTTCAAAGGCCCCCTGCTTGGCAGGGTGATAACAGGCTCTCTGGGCTTGGGGGGCAGTGGGCGGATGGGGGATGATGCCACTTGAATGGGGGCTAACATTCCTTTGATTCTGTCTCTGCTGTTGCCACATGCCTCCCGTGGCCCCCAATGCTGGGACCAAACTATACTGCTCCACTTTTCCTTTAAGACAACTCTAGCCTCCCTTTGTGGCATAAGAAATTAAGAGGTCAGAGGGGATTTTGTGATATTATGCTGTACAATATACGTACATGCACGCACATATGTGCACTCACTCTGCAGTTAGCTGATTACAGGCCCTGATATGTGATACACATTAATGCATTAGGAACAGGTATTTGTAAATCGTTTCACCTGGAAAGAAAGGGAACCCTCTAATCCTCATCTGAGGTTGCAATTAAGACTTCACAGCCTTAGATATCTGTAATAAATTCCCCTCCGCACACCCTTTCTACAGTAGAGGAATAATAACAGCCCTTAAACATAGCTGTCCAATTGACCCAGTTGATATTTAATCATAATCTACAATAGTTTCCTTCCAAATTGTAGAAAGTTGCGCAGCATAGTATTTATTCCTGAAGGAGCCACTGTGGATGCCCTTTAAAACAGCATAGCTCCCAGTTTTTTCCCAATGTGAGATAAGGCAGGTACATATTAAAAAGGATTCTGTTTTGAAGCCTGCTCTATACATGCGTCTTAGTTTGGCAAACAGAAAGCTACTTAAGATTCACAAACAGTGGGTGCAGAAAGGAAGTGTAAGAAGGCCTTGTGCCACTCAATGTGTTTTGCTTTTATGTTGGCCGACTGGGAATGATACCATCTGCTTTTTTCATTTGTCTATTAGGTGAATTACTATAGTTATTTATTAAAGTTTCTAAATGTCAACCTTTACAGTTCAGTTTCACTCAAAGTGGAGTTTGATATGTTGTTTTAGGCAGGTTGTACATTAATATCATCAGTTAGATGATCTTTGAAACTGGAGACAGCAAAGAGGACAACAGGTTGATGTCTGACTATCGAGAAGCCAAGGCATACATGCAGAAAGTGCAGTAGCTTAAGTGCATAGTCCCGTGAGTCCCACCCACGAGCAAGAGACAATTTTCCACACTGCACATAACACAGTGTACAACATTACTTGTACTACTGATCACTGATTATAACTAGCAACCTGCAGGTGTCTTATACCTAGGGGGTGCTTATATAGTAGTCCCCATATGAGCCCAAATTGACCCTGCTGAGATAACAAATAGTTGTGTCCCAGTAGGGTTGTAAAGTTCCAGTTATGAGGTCATTTTGGGAATTCATGGTGTCAACAATATTTTTCATAAATCTTAAGTATGTCTAATTAATCCCTTCCCTCTCACCCTCAGATATATGTGGGGAGTGTTCTGATGCAATATTGCTGCTTCATCCAGGTGGGTGTGACACATTGGGTGGGGGGGGGGCGCTGAGATCTGGTGGGTTATTCATTGACACAGTCACAGAATAATTTTTGTATTATAGAATTTTTTATGGATTGGGCCTACCTGAGGGGTCACTAAAAATACTTTGCTCACATTGTAAGGGAGAAAACCATGGGTTTTAAGAAATGTCAAACAAACATGATGATATTCCTATTAGGGTATACCGATTAGGATCATTACAAAAACTTATAAGACCTTTCCCCTGATCTCGATTAAGGTGCTGTGCAATGGCAGTGATGGTACCATATGTCGGAAAAACCTGCTCTCCAGAAAGGACCTGGGCACATTTTCTTTGTTTATTATTTTCTTTACCTTTTTGTTACCTTTGTTTAAGCATGAGATTGTTACAGTGAGCGGTGATTTACCCTAGAAAACTTCCAAAAATGAACTGAAAAATTCCCTCTCTTTGCAACCCTAGTCCCAGCACTGTTGACTACTCGGCATTATGTGCTATTGTCATATTCAAGATTCAGTGTAGGTTGTACAGCTCAGCCTGTAGTTGTGGTGAGAGCCTTTAATTACTGAGCCTCTTGTGATACCCTGCACAAAAGTATTTCTGGAGAATGTGCCATTAGTCTCTGGTGCAGTGCCTAAGCCTTTTAACCCCTTTGCGCAGATGGTAAATTTGTAAGTCATGTGAGACTAGATTCAGCTGTAAATTACACTGGTACAGTATGGAACACATGACTGGCAAAATGGCTGTACGTCATCAAGGGTCTAAGGTATCAAACGAGCCCCAAACCATCACTCTGTGGCCAGATATGGAGTAGATGTGGATGGATCCCCTTAAGGGTTGTTTCTCCTGACTTTTTTCCCCATAGAGTTCTATAGGAAAATGAGTCATGAGAAATAACCCTTGCAGTGATCCATCCACATCTACTCCATATCTGGCAACAGAGTGATGGTTTGGGGCTCGTTCGATAGCTCAGACCCTTGATGACCCTTGATGTTCCATACTGTACCAGTGTAATTTACAGCTGAATCTAGTCTCACCCCCCAATTCCCATAGAGATCCATTCAAATGCAGAGAGCTTATAGTATTGCTTGTAACAGTACCTGGAAATAAGATATCGAGAGTCTTTTGATGTTGATGGGTCACAGACTTCAGGTAGTAACAGCATGCAAAGGATATGCGACCAAATATTAAATATGATACTTTAAAAATATGTTAAAGCAAAGGGTATGAATACTTATGTAAATGAAAGATTTCAGTTTTCATTTTTAATACATTTGCAAAAATTTCTAAAAACATGTTTTCACTTTGTCAAAATCTGCAAAATGCTACCAAATGTTCTATTTTCAATGGAAATTGGTGGGCTACATCAAAAATACAATTAACTATTGCACTACAGTATGTTAAATGCGCTCAAAATGCGAAAATAACAATGGGTCTACCAATCATATTGGAAAGACAGTGCTCGAGTGGAGAAATGAACTGACTTAACTTATTATCTGTAGCCAGCGAGACCAACTGCATTTCAGATGCGATATTTTTTAAATATCGGCATGGGGAAATTCCCCTCCCGAAGCATTATATTTACAGCTTGTGTAATATGAGACTGTGAAAATGAAAACTGGCGTTACGCAGGACGGTAGTAAATAGTATAAAGCACCCCGGAAGACATGGGATATACCGTTGCTAAGGTTATAATGCACTCTGTTGGATAAAAGAGCCGACAATTAAACCAGAACGAACTGTAATGAACGAGACAAGCTTGCAGAGCATGGGGGGTATTATGAGTCGACGTTTCAGATAGTGTAATTGCATTATAAAGTGTTGTATATTTCTCAAACCGATTGTACCAGACAATAAATGACCACTGAATTTTGAAAGGAACATCTCGATGTGTAAAACCAATGGTACGATTGTATGTTAATTTCATATTTAGTGGCATATATTGCTAGTAGAATACATGGTAGAATGAGAGAATACTTTCACATGTTTATTTTGCATTTGAGTTAGCAGGGCTTTTCACGGCTTTTCTGGCATACGATCAGGCGATTGTTTGGTTTATCTTGTTGCTATGACGGAATTCAAATTTTATACGATGAATAAATATATTTATGAACTAAAACATAGACGCTATTGTCCACTATGTCACGCATGGGTAGGTATAGACTGGGTGGGGGGGTGCTTGTTAAATGGACTTGCTATGGAAAAATTGTGACATTTAGAAACTACGCATTGGCCAGAAATCGTCGCGAATCGTCTACCAATACAGTTAAAACACAGAGTTTGTGTTTTCTACTAATAGTTTGGCTGCAAGAGCAACAAATGTCTCAGTTGAGCAAAAAAGTCTCGCCGGCAAGAACAAAGGGGTTAAGGAAGCACAAGATCATCCCATCATTGCTTACATTCATGGTGAGGCTATGAAAAGCAAATTGTGGCAGGCAATTTTTCTGTCAAATATTTCTCTATAGATTTGTATTGTTTAATTATGGTATAATCGAAATACCATAAATAAGTGAGAAAGATCTCTGCAACATAAAATGAATGAATTATGTACATCTGAAATTATATTGAGAACTTCATGGAGAGAAAAGCATCTTCCAGTGCCTTTTACAATGCAATTCCATCGAATAGCGCTTACACTGTTGAGACTAATATTAACATTTCATGTGAATTATTAGTTACATATTAGAACTTCAGGGGATTTTGTTTGCAGCATGACCTAACTAGATTTTTAAGAATTCATATTTTCCCCAAAAATAAAACATTTTCTCTCCCGGAATAGACGCATTGTCCCTGTAATCGCGGGAAGTTGGCTTGTTTTAAGGCATTAAGCTACCAGTAAAAATGCGTTGGTCATATTTACATAAGCAGGGCAATATAAAACAAGTAAATAATAGTGGAAAATATGGAAAATACCGAGAACTACATAAGTGAAACAGGTAAATCTATACATTTTCTGGATCATAAACTCCATGTTCACAAGTTTGCAAAATCTGAGGATGATATGCAGAACTACTAAGGCTTTATGGTGCAAAATATAGGTGGAGTCCATTAGTGTCTATCCAAATGGCTAAATTGTGCACGGCTCTAAATAAAAAAATGAGGATATATTTAACTATAAATCAACAATTTTGGCTCATAAAACTCACTATTGCATCATTTTCAAGTGGGAATTACTATATTTTCATTAGTATAAGGGGGTAGATATCTATGGGTCCAAAACCCTATCCAAAACATGTCAGAAAATTGTCCATTATAAAGCATATACAGTTGCCCCTTCGGATGGTTTAAGATAAAAAAAAAAACATTGATATCACAGTGTTACATACACCTGAATATGTAGCCTAATCATTCACTCTTGTACCTCAATAAAACATCACTTTTACCTGTACTCTACAGCAGGGGCGTCACCAGAGGTAGATGTTTAGGGTGGCTAAGCCTCTACGAGGGGGGTCTGGGGGCATGCACTTTTTTCAAAAAAACAGTCACAAAATGGATGTTCCCCATGAATTTTGAGAGCAGAAATAAGCCTAAAATCAATAAATAATAGTTGTTGCAAAAAACGTTCTTTAAATTGCTTTGATATATAGCAATAGGGTTGGGCTGATGTACGATACCCTACCATCGTTTATTAACTAAAATGCATCGGCATTGGCAATGGTTGACACATCGTGATGTCAAAGATGATGTGTAGCCTATTCTAGTTTGACAGCTTATATATCAAATTGCCTCAATGGCAGTGGAATTCATTTAGGCCTGGCCTGTAGATTAAATTTAACCAGCGATTTGTTTTTTATTGCAATTAAAATCCAGATTCCATAGCATATAACATCTAAATGTTCATATACGCATTGATTAAATTTTAACTTGTGATCACCCTTCATGAGCAGGGAATCATGTTGGTTGGTGGGGGAAGAGAGTCCCTCAGAATAATATTCTCCCATAAACTTCTCCCTATCATTAGAAGAAAAAAAAAACTTTGCACTTTTGTAGCTTTATCAAAACATTCTAACTTCATGAGTCAAAAAGGTTACCTACGTAGCTAACTGTAAACTGTTATCTCTCTGTAGCCTATTATCCAGGTTATAGCAGTATACCAGAGAGGCTAGCTACTCCACATTGCATATGCAGCAAGTGGGTTCAGTTTTTTAAATTTATTTAGCTGCTATAATAGTAACAGGCAAGCATCACTAATTCCGTTTAGGCATTTTAGTTAAACATAAACAACTATAGTTAGGCTATCTCATATAAACCTAAAACTTGAACCAGTAACTGTTAAGCTACAGGCTATAGGAACTTGAGAGGTGATAGGAGCCAGGGGTTTCAACAACTAACGTTAATTCCCATAGGCTATAATGAAGAAACTCCTGCATTTTTCTACCAAACTCAGGGGTTTACAGTCATATTTTCAACCCAGTTATACCCATAAGACATACAATATAAGAATAAGAATAAAAGCATGATTTTACTTGATACAAACAACGTTATAGTCGAGTTGTTTTACACATCGTAGACTCTGGCAGGTCAACATATGACTGTAAATAGTGGAAAGTGTAGGCTACAATTGATAAGTAGTTTGAACTTACTTATTCTTTCTACATGGTATGGATCCAGCCTAGCAGTAGCACTTGAGATCAGACATATGGAGCAAACACTTTCGTAGTACTAGTGCTTGTTACAGCAGCATTTGGAACGTTCATACTACAACCATCAACCCAGTCTCTGTAGCGGTCATTTGAATTGAGCGGTCACATGGCTCAGTACACGCACCACACTGTAATCTAACCAATGGCTGCACTAGATTAATCCTCCCCAGGGTCCTGGCGCCAGACTTTTCCATGTGCGTTATTATTCTGGAGTGACGATGGCGCATTTTGTCAAATCGATCTGAAAAAAATATAACGATTAAAACGAGTGGCTTAAAAAATATTTAGGGGGGCTACAGTAAATTTGGGGGGAGGCTGAAGCCTGGATTGACCTGGATTAACCCACCATTATCCTTTGAATCACAATCAAATTGAAGCGTTATAATTGAATACAAATATTGATTGAAAACATGCCACACTTTGCAAATACTGCACTGAACACCAAATCTCCAATGTATTTAGTAACATCATTTTGCATTTGTCAATTATGAAGTGACTCCATAGTCAAATAATGATCCAAAAGAAAGCAAATACATTCAGAATTAGGGCCAGATGTTGTTACATAAAACTTGCAGTGGAAATAGCATCCTGACGAGAGTAGGTTGGGTTGTCCACAATTTGCATGAAAAGATTATTTTACTATGGCTACAGCTAATTATGTAATCAGCGAAAGGGACTGTTACTACTAACTAACTATTTAGCGTATGAAGCAGTTTAAAAGGTGCTGTTAAAAAAACTCCTGTTTAGTGCGTTCAATATCTTCATTGGATAAGGCCATGTAGGGAAATTGATGTATCTGCTCATGCGCCAGACACAATTGTTTACAATGTTATGACAACTTCATTTTGGGGTGGATAGTTCTGTAAGTTATCCAATGCTGCAATGAATATCTTCATATCATTGCCTTCCACTGACCCTTCTGTTCTGGCATACGAATGCTAGCTAAAGCCAGGAGAATTCATATTAATTGGTTAACGTTATAATGTTGCAGGCAAAATGCTGCTATTATCATTACTGGTTATATATTTCAGTAACATATAACGTTAGCCTACTATTTCTACACCTAACGACCTAACGTTATTCCTCTCAGGTGCACTTGCTAATATCATTGGAATTTCCCGATAGTTACGGCAAAGGTGAAAGGCTGTGGGTCAGACGTCGCCACAAAGTGAGTCCAACGATTGAGCAAAACTTTCCGTGCTACCATACTTCCATGCTCCAGAGTGCGTACTCCCAAGCCTTGACTGGAGTGTGCACTCAGGAGCACGGGAGTATGCGGTTTGAGACACAGCCTATCTTTCCAGATACATTACTCTGTTTGCGTTGGTCAGCTCTCCAATGTAAAGCAGCCATTTTTAAACCTTAATATCTCCGCCATTTCAAAACCAATCTCTGTGCCATTTCATAGTTGGACTACAATCTCCATGGGCTCACCTATTACTGTTTTTGGTATAGCTACGTTAGGCCATTACAAAGTTATGGGTACCTCCTAAAAATTAGCATAAGAAATTGACTTTTTTTGCGCAAACATAACTCAATTTAAATCCAACGGATCCCGACACAAGACCGCTCATTCTGTCGGAAAATTGAGACATGCATGCTTTTTATACTTTCATGTCTCTAGACTTTATAAAATTTTAATGAGTCCTCAAAATTCAAAAATTTTGACAATGAATTGTCCATAGCCTTAACATGGGAGAAACAAATGCTAACCTACAAATCTGGATAGCTTCTCAACAATAGAATAATTCCATCATATTAAAAACGACCCTGAGAACAATGGGAAACCATTATCGTGATTGGGTCACATCATGATGAGCTATGGTTACCTACCTAGCACCAATTCACAACAATGAACACCACCACCTGTTGCCAACTCGTAGTATGACTATAATAGCTGCATCATTCATTCAATACAGCTATAGGGATCATGATGAAGCAAATACCAAATTTATGTGGAGACATACATGCGCAATAGGCTACATGCGAACACACACATTCTAGCTGAAAAAAAGACATTTGACAGTGCTTTAAATGGTTGTATAGCCTACGGTAGAAATGGCTGCTAATGTGTTAGCCTATGTCGCAGATGACCGGCATAACTAACAAAATATTTGGCGAATCTGTGGACAACTAACACACATAGACCACTGCGGCACATCCAGATACTTTACGGGCCACGCCCCTCTCTGGGGGAATACAAAGGGAGATGCGTCCATTCAACTCAATGGGATTGCCCAGAGACAAAACCAAAAAAAATCCCTGTATAAATAAAAAAAGACATTTGAAAAAATATTTGTAATCTATATAACTAAAATGTATCCTGATTATAATACATCTCTACCGAGCATCAAGTGGGCAACATAATGTTAAATTTGACCTGATATAGTCTAGTCTGGCGACATGCCTAGGCTTCAGTCTTCCAAGTTCCAGCGAATTAAACAAGTTTATTTTTCTTTGACATTTCAGTGTGTTAACGTGAATGTTACCGCAACCACAAAGTAGTTATTTCTGAAGCTACATATGTATTTGCTACATATAACAATTTTGAGAAGTGTAAAACAGATTGCATTTACGTGTATGGGGTTTTTCATAGTTGTTAGCATTAAGCTAATCGGTAGTTGAAAGCAGTTAAGTGTATTTAAGTGTTTGATTCCTGAGAGGAATAGCTGGTATTGTGTTGCATGCCAGTGATCATCAGTAAACATGTCAAATTTACCATCGCCAGATGCTTCTTAGTTAGCTATCTACCTAGCTAATCCCCAGCTACATTTGGCCTAATGAGGGCAGATTAAGCGCACTGACCCAATCGGAACAGTGAGCTCAAGTTTCGGGCCACCTTATTGTTGAAGCCTGTAGTTGTAACTATCCATACTATGTGACGTTTATTTAAGCTACCTGTTAAAAAGTGCTTTTCCGCAGACATGGAGATGCAGGATAGACTCTGCACCTGCTCTCCTCTAATAATAGTCTGTAGCCACAAGGCTCATATTTCGGCAAACATGCAAAATGCAAGTTTTTTTTTTTTTTTTTTTTTTTAATACACTGGCTGTGCAGTTCACAATGCAACAGCTTTTGGGAATTTTGTAAGTTTTTTTTCTTCCAATCTTTGTCCTATTTTTTCTTCAATCTGAATTATTCCCCCGAAGCAGAGCATGGTATTCACAGAAACGCTTCAGTGACGTATGAAAATGGTTGTCTATTCCCACCAGGTCCCATATCATGGAAAGTTTAGCTACATGTAGCATTTATATGCAGTGTAGCATGATACTTATGTGCTGGTAAAATATAAAGTCGGTACTACTTGCCATTTTTTTGGTGTTGCATTAAAAAAAATCACTCAGCTTAAAAATCGGTTCAGAATTGGCTCCAGCTGTGATGTCATTACTGGACTCCAGTAAAAACAGCCGGATGTCATTTGCATAAACCCGCCCTCCTTCAACCTCTAAAGAACAGGGTAGGCATACAGTTCTGTGGTAACGCCAGCCTTTCCGTTCTTTACATAGCCTCTATCACCATAGAGTATAATTATTAGCAAGTGGAAAGTTCATGACTAGCAAAACTGGCCATGTTAAATGTGCTGTGTCAGGGCACGTTTAATCTTTCCAGCTACAATAATAAGCGCTTTGACGTTTACAGCTTTAACGTTAGTCTACAGCTCTCTAGCCAAGCCGCCTGGTTGCGTACGGAGTCCTGTAACATTAACCCATATGACCAATACCATTCATTACCTACGAAACAGAATCCAACGCACGTCATTAACGACGGCTCAGTCAGTGACCGCAGGTAGCCTACTGTTAGCAAGCCAGCTAACGTTAAACTCTGTCAATTTTCTAAAAGCGAAACTGTCTAAAGTGTGGCTGTATTTTACCCAAAATTATTCAGACGAATGCTTAAACACAATAGATTGCAAAGGGGGGAATACGTCAATAATGTCGCATTTGTTGACCTATAGAATACATTTGAAATGTAATGCATCTTCGACTGCTTTAAAAGTAATGCTATCCAACAGGCTAAGTATAATTTAAACAGGAAATCACTATATTGTATATACAGGTGCAGCTCAAAAAATGTGAATATCGTGAAAAAGTTCAATATTTTTTGTCACTCATTTCAGAAAGTGAAACTCATATACACATCAAACAAAATGTTTGGAAATTGTGTATGGTTCTTCCACACGCTACTGAGGCTCCTGACTGTTTGTTAAATTAATAAATTGTAAAATTGCCAATATGTCTGGTTTCTTCCTTGTTACTGATAGACTTCAATCATCCAATCCACCAAACAACACCAAACAAGAGTCACTAGCAACAGCAGAATAAGCTGTTTGGCATTGGCAGAGAAGATTTGGCAAATTTTACATGGGCGCAACCAACATACTCAGCTGTGCTGCTCATCCCACAAATGCATGTTCCTTACAAATGGGGCACCATTTAAAAGGGAAATAAACAGGCTTTCCAACGGTATAAAATGTATTGCCAAGAAGCATTGTTACAACAGAGAAATAATCTACCAAACACAAATTGCTGAACTTTTTGTTTGATGTTTATTATATAGATTCATTACACAATACTTACTTACTTATAGAGTGAAATATTTCAAGCCTTTATTTCTTGTAATTTTGATTATTATGGCTTACAGCTAATGAAAACCCAAATTCAGTGTCTCAGAAAATTTGAATATTGTGAAAAAGTTCAATATTGAAAACTCATGGTGTCACACTCTAATCAGCTAATTAACTCAAAACACCTGCAAAGGTTTCCTGAGCCTTTAAATGGTCTCTCAGTCTGGTTCAGTAGGCTACACAATTATGGGGAAGACTGCTGACTTGACAGATGTCCAGAAGACAGTCATTGACACCCTCCACAAGGAGGGTAAGCCACAAAAGGTCATTGCTAAAGAAGCTGGTTGTTCACAGAGCGCTGTATCCAGGCATATTCATAGAAAGTTGAGTGGAAGGGAAAAGTGTGGTAGGAAAAGGTGCACAATTGGTGGTGGTTGAGGCGAGTTTCCCACTCATCATTGTAAGCGCTTTGAGTGTCGAGAAAGGCGCTATATAAATGCCAGGTATTATTATTATTACAAGCAACAGGGATAACCGCAGCCTTGAGAGGATTGTCAAGCAAAATCCATTCAAGAATTTGGGGGAGCTTCACAAGGAGTGGACTGAGGCTGGAGTCAGTGCATCAAGAGCCACCACGCACAGACGAATCCAGGACATGGGCTACAAATGTCGCATTCCTCGTGTCAATCCACTCCTGAACCAGAGACAACGTCAGAAGCGTCTTACCTGGGCTAAAGAGAAAAATAACTGGACTGTTGCTCAGTGGTCCAAAGTCCTCTTTTCAGATGAAAGTAAATTTTGCATTTCATTTGGAAGTCAAGGTCCCAGAGACTGGAGGAAGAGTGGAGAGGCACATAATCCACATTGCTTGAAGTCCAGTGTGAAGTTTCCACAGTCAGTGATGATTTGGGGTGCCATGTCTACTGTGTTTTCTGAAGTCCAACACCAGTGGAAGACGTTCCAAAAAAGCTATGCAACCTAGTCAGAACGGGGCAGTGATACTGAACCACACGTTAACAGCTGTGGTGCTAAACGTTACCACAACCAGATGGACCAAGCATAGCACAGAGACCGTTACAGCAACCTGAAGCTAATGAGCTAAGGTTGCAATACCTGCGAAGGACAGAGTCCCATTGCTATGGCACATAGCACATAAGGTGAACTACGTACTCTCTGCGACGTCCAAAGGGACGGCAACGGCAAGTCGGATGCTAATCCCATAGCCATGGTGCCAGGCGCTACCATGGAAGGCATCTGAGAAAGGATGCTGCACCCTGCAGCTGAGAGATGAAGGTGCAAATGGACTATATACAGCACCAAACGGTGAACAGACCGAATGCGAAACTATATATGCTTGAGACACCCCATGAGGAATGGCAGCAGCAAGACAACTCCATAGGAACGAGGACAGCCAGACGGTGAGCCACCCACTTCTGAAGGGCGTGGTGCCAGACGCTACCACCAGACATTCCAGTGAGTGCCATGCCACCCAGACACACGTAAATACAATTAGCCTAAATGGCGTTTTGAAAAGTTGACGTTACGTGGGAAGTAGCTATAGGCTTACGTCTCTATGCTGCATAGCTACGTGCAGTCTGCAGCACCAGCTAGCTATTTTTCAAATTCAAATCAATAGAACAATCTAAAATTCATGGTTCATAGCGATGATCGTACCACAACCCACAGTATTATTGTTTACATTTTAATTGGAGAAATTAAGCAAAAGTGTGGTGAGTTGTTCATGTGAATTACAATATTTTAGTTCAAGGGCAGAGTAATGGCATAGCCTACTAATTCTTCAATTGGTTGGTTGTATATGGTTGGTTTGTGATGTCTTAGCCTTACAGGCTATACTGTATAGCTATACTGTATAATAGATCTCAACAAAAAATATGTTTTCAATGTAAAACAAAAAAAAATTAATTCCTATTTGCAAAAACTAGGCCTGCCTTTTAAAGTATTGATATAAAAAAACTAACAATATTGCCTATCGTAGCTCACACTAATTTCACTAGCTCTATTCCAAAGCAATGCTATGCAAACTTTCTTAAATTATCAAATGCAACTTGGCCCTGTGTTTTTACATCTTAGTATGTGAAGAGATTGTGGTCAATGAAACTATGTGCCACATCAAACTGTGAAAGGACAATTAGTGGAAATAATCTGTTGCAATTACTACACTACAGGGTATTTTTTGTCTGCACCAGTGCTTTGGGTCTATGAAAAGCACAGCATGAATAAAATGTATTATTATTATGTATTTATTTATTTGGAATATTTTGATTTCAGAGCCTGGTCCTACAGAGCTTAGACATTCTTGTGTTCACAAAATTCTGTTTGCAAATAACAACTATTATTTAGTTAACAAATTAGTACTATTACATATTTGGCATCATCTGACCCACAAACATACTACATTGACAGGGTGAACATGTCTGGATAGGTTTGTAAAAATGCTATATGTAGGCTATTTTCAATGTCAACATATTTCTATTTTTTATCTGCATTTATATATTCATCTTGCTCTATTGTCTAATCGGTCTTAAATGTCGGTTTGTGAATTGTAGAGAAATCTGTAGTAGCAGCGAACATTTTAAAACCTGTACATTTTCTAAAGTAAAGTTTACAACAAAGTATAGACATATAATTTCTGGAGTGTAATTATTTGTCAACGGTTTAAAACACTAATTTAAATGATATGTTGTTCCATGAGGCCATTTTTATTATTTGGCATTTAAAGTTTGAATGACCACAATCTCTTCACATGCTAAAATGAAAAAACACGGGGCCAATTCTTTGGAATAGAGATAGTTTAATTAATGTGAGCTACGATAGGCAATATTGTTAGTTGTAACTTGGCCACATTTTGATATCAATACTTTTAAAGACAGGCCTAGTTTTTGCAAGTTGGAATTAAGGACTTACAGACAGTGCTTTTTAAGCTATGTGTGAGTAACTTGGCCTTTTTCTACGTTGAAAACTTATTTTTTGGTGAGATATCACTTATTTTTGTGAATGTAATGTGTTTGGTAGCTAACTAATGATGATAATGCATGAAGATGACATCAAGAGAGACATGCATACAGAATACATGCAGACACATGCATGCATTGTAGCTCAAAGAAAGACATTGGCGTGAGTTCTGTGCCAGCTACAACTAAATTAGTGTTTGCAGTAATTTAAACTGCATGACAGTACATAGCCTATTTGAACTGTATAAACTTTGCCCCTAATGGTTGAGATGTATCCGTCTCAATTACAGTATTCATGTTAGTCTAAAATTATGAACTACAGCTTTAAGAAAACCCCATAAATTTTGACTTACGACCGATCCTCTCGCCACAGACTGTAAAATGCACCGTTTATACGCGCTAAAATCATGTTCACATATAGAAACAATAATATTTCTAAAAAACGTAGTACAAGCATTCTTTTTAATGTATACAGTACCCAGAGTTGGGCTCGTTACTTTAAAAAAGTAATATACTACACACTACTACTTCCAACAGTAACTAAATACATTACATACTACCGTACTCCATGATAAATAGAATTTGTTACGCTACTTTTATATTACTTTTCCGTTATATCCGTAATTTATGGGAGGAGACAGCAGTAACACAACATTTAAGAACAGGGCTGAATTAAAGGCAACTTTACAATTTATAGCCTAAACAATGCCAACATTATAGGCACATACCCACACAAGCAAATCACAACAGAACATGGCTCAGAACATGGCTTAATAAATGCTGCAGCAAAATTAAATAAAAATCATATTGTGAAAGTTGAGCGATAGAGAGACTATGATTCATTTGTGTTGAAGTTTTAATCTCCTATTCTCCTTCAGTTTGTGAATGATGCACGCATGTGTTGAGTCAACAGGATTGACAGAGCGCTATTGACTATTAAAGTTTATTGAATTGAATTCCCTCCTTGTATCATCCCCGTTTACCCACTGCCAGTGCTGGCCATGCTCTGTGTGATCTCATGTGTGTTAAGCCCAAAGGGCCTCGCTATAAAATAGCCCTAAATCAAATACAACTGAATAGTAATTTGTTATATTACTGTTACTGACAATAGTAATACTATTACAGTAATGTTATTACTAGTAACCAACACTGACAGTACCTGATGCACTTTCGGTTTTGAAGACACCTAATTTTTTTCTCTCCAAAATTACTGTTTACTTGCCATAATTGGCTATAGTGTAGCCTACTTAACAGAAAGAAGCATGTCGTGCATGATTTGGATAGTCACTCTGTCGTCAATGTCATTGTTGTGCGCAGTGCAGGTCGGACGTAAAGACACATTGTTTACTATGGAGAATTGAGTAGGCTATAGCATGGCTGTTAAAAAAAATTTCTTGCTTTCTTTTGTAGGTAGGTAGGCTATAGGTAGGCTAATCTGTAGTTGCTCGGGATATTCTAACGAGAAGATCTCACGATATCAGATACAGCAAGAAACCTTTGCAAGATGGATTTTGAATAAGGTTCATGGTCAATGTGTCCTGATGAACGGAATCATAATTTGACTGAAGGCAACTTAGAATCGGAGTAAGCAAGAGTCTCGGCCGTTTTCGATTGAAAATGATAGGCTATACAGTTTTATTTTAGTTTTATTTAGTTTTCTGAGTAGTAGGTAGTTGCTAGCATTATGCCAGTCATAGCTAGATCGGTATGTTATCTAGGTGGAATAACGTTGGATTTGAGGGATTGTCTGGCAGATAATTTTTGGAGATGCAATGACGTTAACAGAAATGAGTAACGTTAATGCACATGCTAATGGAACCTGACTGAGACAACAGGTTGAATGTGTTGTAAGAAACGAAGATAACGTTGATGACATTATATAGGCTATACACGGTAATAAAACGTTAGACCTAACGGTTTGTATGTCTGTAACGTTAGCTAAATGATATATTGGCCTAGTTTACATTAATGTAAGAACTTGTCGTTTGCAAGGTAACAAGTTACATTGCAGCGTGGGCAACTTGGAATTGCTTACCTGGGTGAATTTCATAATCGGTGACGACAAAAACAATAATAACATTGTCGTAAAAGTGGATTTGCCCCTCAATATTATCCCCTAAGTGAGCATAGTTATTTTGAATGATGTTTTGCTTGATACTTGATACTCGGACACAAATCTGATTCTCTAGCTGAGCAGCAGTAAGCTACGTGCGATCATGCGATCATATGAAGGTGAGAAGTTCAGCCGGCTATGGTCTCTGCATGTGTGGATGAAAGATTTCTGTAAAAACGAGGGGTTGCTCTTTGTAGATAACTTTGATTCCTTCTGGAAACGTCCAGATTTATTCAAACAGGACAAAATGCATCCCAACCATGTGGGCTCTAGACTGTTATCTTCTAACATCGACTCTGTGCTTAGATCACATTTCTGATGGGACAATGTCAGGATTTCTCCACGTAAGGATGAGGACAGTAATGAACTTGTTTTTAGTGCTGCTGCTGCTGCTGAGAGACCCCCTGATTATGATTATACATTGTTGTTCCCTATACTTCAGCAATCCCCCACTCCTCAGCCTATTACCACCAGAATCACTGTCAGGATGGCTAATCCCTATTCAATTCGCTCTGTTACAGCAACAAACCTAGTTACAATTCCCCTACAGCCACCTATCACTCCTCTAGCACCTATTCAGAATTCTCTATTTAATCTATCTACTTTTAAAAATAGAAATGGTTTAGGATTAATTCACCTGAATATCAGAAGTCTATGTAAAGAGGGGAAATTAGATCATATTAACATTCTAGTCCAGCAGACTGATCCAGATATTCTTATTATAGGTGAAACATGTCTTTAAAAAATGCATACTGACGCTGAGATTGCTTTATTGGGTTATAATCTATATAGAGCGGATAGAATTGGGAAAGCAGGAGGTGTTATGGCTTATGTTAAAACTGGTCTCTCAGTCACTGTCTTGGACTCAGTTACTAAGCCAAAGTGTTTTGAATACATATGCTTAAGAGTACATCTAGGCCCTACATCCATAGTTGTAGCTGGAGTTTATAGACCCCCAACTGCTGAGCAGAACTCCATTGATGCACTTTTTGATTTAATTTCTCAATACTCAGATGACGAACTAATAGTAACTGGTGATTTTAACTTGAATTGGTTAAATGACAACTCAAACTATCTTAAGGAAGTGTGTGGTAATCTGGCATTACATCAATTAATTACAGAACCTACAAGACCAAATTTGACAGACTCTTCAAAATCGTCCTTAATTGATCTTGTTTTTTCCAACCGAGTTGAGAGAATTGTTGCCAGTGGTGTTTTTGAACTGGGCATTAGTGATCACTGCCCCATAGCCTGTATTAGAAGTACACGTATGGAAAAACCTAGATCTCACATAGTTATAAGAAGGAATCTCAAGCACTTTGATGACCATGCTTTTTTAACAGATATAGCCCAGAGCAACATAAGTCAAATTTCTGAGATCCAAGATGCTCAAACAGCTCTGGACTTCTTCTCCAGGACATTTATTTCAGTAGTTAATAAACATGCTCCATTTAAAAAGCTCAGAGTGAAGGACAGAGTAACACCGTGGTTCTCACAAGAGCTTTTAATTTTATTTAGAGAAAGAAATGCTTCCTGGTCTCTTGCTAGAAAGTCAGATGACCCTGCACACTGGCTGTCGTTCAGACAAATTAGAAATAAATGTACCAGTGCTGTGAGGAAACCGAAATCTAGTTATTACTTAGATCTGATTACTAGCTCGTACTCTGACCCAGCAAAATTTTGGAAAGTAGTCAACTCAAACAAATCCAAATCTGCTGGCTCTTTTCCCACACATTGTATTAGATAACTGCCTGATTTCTGAACAAAAAGAAATCTGTCTAGCTTTTAGCAAACATTTTATTAGTGCTGGTTATCTATTTGACAGGGAATACTCTGGCCTCCCCCCTGTTGATCCCCTACCCATCACTCCTTATGAGTGTACCTCTCATTTCACTTTTAAACCTTTTTCCTCCGATGAAGTTTTAGAAGTTATACAAACCTTGAATTCCATGTGTCCGACTGGAGAGGATAATCTAGACCCCATCTTTCTAAAATTATCAGTAACAGTCCCTATTGTCCTAGATCAGTTAACTCATATTTTTAATCTTTCTACTGCTACTGGCAGATTTCCCATGGTTTGGAAGACCGCCCATGTGACTCCATTATTTAAAGGAGGTAATAGAGACGAGCTCAACAACTACCGTCCAATCTCTAAGCTTCCATTTTTAGCAAAAACTCTGGAAACATTGGTTAACAATCAGGTTAAGCTTTTCCTTTCAAGTCATTCAATATTAAGCCCACATCAGTCTGGTTTTAGAGCAAATCATAGTACAATCTCAGCCGTCACCCTGGTTACTAATGATATTATATCAGCATTAGACAAAAAGAAACATTGTACTGCTCTGTTTGTGGACCTATCTAAAGCATTTGACACAGTTGACCATCCATTGTTATTGCACATTTTATCTAGAATTGGTATGGGAGAAAAGGCCTGTGCTTTTTTTCAAGATTATTTATATGAGAGGCATCAATGTGTTAAGATGGGAAGTGTCCGGTCTACATTTTTACCTGTTTCAAAGGGTGTTCCACAGGGTTCCATTTTGGGCCCTGTACTTTTTACCATCTATATTAATGATATTGTTTCCTCTCTAAAAGACTGTCATGCCCATCTTTATGCTGATGACACTGTTATTTATTGTATTGCTGACTCTGTAAATCTAGCCATTGAGAGATTACAGCTTGCTTTTAACACCCTACAGGTAGCTCTTGCCAATTTGAAATTGGTTCTCAATACTAACAAAACAAAGTTTATGCTATTTACTAGAGACAGAAATGCTGATTTTAGTAGACAGTGTATAAATACAGTAAATGGGTCTTGCATTAAGAGAGTTTCAGAGTATAAATATCTTGGCATTTGGATAGATGATAAAATGTCTTTTAAATATCATATTGATACCTTAGCTTTTAAATTACGTCAGAAAGTTGGTTTTTTATACAGAAACAAATCCTGCTTCCCCATGTTGTGCAGGAAAAGAATTGTGGAAGCTATATTTTTGTCAGTACTGGATTATGGTGACATAATTTATGGTAATGCTGCAGCTACTGTCTTGAAACCTCTCAACTCTGTCTATCACTCTGCTCTCAGATTTATCACGGGTGATAGTTATCGTACACACCATTGTCTTTTATATGATAAAGTTGATTGGCCATCTTTAGAAGTGAGACGTAACAGACATAGGTACTTGTTTATTTTTAAGGCTCTTACTGGGAAGCTGCCTCCTTATATCTCTTCGATGTTGAGCCATAATCTTAATGTGTACTCAATCAGGTCTAGTGACTGGCTCACACTTAAAGTCCCCCTTGTGACTACAGTATCGGGAAGGTCTGCCTTTTCATGTTTGGCTCCTAGCTCTTGGAATTGCCTCCAAGACACTCTGAGATTGGAATCACTTCCTTCATATGGGCAATTTAGGACTCTGATTATGGACCATTGTGTTTCTGTCTGTGATTGTTTTAATTAATGATTAATGTTCTTATATATCTGTGTATATTTATTGACTGTATCTGTTTAATGTGAACTCAACGCACTCGAAAATGAGGCTCACACCTCAATGTGAAACTTTGAGTATAAATAAAGGTTTGAATGAACGTAGCCACAACATTTTCCAAGTGGGCGACCTGAGTCATGGAACGATATTACGTGGGATTGTTATGTGAAATGATAGAGAACGCATCTCAGAAATGTATAAAAAAGATCTTCCTACAAAGATTATTCAGGTGTAAAAGCAATAGTTTTAATTTTTAAAATTAAAACAAGCTAGCTGCTGCACGAAACAAAGATGGCGACAGTTTTTGAAAAATATTCTGTGGCATCAGAGATGGCATGTTCTATTGGCTGAAGTAACATCACATGTGCACTTCCTTATAAATCCAAAACCATGACATTCACATCCTTATGTGGTTATTAAAAAGCATTACGTAATGCACATCGTTCATCGTGCCTGTGTATCATGCAGTCTATCTAAGACTTTGATCTAACACGTTGATAACACTTTGTTATTAGTTGATAAGATGTTGTTATTGAAATGCCTGTAATATAATGTAAATGTAATGTATACTGCTGGTGTTTGGAACTGAGCAGAAATAGAACGTTTGCTAGCAAGACAAAAATACATTTTGTGTTTGCATTTATCTATCTTGTTGGCACATTAATGTTGGTATGGGCTACCCAGTTACTAATACATAGCTAACAAGCCAGAAAGAAATGTAGCCTACCGCAGGTTGGTTTACCTGCATGTGCTCGGGTCTGCTACGTAGCTATTACATTTACTAGCCAGCCAAACCTATTGTTTGTGCTTGTTACTGAGTTCCTATAATAGCTAGTATTATGAGGTTCGCCACTCCTCCTATCGGTTTTGCTCATAAAGATCAAAATTGAGTTCAAGTGTATGCTGATCTGCCATTTGCAGCTTGCCAATGACACAGCCCCCACCCATTCTACTGCACCTAATTATTAACCTTAAGTTAGCTAGCTAGCTAGATTACATTACAGAGGGGTAGGTCCATACACAGGAGCTACATAACTCTTTCGCCCCTCATGAGAAAGATTATGTAAAACAAACTCGTAGCCAATTAAATGAATTTGACAGCTATTCTCACTGATACCGATGTCTCCTATGAAATCTTTTATTTGTTCAGCTAGCTAGCTAGTAGATAAGACACCTAAATGAAAATGATAATTCAAATTGCATGGAGTGCTCTCCTTATTTTAGCTCATAGTGTTGTACTTCCTAGTTCCTATCAATGTACGCACCTACCCCTCTGCAATGTAATCAAGCTAGCTAGCTACATGCAATCTGATAGGAGTTTTGTGCAATGACTGTTTAAAAAACTTCCCATAGCAAGATTAGCGTGGGGTTAACTTTACAACCTAAATAAACTAAAAACTCGGTTGTTTTAATTTAAATTTACCATTAATCCACTTCTTAAAGATAATGTGCAATTTTGGCCACTTGTTGTAAAAGTGGCGCTGATGAGCCGAACACACATACCGTCGTGTTAGGTAGCACCGAAGAAGAAGTTTTGCTTGCAAATCAAGTTAAGTTGAGCGTGTGTGAATCGACACGGGGAAAAACAGCGGAATATTTGTCTCAAAATTCTGTCCGTAAATCCAAGCAGATCAAGTGTGTCCTTCGATCGGCAAATGTAGATTCGCCAGTTCGCAAGCCAAGCTTTTGATTTGTACATGTGAACATTGGAAACATATCAATGTTATTTGCATTTGTGAATATAATTTTTGCATTCAACCAAATGACAAATTACGAAACACAAATTGAGAGGTGTGTGTGTGTGGATGGCAAATACAATTGTGGATTATACTTTTGTGTTTGTTTATTTTTGATAGAAATCTACCTCCATACCTAATTGCTACTGAAATGATAATTACCTACAGCACATATAGATTGGCTGACAGTTAAATTTTAGATTGGGGAGTAGTTAAAAGTTCATAGATCTATCATCTACGCTTTCAGAAAACTATAGTCCTTTGGATAAGCTCACTTTAAACACTTCTGTCCAATCATTTGCTTGTTTCCCTTTGGGATGAAGATACACTTGGTATAAAATGTAAGGATTTGAGAATCTGACCTCCAAAGAAGAAGATTTCATAGAGTGCGGTACGTTAAACTTGTTATTGTTATTCTTATGTTATTTATCTGATTAATCTTCAGTCATAAAACATATTGATTCTGTGATTTACTAGCCATAACATAACAAAACACATTTATGGGAGTGGTGGAATAAAAAAATAAAAAAAGACATTCATCCCTTGTACAGACTTGTAATCCCAATGAACACTTTAGCACTAATTCTGTCTAGATAAATGTAAATTAAGCTTTGTTATGATTGTTAAAGCATGCAGCAATTAAGATACTTGGATAATTGGATAAATCATCTTCAATAAATGCTTTAAATAAATAAAAAAATTCTGTAGTGTCAATTATTATGTAATGTAACTGTTGTCACTTCACTGTAATGAACACTCAAGAAATAAGAAAGGCTGGGAATTATTCCCAAACCTAACCCTAAATTTAACCTATCCCTATCCCAATGCCTAAACTTAACCAGCACAAAAAGTGAATGTGCCCCCAGAGCAGACCTGAGCTGCTATCAGAACAACTTTCAGGACATATTACGCCAATGTCTGTGCTGAGGGCCTTATCATTGAATGCAGAGGCCAGATTTAAGCTTAGACAATATGAAATTCCTGTGTTTTTTGGCTTTTTAACTGTTGTTAAATTATGTTTAAATTATATTTTCTATAACGCTGCACTACATCGCTATTTGCGTTAGTATTTTAGTACTGTGGAAGTGACTTTATTAAATGTAATCGCTTTAGCGACATGCAATGAAATGTAACACATATACGTTTTCTTTTACATAACGACACGCAATTATCATGCCACAATTAACCAAAATACATATTGCATTGTATTTCATTGCGTGTTCTGTAAAACCACTGAATTGAATTTGAATTGAGGTAGCAAACAGGATGCAGAATTGCAATTCAAATTTGAATTAAAGGAAGTAGAATTTAAATTATAGAAAATTCTAAGAAATTCATATACTACATACTTTAGGCGTAACTTTTAACAGTAAGGCTTTATATCTCAATATGATTTGTATATTAAACATGTTATCATACAAACAACATATAGTATGCTTCTTAGATTAGATTTTATGAATCTTTAAAAACCATCTATAGAATAATCATCATATTTAATTGAACTTTAATTTTGTGGAACATGGTGGAAGAACACTTAATTTCTCAGAATGCTTTACTTGACCCAAAAGTCTTCAAAATGGAACCAAACAAGACCATTGAGGATCTTTTGACAATTAAATGTAACAATGTTGAACAATGAGTTGTGGATTGGAATAAATGATAATTGCATTTACTATAACTTTTTGTCATTTGTTTGAGTGCTAAGGTTGAAATGAAAAACAATATTACTCATTATTCTACATATAAGAGAACAAATGGGAATCATTTATTGAAATAAATGATGTAATTATTTATATTTTTGCAGTAAAATATATGTTAGATTGAATAAAATTTTATTGTTGTGTGACTGAGCGGAATTTCTTTGAATTGCAATGAATTAAATTCCACTTTCTGTCATTCCAATTCCAACTCATGAATTGATTGGGGGCCAATTCTTAAATTCAGAATTTTGCACAACCCTGGAATGGAATGTATTGTTTTTCAATGCCAGTAGCACGGTTTTTGTACCACAATTACATATAAACATGCGCATGGCATTTAGCTCTGTGACCACTGGGTGCCGCACAGAACGTGACACAATTCAAAGCAATTCTCGTGGTTGTATTTATTGACCTGCAGAGTCTGTCATTGCTTTTATCGAAGTACTCTGGCATTTCAGTGCCGAAATGTAATCAATTGTACAATCATCGGGCGTGGGGATGAAACGGAGCGAATAAGTCAGTCAGCCTCGGTTTAAGTGTGTGAGCTATCTTGCAAGTGTACGAATGATTTGATTAGCTAGTTACCTTGTGATTCATGCTCTACATGATTTGGTATGATGTAGGGGCGCACCAGCACAAACACATTTGTGTTTTGTTTTTACTTACGGCATGATAAATGTGCATCGTTATGTAAAAGCAAACACAGATATGTATTACATTTCCCTATGTGTCGCTAAAGCGATTGCATTTAATAGTCACTATCACTATCACAGATGTAAATATCTCACCCAAACATACTGCTATAAGTCCATATTCATGTTGTATCATTTTGCAGTGGTTTCTAACGTACGGGTTCTACCCCCAATTTATTAGCTAAGTTAACTAAACACATCTCATAGATTCAGCATAGCCTCCTACACAAATTTGTGAGAGCGCAGACTAGCATGTAAATCCTTTGGGGGGAAAAAAGATAACGGTACATCTATGCTAGTCTTATCAATGGGGGCTAGATAAGTTAGTTGACGTTAGCTAATGATGTGACGATCAACGATTGTTAACGCATTGATATAGGCTAACGTTGCGCTCTATAGGCAAAAAACCATGCTAAAATGAGCAACATTTAAGTATCATGCTTGCCAGTCAGTAATTTTTACGCTAGGTAACAACCCCGACAACAGGTTGGCTAGCTAATGTTTGAATGTCGGTGTGCCTATCTGCTCCCTCAGCCTGCCTGACTGGCACTAGACATGACAGTCTCCCGTTGTTATCAAGTTTGTTTAGAACTTTAGAGTGATGGAATTATTCTAATGCTGAGCCTGATTTATAAGTTAGCATTTTGTTTGTCATATGTTAAGTCTAAGGACAATTAATCATCAAAATGGCAGATTTTGAGGTCTCATTCAAATTTAGTATATGTATAAAAAACCATGCATGTCTCAAAATGACCAACAGAATGAGTGGTCTTGTGTTGGAATCCGTTGGATGCAATTGAGTTATATTTGTGCAAAAAAAAAACTTTTAAATGTAAATTTTTAAAGGGTGTTCACAACATACTAATGGCATAACGTAGCTATACCAGCTATCAGTATTTGGCGAGCCCATGATGATTGTAGTCCACCTGTGAAATGGCATTGAGATTAGTTTTGTAACGGCGGAGATATCAACGTTCAGAAATCGCTGTTTTACATTGGAGAGCTGACCAAAGCGAACATACACTGGGCCTCATTCATGAAGCGTTCCTAAATATGCGCAAGTACAAAAAATTTACACCGAATTCATCAAACCCTGTGGGAAGATTTCTTCGTATTCACGTACGTATGTTCATACACATGACAAGCGCGTTCACGTTATTTTGCGATTAGCATAAATCCAAGCCCATTAATTGCCTTATATGGTTGTCTCTTCCATTTAAAGGTCCATACAAAGTCAAAATTGCCCAGAAAAAAAAAAATATATATTATTATTCTGATACTGAAGTCAGGATTTGATTGAAAGTTTTATTAGCAGATGTTCAATCAAGGGAACAAAATGGTTTAGTATTGTCTGTTCCTGTGTCATAAAGTAAATAGTAAAGTAGCCTACATGGTAAAGTAAAAATACATGGCAGGATATAACATGCAGAAAATGCAGAATCTCCTGTCACACGACCTGTTAACATGCAAGCCTATCTGCATCGGACGAGTGCATTGCCTCCATCTTCCAAGCACTAGGCTGCAGTCATTCTTGCAGCCTGGAAATAAACAAAATTGCTTGTTTGTTGGGTGTTCTGTGCGTGCGAGAGGTGGTTTGTAGTGATGGAAAGAGGTAGGCTAGTTAGTCTGACGCAGTAAATTTGACGTAGCTACACCAATAAGCCAGCTGTCTCACTGCAGTGTTCTGCAAACGAGAAGCGGATCCAAAAAACTGAAGTGGGTCCCACCCGTCTATGGTCCCACCAGGCCAGGACGTTGAGCAATACATTTCGTATGACATATGAGCTGCACAGATGTGACAGCCCTTTCTATTCATATTTTGCAAACGTATCTTCAGATGGAGCCTTGAGGCTACTGGTTTGTGCAGTACAGTTACAGCACCAACATTGGGCAGGTTGGCAATTTCATTAAAAACCCGGAAACGACTAACCAGCCATACATCACTCTCAGCCAAGAAATAGCTTTTGCGCAATCCTAAAGATACGTTCTGTTCTCAGCCAACTCCTCCAACAGCACAAGGTTAGCCATTGCAATGCAATTGCAATTGGTCAAATGTGACTTTTAAATAGCATACAGACGTGCTCAAATTTGTTGGTATCCCTGGTAAAGATGAGTAAAAAGGGTTGTAAAATTGTTTTGGTGAATTAGCTTAATCTCACACTGAAAAAATTAGAAAAATCCAACCTTTAATTGACGTTCATTTATTATGAGAAACGGTTTAAAGAAAATCCCATATCAAGAAATAATTATTTTTAACAAAACCATGTTGGCCACAATTATTGGCACCCCTGCATTTTATATAAAATAAAGTATACATTTTTAATATTTGGTCGCATATCCTTTGCATGCCATGACCTCCTGATGTCTGTGACCCAACAACATCAAAAGCCTCTTGATATCTTATTTTCTGGTATCAGTCTAATTAAACAAGATCATAGCCTAATAGGCATCATCTAATGTGTTTGCTTTTTACAATCATAATTTATTAGCTATGTTTGCATTGTGTATTTCAGAGGCTACATTTTGTCATGTGAATTTAACAGAAAATATAAATTCACGTTCAAATTGATATTCAGAAGCTACATTTAGTGGCATTTTGAATTTACGTATGAGGTCCTGAGCAGGTGTAAAGCTTGTTTTAACATACGAACAAATCTCAGATACGAAAACATTGATGAATGCCAAAATACAGGCAAAATAGCGATTTACGTGCAAATTCGTTCTGCTCACGTTTCATGAATGAGGCCCAGAATTACTGAATTATAGCTAGATTCTGTGAAGAAGATTTGGCTATATCTTGGTATTGATTTGATTGTGTAGCCTATTTAATATTTAGGAATGTAGTTAATGTTATTTCTTGCTTTTGAAGTTTATCTGCTAACTGTGTGATCCTGCCTTGTAGCATAGGCTCTGTGTAAGAACTAGCTTATGTGGTGCAACCCGTTTTTATTTACGAATAAACCTCAATTTATAAACACTTATGTTACAACTATACAAAGTTTGAAAATAGCTGGGGCTCCCTATAGCTAGCTAACGGTCATGTTTGATGGACAGTCAATAAATTTATCTGCAACATCCAATAAAGTTTACTGACAAATTGGTAGCATTTTTTTTTTTGGTGATGGGCTACCTGATGCCACAATTCACTGCATGTTTCCATAATTTGTTGACTAAAATCCATCTAAAATCACAAACTTTGGTGCAGATTGGGACCGGGGGTGGGGGATGAGTCATTGCAGCAGCAATCACGTACCATTGTTATGTCAAGAAGCCCGGAGCCCTTTCAAGGGAGGGGGGACCCTCCGTGCAGGAAGTAGTTTGTGTATAGGACGTTCCAGCACTGATGGTACAACATCTGGGATTAATGGTCATACCCACTTCTTCAACTGCTGGTTTAAAACTGAAGAAAACCATTTACTTTATGTTGTGACAATGCTGTGCTGTTTATAATTCTATCACAAACAAAAATATTAGATTTTTACAATTTGTCACTGCCATGTAATATGGATATTTCTGTAATTTTAATCATGGAAAAAAATTATCATAACAGTGGAGCAAAAGTAGACAAAAAGTACAGTGGACGTCCCTTGGTAGAAAACACAAAGCTAATTTTTTTTGAGCGTGCATGTATGTGTGTGCAGGTTCGGAGGAGGGGGGCAGGGTGGCTGGTCAATTCTATACAGAGTTTCCCCACATGGTCATGACTCCTACAGAGCAGTGGACAGAAGTGGAATTTCAATTTTCCCATCCTCCTGTCCGTGCTCCACAATGGTACAAGAGCCCTGTCTCTGCACCATTCGTTCCTGGAGATGCACACAAAAGTGTGGAGGAGAGTGGCCATCTTGGTGGGCACCTCGTGATGCCCAACAAGTGCCTTGGTAGGCTGCTGAGTGAATGCTGTGTGTTGTAATAAAAATATATAACCCACTGCACATAAGGCAAAAAAATAGAAAAGATTGTGTTTATTTCATTTCAATACAGACTAATTTCAACGAGGGCACTACAGACCATTTTGGCAGCAAGAATAAAAGAAACCACTTAGTTACTCAGAAGACTATTAATGTGAAATGTCATGTTTGCCTTTTTCTGTCCTCAGTGGAAATCTTACTGAGCCTTTTTCATTGTGACAGGATCTGTGCGGAATCCTGAACACAAACCCACAGTATCAATAGTGCAACACCACCTCAGACAGCAAAACCTAAAATGTGCCTATGCACCATCAAATGCAAATTAAATCTCATACTGCTGCTTTAATGAACTGAATGTTTCCTGAGTCCTGGCAAACACTATTTATCCTGTCTGAAGTAGTTCTTACACACGTTGACAAAAATGGGACACTACTCCCCCTGTCATCTTTGAAAACCCTTAATTACCAAATCACTAACTCAATCTTTGCTTTCAGTGACAGATGGAAGTAGAATATAAGTGTTATGTTGAAATACTGAACCCCCCACCATCATCACCCCCATCCCTTGCCCGCTGTAAAGTGCAGGTCCAGGGAGACCACCCGTCGGGACGTTTTATTCCATAGAAAAATTTGCTGAAGTGTGTCATCTTGTTGAAAAAGCACAAACACACTCACCTTATCACTAATTTGCACTTTGAGAACGGACGCACTTTATGATAAAATGCTCCAAGAGTAAAGTGTTCCAAGAGTAATGTACTCCGGTAACAAAGGTGATGGATCAGAGATTCATTCATGAATGCATGGAGCTGCATTGTTATTCCATAGGTCACATTAAACACAACCACCTTTAACCTGTACACTAGTTTACGTGTGCATTGTGCAGTCAATTATTTCCATTGAACCATTTGAAGGTAAAATTTAAACACCATATGGCATAAAATAATTGTGCCTGTTGCACAGTTCAGAGGGTAAATAATCTAAATAAACATGAAAAACACCCAATTAAGAAAGATTAACAGCTTGTTAAAATTCTGGGATTGTAACTGTGGTTGGTATGAAAGCCAGCATACACAGGGGGGCCCCAGGACCGAATTTCAGAACCAGTGCACTCAGGTGATTGAAAAAGACTACTTGATTAAAAAGGATGGGGAAGCTAGTTTTAAATGTAAGAGACCTGCTCCAAAACAGGAAGCAGTGCTCAAATGTACTAGTTATCTATAGTAGGTAGCTTCTCCACAGCTAGTTCTGCACCAGTGCCTGGGATCACAGAGTGTACATACCATATGAGCAAAATCCCCTTTTCTTCGGTCAACAGACCACCATTATCATCTGTAGTTATATCTCTCATTTGAAAATAATATTGCCTACTCCCCCTCCTCATTCATCCCACCCGCCAATTCTTTTTCTCTCTCCTCCTCAGGTTTGATAACAAATAGTCTCTCACCTAAATTAGAAATGTGAAGTAATTATACCGTTGGCCCTCCTACAGGTTATTCATGGAACTTGCGAGTTGTAAAAGAGCTTTCTTTATATAAATAGGTTACTTCAGAGGGTGACTTTAATTATGTTGGTTTCAAACAGAACATGAGTATGGTATTCCAGTGGGATTAACCATCTGCAGCTCTTTGTTAACAGAGCACAAATGTATGCCAGAGCAGAGCGTCTGCCATGGTTCAACGTTCAATTTATTCAGCTACATCACAACCACTGGTGAATTATTCCACTAATAAAGATTGCAAGTAGCAGAGAAAAAGTGTACATAGGAAAAAAAAGTGATGTTTTCAAGGACAACAAAATTAAGTTTATGTATTGAAACACAGAGCTGGGTTGAATATATTGTGTGGAATCTGCTTGTTCTGTGAGATGGTTTGGGATAATGTTGTTATTTGAATGCTCAGAGGGGCTTGCAGGTCAAGAAGCCTGGTCACTGGGGATCTGTTTTGTTTCCAGTGTTGGCATGATGTAGCATGTTTTTGGTAGCAAAATAATGGTTAATTTGGCCAGAGCTCAGTCAGTGTCTTTCCACCTGTAACCCAGGTGTCTCCCAGCCAAGAAGAGGGCTCTGGTGTTGGGAGGGAGAGCCGGCTGTCAGTGTGAGCACAAAGACAGAGACTGATCACCGAGTAGCACATGTCATCGAGGTATGACTAAATTATAACATCACAGCCTGCTGCTTTGCATTAAGCACAGCAGTATTTCACAATAACAGAACTTAATCTGCCATACATTATGTGAATTATGCAACTGTCCTTGTTTCATAAATTGAAGAAAATATGAACAAAATATTAATATATTTTCATATACAAATTACGTGATAAGAAGGAGAATCACAGATATACTGTAAACCATGCACAGAAGAATGATCTGCCCTTCTAATGATCTGAATTCATAGTCACTTAAAGGTAAGATTTGCTTTATTTGACAGTCTCTTAGGAGACAGTAATAAAATACATTTGCATCTTAATATAGTAATATCTGTAAAACAGCAATATTACTAGAGGAAAGATGGTTATCCATGATACTGTACTGTCTTACAATAATAAATAAACATGGATGAGGGGAAATTTATAGTAGGGCTATTGATTGCTTTGCTGGACATGAAAGCTATGAATTGCAAATCATTTGGTAAACATGAGTAGTTAGAAGCATGCAAACAATTATTTTGGGTGTTGAATTATAATTCCAATAAGGCCTCAGAATATGGCAATGAATACACCATTTCCAAACTCTAGTTTTGATCTTGAAGCAATACAATTAGAATGTGCATTATTGGGATCTTAATGTCATTTATTTGAAATGAATAGTCTAGTAGAAAAAAGTACAAAAAATAATATGCAGACCTTTTCCTTTAATTATATTTAATTATACTTAATTATAAATAGATTTCAAAGAGTAAATTCTGTAATCTATGTTACCTACTGTAAGTGGAGTTGTGTGATAATAGTCCTTTGTTCCATTTCCATCATAGTGTCTTATCCTTTTAAAAAATGTGATATAATTGTTAAATATAACAGCAATTGTCTGCTCATTTGAAAGGGATCTTTCAGTTTCAGAGACCGATTGGCACCATGTTTGCTGTGTGGGGACCGGCAGTAGGCCACTGATATCTTCAGAAATGCTTTGTTTAATGGGAGTGAGTGGCAATATCAAGATAACATGGTTTCCCTCTTTGGATATGAAAGAGTTCTTTAATGCACCATGTCCAAGACTGAGCTAACATTACAGGTGTGAGGATCATGTGTTCTATGAGAGGCTGGTCTGGCCATTCACGGTCAATTCTTGTACATGTATAGTCTGCATGTTTTCTCTGCAGAACCTTACAGTTGTAATGGGAGAATGTGGGTTCATGAAAGCTATCAATAACACTGATTTCAACCAATCTTTGCGGTTTGCTGTGTAGATCAAACCCTTTTTTAATTGGTTCCAGTCAGTGATTGGCAACACATTGTAGCTCCACTCATTATGATGTTCATAGAACCTTTTTCTCCCATCACTACTTTAAATAGTAACTTCACCTGAGTGTTTGTTTGGCTGATAGGGCCTCATACAATGGCAGCCTTCTATATCACACACTCACCACACTGCAGCTACGCCTACAACTGAAACGTTCTAGCAGACACTGTCCACAGAGCCAGTACCACAAAACAAAGTAGGGATACACCAATACCGATACTGGTATCCAGTATCAGGTGTGATACTGTGCTCATGTACTCTACTCTCATTCTGATACCCAGAACGATACGGAAAATGTAAAGTAAAAAAAAAATAGAGAAAAAATGTCAGTGGCTTGGAACTACTTTAAGATAAAGGGAGGAAATAAAAGCACGGCAGACTGCAAGCATTAATTACTATTTGCATCACAGCCTACCCGATGATGCAAGCTTTTTGGGTCTTCCTGCATCGTTGCTGCACTGAATGGACAGAAAGAACGTCAAGCAAAGTTCTGCCTATGTCTCAAAACAAACGCACGTTTTCCTGAGGTAGGAGCCTTTGGCTTGTGCGGTGACTGATTATTTTTAGACGAGACTGAATTCACAATAAAAACAACGATGAGAAGGTAGAAGAGCTAGTTGATTACGTCTTACTGTAATTTACATTTATGAACAAAAGTGACTTCTGAAGCTTATGCTATGTATTATGTCTTAACATTGACAAACACTATTTAGCTCACCTACAATAACTGGCTAAATTCCACCGAAGTCAATCTAGTTATTCTAGCTAACGTTGCATAGCCCAGAATTATATTAGGTTGTCAGATAAACAGTTTTTGATTGAGTTTGTTTCAAACGCCATCCGTGAAATCGGGATTGAAATGGTTTGCTTGCTCCATTATAGACTGTGTTACTCCTTCCCCTGGAAAAATATTGCCCTAATAGGGCAAAATGTTCAGTCAGTAATTGTATCAGTCTTAACCTGATCCACGTTAGTCCCCTAGTGGTACACGTATCTGTCCCAATTACAGAATTAATGTTTGTCTGAAATGATAAACTACACCTTACAATTGGAATAATTTTGAATTAAACGCAGGATTGTTTAAAAGGGTAGTTGTTGCAAAAACCTCAGCCTCAGCAGTTGCACTCCCGGCAATAAAATAGGAGGGTGCGCCAAAGCGCTTACGACCCTCATCTCGCCACAGCCACAGACTGTAAAATGCATAAAATGCACGGTTTATACACGTTAAGAAAATTATGTTCAGATATACACTGCTCAAAATTTTTTTATCATCACAGTATAACACCAAGTCAATTAAACCAAACCGGTCATGCTGAATGATGTTGCAGGCAGCATAACTTTTGCCACGGCGTCTCCAGACTCTTTCACATCTGTCACATGTGCTCAGTGTGAACCTGCTCTCATCTGTGAAGAGAACGGGGCGCCAATGGTGAACCTGCCAATTCTGGTGTTCTCTGGCAAATGCCAATCGAGCTGCACGGTGCTGGGCTGTGAGCACAGGTCCCACTATAGGACGTCGGGCCCTCATGCCACCCTCATAGAGTCAGTTTCTGACAGTTTGGTCAGAAACATGCACACGAGTAGCCCGCTGGAGGTCATTTTGTAGGGCTCTGGCAGTTCTCCTCCTGTTCCTCCTCGCACAAAGGAGCAGATACCAGTCCTACCGCTAGGTTGTTGCCCTTCTACGGCCCTGTCCAGCTCTCCTCATGTAATGGCCCGTCTCCCGGTATCTCCTCCACGCTCTTGAGACTGTGCTGGGAGACACAGCAAACCTTCTTGCGGCGGCACGTATGGATGTGCCATCCTGGAGAAGCTGGACTACCTGTGCAACCTGAATGGGCTGCAGGTACCGCCTCATGCTACCAGTAGTGACAAGGACACTAGCAAAATGCAAAACTAGAGAAAAATCAGTCAGGAAGGATAAGGAGAGAGAAATGGTCTGTGGCCACCACCTGCAAAACCATTTACTTTTTGTGGGTTGTCTTGCTGTTGCCTCTCCTGTCCATCTGTTGTCACTTTCATTTGCACCAAAGCAGGTGAAATTGATTCACAATCGTTTACGCTTCCTAACTGGACAGATCGATATCCCAGAAGTTTAATTAACTTGGTGTTATACTGTGTTGATATAAGTGTTCCCTTAATTTCTTTGAGCAGTGTAGAAACAATAATATATTTTTTAAACGTTGTACAAATAAGCATTTGGTATTTTCCCTTGCTTACTGTACTATATACAATAGCCTACCTGATGCACTTTCAGTTTAGAATACACCTAATTTTTTTCTCCAAAATTTCTCGTATAAATATGTTTAGGAAACCAAATATATTACTTATATATGAAGTTGCAACTGTTTTCTAATTAACCCTGAAGAGTTTATCTAGTTACATTTCGCCAAAGTCCCGTACGGTCGACATTTCCACAGTGACCACCAATGCTTCTGTTCTAGGCCCTGGAGCACCTTACACACTGGCCAGACCATGCCACTCTGCACTCTTAACTCTATTAGTTATTAGTGATTTATACATCAAAACTAGCCATGTTACTAACATTTTGCTGATTGTATTGTTTAGACTTATAGTTTTTTCAGTATACCCTTGGATATTTCTTTGAGCACTGTGTTATGCACTCTTGTGATATGTTTTACTCCTTTTAAAATGTGGTCTAATATTTTCTGTGTCTGTTGACCATATTGTCTTTTTATCATATGTACCTTTATCTTTGTTGTCGCTCTGGATAAGTGCATCTACGGTGGCCCAGAGAGGCAAACGCGCTGCAAAAGGCAGAAACAAATACATTAACAGAAATGCGCTGCAAATTCATAAACGCTGCAAATTCAAAAACACATGCATTTACAAAAACGTGCTGCAAAAGGAGAAACGTGCTGCAAAAGTTCACAACACAATGGTGTTTCCGGAGGACACTTAAAGAGGACCTTTAAGACACCTGACATGGACAAGTAGAAGTAGCTAGCTAACGAAGCCTAAAGAAGTAACTGGTGCGAATATATTTTTCAGTATGTTGAAGTTGTTTGAAATTGTTCTAACATTTTTGTTGTTCGTTTGTAACGAGTTAAGATTAGCTAGCTGTTAAATCAATTTATCAATGTAATCTATCATAGCTAATGATAATATAATTTTATAACTACATTTTACATTGCTCAAAGTAACTAATTCTTGCTCAAAGTAGTCAAAATCTACAAAAAACAAATCAAAATACTTTTGAATACTTTATTGATTTTAAACCTCTGCGTAATGGACACAATACGTGCAATAGTAGTTTCATGCTGAAAAACGAAAGTGAAGTGTTTTAAAAGCTAAACTCGTCTAAAAATAATCCCAGATAGCAAGGAAGTATCAACTCAACATTGATAGCATCTGTATCAGTCAACCAATTTCCAATGGTCGAATCAATATTCACTTTCTGATGGTAATGGTCACCGATGTATTAGGCTGAAATTGAAACATTGTATCAATGTAACAATAACAACCAAGGTCATCATACTGATGAATAACAGATCTTTTATCAGATTAATCAAATTCAGGTGCGCTTTCATTTTCAAATAAAAAAAAACGTTAGAATTATTCATTGCCTGTTTCTGCGGTCACTGCTGTAGCCTACAGGCTACGCTCATATATATTTATGTTACGTGGTACGTTAATTATTTTTTTCTTGGTTAAATTGGTTAAGTTCAAAGTTCTAGTTGCTACGACGAGGGTGACATAGGAAAATAAACAAAATGAGACTTATCAGCAAAACGTGTTTGTGGTTGATGCTAATGCTGCATTCGTTTATTCATTTCCAACTAGGAATCCCGATATCCGACTAAATGTAGGAAACACCCTTTCAACTAGGAGTTCCAATCCATGTCGGAAATCAGGGATCGAGAAATCAAACCCGACCTCCCGACTAGGAAGAACTTGACGTCACATCATCATGCGTTCTATTACTTTTTTCCTTGTCGGATATCGGATATCAACCACAAGTATGCTTTGCTGTTAAATCTCCTTTTGTTTATTTTCCTACGTCACCCGTAGCAACATGAACTTTTTACTTAACCAATTTAACCAAGAAAAAAAAAATTTCACTTACAACGTAACATACACATATAACCTACGAGCATGCTAGCATGTACAGCAGCGACCGCAGAAACAGGCAATGAATAATTTGTTTTTTTATTTGAAACTGAAAGCGCAACTGACGCTTATAACACAATATCAATGTTGATTCAATACTTCCTCGCTATCTGGAGCGACTTCTACTCGTCCATGTTAGATGTCACCTCTTTAAGTGTCCTCCGGAAACACTTCCGTTGTGTTGTCAATCTTTGCAGCGCGTTTTGGTGAATGCATTTGGTTTGGACTTTTGCATGTGTTTTTGAATTTGCAGCGCATTTCTGTTAATGTATTTGCTTTGGCCTTTTGCAGAGCGTTTATGAATTGGCAGCGCATTTCTGTTAATTAATTTGCTTTGGACTTTTGCATGTGTTTTTGAATTTGCAGCGTTTATGAATTTGCAGCGCATTTATGTTAATGTATTTGCTTCGGCCATTTGCAGCGCGTTTGCCTCTCTGGGCCACCGTAAGCATCTGCCAAATTAATAAAAAAGTGCAGAGAAAGCGCTGCATTTCAATCTCTGAGTGAATTAATACAAAATGTATTTTACTTGTGATTAATCTGACTGGTGTGATGTCTTATATGTAATTTTTCAAATCACTACTACAGTGCATTATGTAGAGTATATAGTAGATGGGTGACAAATTAAATGAAAAACCCCTACAGTGGGGGGGAATTTTCCTGGCATGGTTTGGGTCCACTTAGAGGGAAGGGTCACTGCAAATCAATATAAAGTTATTCTGAGTGATCAACTTTATCCTTTATCCTAAAACAATTTATATCCTGATGGGAGTGGTCTCTTCCTTTATGGCAATGCCCCCATCCACATGGCATGAGGGGTTTCATGAGTATGAAAATCATGTGAATCACATGCTATGGCCTTCAGGTCACCAGATCACCAGATCTCATCCCAATTGAACACCTATGGGAGATTTTGGACTGACAAGTTAAACAGCGCTCTCCACCACCATCATCAAAACACCAAATGAGGAAATATCTTTTGGAAGAATGGTGTTCCATCTCTCCAGTAGAGTTCCAGAGACTAGAATCTATGCCAAGGAGCACAGAAGCTGATCAGGTAGCCCGTGGTGGCCTAACACCTTACTAAGACACTTTATGTTGGTTTTTCCTTTAATTTGTCACCTGTCTGTATATATACAGGTGCAGCTCAAAAAATTACAATATCGTGAAAAAGTTCAATATTTTTTGTCACTCATGTCAGAAAGTGAAACTCATATATTATATAGATTCATTACACATAGAGTGAAATATTTCAAGCCTTTATTTCTTGTAATTTTGATGATTATGGCTTACAGCTAATGAAAACCCAAATTCAGTGTCTCAGAAAATTTGAATATTACATAAGATCAATAAAAAATGATATTTTAAACAGAAATGTCAGCCTTCTGAAAAGTATGTTAATTTCTATGCACTCAATACTTGGTTGGGGCTCCTTTTGCATGAATTACTGCATCAATGCGGTGTGGCATGGAGGCGATCAGCTTGTGGCACTGCTGAGGTGTAATGGAAGCCCAGGTTGCTTTGATAGCGGCCTTCAGGTCGTCTGCATTGTTGGGTCTGGTGTCTCTCATCTTCCTCTTGACAATACCCCATAGGTTCTCTATGGGGTTCAGGTCATGCGAGTTTGCTGGCAAATCAAGCACAGTAATACCATGGTAATTGAACCAGCTTTTGGTACATTTGGCAGTGTGGGCAGGTGCCAAGTCCTGCTGGAAATTGAAATCAGCATCTCCATAAAGCTTGTCACCAGAAGGAAGCATGAAGTGCTCTAAAATTTCCTGGTAGATGGCTGCGTTGACTGTGGACTTCAGAAAACACAGTGGACCAACACCAGCAGATGACATGGCACCCCAAATCATCACTGACTGTGGAAACTTCACACTGGACTTCAAGCAACGTGGATTCTGTGCCTTTCCACTCTTCCTCCAGACTCTGGGACCTTGATTTCCAAATGAAATGCAAAATGTACTTTCATCTGAAAAGAGGACTTTGGACCACTGAGCAACAGTCCAGTTCTTTTTCTCCTTAGCCCAGGTAAGACGCTTCTGACGTTGTCTCTGGTTCAGTAGTGGCTTGACACAAGGAATGCGACATTTGTAGCCCATGTCCTGGATTCGTCTGTGCATGGTGGCTCTTGATGCACTGACTCCAGCCTCAGTCGACTCCTTGTGAAGCTCCCCCAAATTCTTGAATGGATTTTGCTTGACAATCCTCTCAAGGCTGCGGTTATCCCTGTTGCTTGTGCACCTTTTCCTACCACACTTTTTCCTTCCACTCAACTTTCTATGAATATGCTTGGATACAGCACTCTGTGAACAACCAGCTTTCTTTAATGACTGTCAATGACTGTCTTCTGGACATCTGTAAATTCAGCAGTCTTCCCCATGATTGTGTAGCCTACTGAACCAGAGAGACCATTTAAAGGCTCAGGAAACCTTTGCAGGTGTTTTGAGTTAATTAGCTGATTAGAGTGTGACACCATGAGTTTCCAATATTTAACTTTTTCACAATATTCAAATTTTCTGAGACACTGAATTTGGTGTCATTAGCTGTAAGCCATAATCATCAAAATTACAAGAAATAAAGGCTTGAAATATTTCACTCTATGTGTCATGAATCTATAGAATATATGAGTTTCACTTTCTGAAATGAGTGACAAAAAATATTGAACTTTTTCGCAATATTCAAATTTTTTGAGCTGCACCTGTACATATGAACCCCAATTCCCAAAAAGTATGTAAAATGCACATAAAAGCAGAAAGCAGCAATTTGTAAATTCTCTTTTACATATATTTAATTGAAAACAGTACAAAGAAAATATATTTAATGTTTTACCTTATCAATTTTATAGATTATTGTAAATGTACGTAATTCCGAATTTGATGCCTGCAACACGTTCCAAAAAAGTTGGGACGTTCCAAAAAAGACCTGTTTGGAACATTCCACAGGTAAACAGGTGATGCTGGGTATAAAAGGATATCAAAAATATCTTATTTTCAGGTACTCTTACAAGCGATACTATAACCTCTCTGCATTTGAATGGATCTCTATGGGAATTGGGGGGTGGGACTAGATTAAGCTGTAAATTACACAAGAATAGTATGGAACCCACTGTTGGCTAAAAGTCATCAAGGGTCTGAGGTGTAAAACGAGCCTCAAACCATCACTTTGCTGCCAGATATGCAGCAGATATTGATGGATCACTTTAAGGGTTGTTTCTTCTGACTCATTTTCCTATTGAAATTTATGGGAAAATAAGTCAGGAAAAACAACATTTCAAGTGATCCATCCATATTTGTTGCATATCTGGCAGCATTGTGATGGTTTGAGGCTCGTTTGATACCGCAGACCCTTGATGACTTACAGCCATTTAGCCTACCATGGGTTCCATACTATTCCCATGTAATTTACAGCTTAATCTAGTCCCACCCCCCAATTCCCATTGAGATCCATTCAAATGCTATCCTGACCCATGTGTGATATAGTGGACAATAACGTCCATCTGTAAGTAAACACAAAAAATTTGTATTTCGTTATAGAAACGAAAAACAGTATGCCAAAACAGCCATGAAAAGACCTGGTTACTCAATAGCAAAATAAACAAATGTAATTCTTGTGTAATTACCACATCATTCTACAATTAATATCTGCTAAATATGAAATAAATGTACAATCCTGCCATTGGTTTTACACATAGAGAAGTCCCTTTCAAGATTCAGTGATCATTTATTGTCTTGAACAATACGTTTGAGAAATACACACCCCTATATAATGCTAGTACACCTTCGGAAAACTCAAGGCGTAAAACCCCATCGGCTGTTTGTGCAGCTTTCATGTATTCCAGATTTTGGGAGTGGGTCAGAAGAAGATACCATAGTACTGATTGATCGGAGAATACGCCTACGAACGTGACAGAGACTTTCCACCTCTTCCTATTACTGCTTGTAATATTTCAAATATGTATGTAAGTTTTTCCACTCCACCACTGCCACATGTTTGACTGTATTTCACATACTATAGTGTAAGTGTTCATAGTTGGCTCAGTCGTGTTTTACATGCACCGTATTTCTGTGAAGCTAGAACATTTGCCAGCATTTTCCTGATGGGGGAGTATAATTTTTTTGTAAACTTATCGTGCATAATATAGACTATAGCCCATTGGTGTAAGGTGGTCGAGTACGAAAGACCAAACGCGACAAATGGAATCGAATCCCCGTAGAGATCGCCACAAGAGTGAATAGACTCCGCAAGGGATAGGGGAGGAATACCTCAGAAATAAAAATTTAAACCTATATCTAGACACGGGAGAGACGGATATTTAGAGAATATAGTAGAAAGAAAAGCAACCCGGAATACCGGGCGAGTAATTAATAACAGGACAAAAAGGAACAGAAATCCTCCAGCTTGTAAACGTAGCGAGCTCGTCTTTAAAGAGGAAAAAATAAAGACAAAAAACTGAGACTGTAACTAAAGCAGGACAGAGACAAGAGTGAATAAAGGGAGAACAAAGATCTAACCCTAACTCTAACTCTAACCGGAGATTGCTGCTTTGCTTGAATAAATGCAAGCCTATACCTTCCCGACCTGGAGTTGTGAAGCAAACAACAACGAAGTGCTGGAAAATGGAAACACAGAGCTTATATACCCGATAGGAAATAAGGAACAGGTGCGAGAAATCAGGTAATGGGAGAATGAAATCTCGACACGGGAGGTAGACAAGCATGTGAAAGCATGTTTTATTGTGTAATCTCACAATAAAAAATTTGAAAAATCCAACCTATCTGGTTGGATTTTGATTGAAGTCAGTTTATTATGAGAAAAAAAAATCCCTCATCAAGAAATAATTATTTTTAACAAAAACCCCTGCATTTATATAGAGAATAAAGTAATCATTTTAAATATTTGGTCGCATATCCTTTGTATGCCATGACTTCCTGATGTCTGTGACGCAACAACGTCAAACGACTCTTGAGTGTTTACCAGGGGTCTTTACCAGGGGTGCTAATAATAGCGGAGGGCATTGGAGGGTCCAAAACCCCTATGCAAAACATGTAATAAAATTCATAAAATTTGTTTTATCCATTATAAAGAATATACATTTGCTTCTTCTGATGGATTAAGATAATAATATTGATAGCACAGTGTTACATACACTTACATATGTAGCCTAATCATTCACTCTTGTACCTCAATAAAACATCACCTTTCCCTGTACTCTACAGTATGTATACTTTTGCCCAGGGATTGCATTTTTCTGTAGTTTTTTAATGTTCCTATTCATAATGACTCCAAGGAAAATGTTTACCTTAATCTACCACATATCAGCACACAACAAATTTAAATGAGCATTTGCCATTCCATAAGTGACAAGTATATACGCCATAGCCTATATTATGTACAATAACATTAAAATAAAATAGTTTTCCACCATCTGCAAAATGCTGCCAAATGTTCTATCTTCAATGAAAATCGGTAGCCTACATCAAAAATAAAATTAACGATCGCACTACAGTATGTGAAATGCACTCAAAATGTGAAAATAACAATAGGCCTATCAATCATATTGGAAAGACAGTGTAGTGGAAAAACGAATGTACATATGTAGCCAGCGAGACCAAGCGCATTGTTTTTGGGCTGCAATTTTTCTACATTTTTCAAAGCACAAAATAAGACGTTGCATATACTGCTGCTAAGGTTATAATGTACTCTATTGGATAAAAGAGCCGACAATTAAACCAGAATGAACTGTCATGAATGAGACTGGCTTGCAGGGCATGGGGGAGTCGACGTTTCAGATAGCGGTAAAGTGTTGTATATTTCTCAAACGGATTGTACCAGACAATAAAATGACCATTCAGATTCTTCCAAATGAATTTTGAAAGGAACATCTCTATCTATAAAACCAATGGTAGGATTGTATATTTATTTCATATGTAGTAGCAGATATTCATTGTAGAATACGTGGTACAATGAGAAAATAATTTCTTGTTTAATTAGCATTTGAGTGAGCAGGGCTTTTCATTGCGTTTTTGGCATACGATCAGGCTATTGTTGGGTTTATCCTGTTGCTATGACGGAATTAAAATTTTATATGATGAATAAATATATTTATGAACTCACACAAAGACGATTTTGTCCACTATGTCACGCATGGGTAGGTATAGACTGGGTGGGGGGGCGCTTGTTAAATGGACTTGCTACGGGAAAATAGTGACACTTAGAAACTCTCTATTCAGCAGAGTTGTCACGAATCGTCTACCAATAAAGTTAAAACACAGAGTTTGTGATAGTTTGGCTGCAGGAGCAACAAATGTCTCAGTTGAGCAAAAAGGTGGCTCCACTATACATCTGCACAAAGGAGTTAAGCTAGCCAAGCTCTCGACTTTGTTACAATATTAACTTATCAGCTAACGTAACAAGGTTATAAAAATTTTTTTTTTTTACAACTAATGTTATCTCGCGAGCTAACCTGAAAATAAAAAAATATATACCCTAGTTAATGCATATTGCAGACTATCTCGTGGGAGATGATACTTATTCAAAGGAGATATCAGCACGATGTAACAAAACGTAACCTGCTGTGTTCCCCTGTTTCCCTCATCGAAATATAGTTTCCCTTCAGCGCAGGCTCTGTTTTTTTTTAACAATCCCTGTCCGGCGTCGCCCGGGTCATTCGGCTAATACGTCATATAACAGGATCTACTTCTTTAAAATGACTACGAAAAGACAGAGAGAAGAGGAAGAATCAATAGAGTTAGCAAAAATGTAATCAGATTCAGAGGCTTTCTTGTCAATAAACAAGTATTCAACTTGTTTTTATTGCAGTTTTCAATCCCACTTAAGACAGGGCTGAGATTTGGACTACAACAGGTTAAAATGCATTGTGATGGTTTTGTATTGTCTACTGACAAAAAGTTTTTGAATATTTTTCATCATACCATGTTTCTGGTGGTCTGATGTTAGCTAGCTGTCTAGCCAAAAAAAAGTTAACTAGCCAAAATTCTATATATTTCACGTGTTTCATTTCCCATGTTCCAATCACAAATAATTGTGGATCTAGTGTTTAGATTTTAATTTCAAAGAGCACCAAGTTGATACATTTAGTTGTTGAAATTGACAAAATTTGACCACCCTAGAGAGTTCGGGGTCCACCCACCACACTTTCAGAAAATCCTGTGAGAGTTTAAACTTTATTTGGAAAAAAAGCTTGTTTATGTCAAGCGCCGCCAATAGAAGATTATGAAAAATACAGCGTCTTTCGCAAAAATGAGAATGAGTGCATGTTCTTTGAAGATAATATTGGTCTTATTTTCCTTTTCCTAGCCTACATACAATTATCAAAAAGCTGTGATAAAAAAAATAGGCTATGATTGACCATTTGGTATATAACTTTGACACAGAGGCGATATGTGTCAGCACAGCTTCTCCAAAATTATTAATTTGAAGACATCGCATATAGGTTACCGTAATAGTAATGGCCAATGATGTACGGCTTCACAACAGCATAAGAATACAACACCAACACAGCAGAGAGGACAAAAATTTGGAGTGACATGACATACAAAATGTATTCATTGGGTATGAACAGTACAGGAAGTAAAGAAGAGATGGCATGAGGTGGTGGTCCAACTAAGGAAAGAATATTAACAATGAAAGGTGGACAAATCCCTACAAAATGTGCAATTTGTGGGGGTGGAAGGAATAGACACAGATGAACTTGTGATGAGAGAATGCCACAGAATGTATAAAGGTAAAACTATTCACAATTCATCATATACCCTACTGAATGCATACGCGTAATTGTTGAAATTGTTTAAATGGGACGTGAATTACTCTGTAATGTGGCTCGGGTTAATTTGCTTTTTAGATTAGATAAGATATGGCCATGCATGAAAATCTTAAATCGACCCCTATTTTCTATAAAAATAAATGAAAGTTTGCTTTTTTTGCACTAGGGCAGAGCCCTAGTGGAATAAGCTAGGCTGTGACATCACTTGGTTGGTTCGTCTCAGCTGCACAATATATAATCCTTTTAACTCATCTTTACCAGGGGTGCCAATAATAGTGGAGGGCACTGTATGTAGTGAAAATATGATTTAAACATTTGATACACTACTATACGATCTAATACTTGTTTTAGGATGATTTCAATTGCATATGTAATCATTTCCAGTGAAGGTTACATGTAGCCTATAATAATACCAAGTATTAATTAAACCTACGGCCGGTGTAAAAACATTTTAATTTGCCAAATATTTGCATTTGCCAAAAGCCTCAAAAGACAGGGAAATAAATTGATCAGCCCTAACGCTAACATCAGCCTGCTCTCCATCAAGGTGTATCAGCACAGAGCTTTGACAACTGCTACAGCCCTGTATATGTCCACTGCATGTCAAACACTCACCACTGGGCAGATTGCAATATAGAACCTTGTGTATATAGAACCCCCCATTTTCGGGCATCAAAAAATATTGGATAGTTTAACATCATGTAGACTAAAGTAATAATTTTTTATATTTGGTTGCATATCCTTTGCATTCCATGACTTCCTGATGTCTGTGACCCAACAATATCAAACAATATCAACAATATCCCAACAATATCTTGATATCTTATTTTCTGGTACTCCTACAAGCGATACTATAACCTCTCTGCATTTGAATGGATCTGTATGGGAATTAGGGGGTGGGACTATATTTAGCTGTAAATTACACTGGAACAGTATGGTACACATGGTTGGCTAAATGGCTCTAAGTCATCAAGGGTCTGACGTATCAAACAAGCCTTAAACCATCACTCTGCCGCCAGATATGCAGTAGATATGGAAGGATAACTTGAAGGGTTTCTTCTCCTGACTTCATTTTCCAGAGTTCAATAGGAAAATTTGTCAGGAAAAACAACCCTTAAAGTGATCCATCCATATCTACTGCATATCTGACAGCAGAGTGATGGTTTGAGGCTCGTTTGATACAACAGACCCTTGAAGACTTACAGCCATTTAACCAACCATGTGATCCATACTTTTCCAGCATAATCTAGTCTCTCCCGCCCCACACTTTCCATACAGATCGATTCAAATGCAGAAAAGTTTATCGTATCACTTAAGAGTAGCAGGAAATAAGATATCAAGAGTCTTTTGATGTTGTTAGGCCAAAACAACAAAAATTGTGTCACTGCCCGCATACTTTCCATCCCCGCTGTATAGGTTACATCAGCACGGACAAATCGGCGCCAATTGTCAGGAGTTTTTAAAATGTAGTAAATTAGACAGAATACTTAATTGGCCTAATTTACATAATCTCCACCCTGTTTTAGCAGAAAAAAAACTTTCAGTGCAGAAAAAAAAAATAATCGGTCCCTGGAGAGTAATTAATTTGGTGTGAAGAAATTTTCTTTTCTGTCCAAAATAATATAATTTGGCCTGGGTAATTACGTAGTTTTTAATGGACTTCAATGGGGAAATTTGTTTTTTTGGCACCAGAGGCTGTAATACCTCCGGTGACCACTGGAGTTTGCAAGCTTCAAGGAGTATGTGAATCCCCAGTAATGTAATCCCCACAAATTACATCCTAATAGCGATTTCGACCCATTGCAACCGTTTAGTTAATCCGACATAGATATTGTGACCTTGTAGCAACTGCTTTTGCATCTGAAAAAATAATCTGGCTTTGAATAAATAATTTTAAGAGAAAGTACAATATATTTTCTTTTTTGGGCTGCTGGGGAAGTGCAGCCAGTTAAGCAGGGTTTTTCCTACATAGTAAATGATTTTACTTTCACGCAAAATTATTTCACGCACCGCCAAAGGGAAATCACGACCGCCAAAATGGGAATAATTGAGACAACGGCAAATAAAATCACATCCAAATTAATTTCAGTTAATTAGTATTTTTGGGTGCAATGCGGTCTTTCGGCCAGCGGATGGTGATACGTTGTACTAGTCTCTACGAAGATGTCGGTACTAGGAGTAGAAGAAGCATCCAATTTTGAATGAACTTTGAAGACCTAATTTCTGAAAAGGTAAAAGCTTTAAAGAGGCTAGATGTAAGATTTTTACATGCATGAATCGCTATTGAGATATTGTAATATTAGACCTTCCCCCGACTTTCTCATTTGCATATAACTGCCTAGGGGTTTATTTTTATGTAAAGAAAATCGGGTTTGCAGGGAAAATCATTTTCTGAGTGACACGTGATGTCTAAGCGTGCTTCCGAGTGCCTTCCCTTTATCTGCTGCTGCAGTCACAGAACTGTAATGAGAAGAATTTTCTAAACGTTATATATAGCCCCTTTAACAAGTTCATGCAATGTTTTAACAGAAGGTAGTATTGATCGTAGATTGTTGTTTCACCATCTTTACTGAAGGGATGAACTGTCTACTTACTATTTTACCTTTTATTTGGAACACTTTTCTTGCACACTTATTTTTTATTTCTGTTTTAGAGTGTTGTTTATTTATTTTTCTATTTGTGTGCTAATACATGGTGTAATATTCAAATATTCCAAAAGCTTCAAGGACATTTGAGTTATAAACCCTAACCCCTCAACACAACCCTACTGGTACCACCAAAGCCTACATGGGCTCTTTGTACTAAAAAAAACTGCATTCACAGTGATATTAATGCAAAATATTTTGCTGCTCGCACACACAGTACCGCCAAAGCCCAATTCTGAGCCAGAAAAACCCTGCACTGTTCTAGTGCATGGATGGGTCCCATGGTTCGGTGCCAAATCCCAACTGTGCCAGTGCCAACTGTGGCTGGTAGCCCCGCAGGGTGACAGATAATTGACGGTAGTGTTAAGGAGGGTTCAGTCGCCAGGATTCACATCTCATCACTCTCTAGTGATCCTTGTTGATTGAGCACCCATGGTCTGTTTGCAATCTGCCCAGTGGTGAGTGTTTGACATGCAGTAGACATATACAGGGCTGTAGCAGTTGTCAAAGTTCTGTGCTGATACATCTTGATGGAGAGCAGGCTGATGTTAGCTTTAGGGCTGATCAATTTATTTCCCTGTCTTTTGAGGCTTTTGGCAAATGCAAATATTTGGCAAATTAAAATGTTTTTACACCGGCATTGGTTTAATTAATACTTGGTATTATTATAGGCTACATGTAACCTTCACTGGAAATGATTACATATGCAATTGAAATCATCCTTAAACAAGTATTAGATCGTATAGTAGTGTATCAAATGTTTAAATCATATTTTCACTACATACAGTGTATGTACAGAGTACGGAACCAAAATAACAAAAAATGCGTCACTGTCCAATTCATTATGGTGCTCACTGTATGTTCAAATATGTAGCCATCTAGCAATATGAATATATTGTTCAGCTGAGACGAACCAACCAAGTGATTATTCCAAGATGGCTCTGCCCTAGTGCAAAAAAAGCAAACTTTAGGTTATTTTTATTTGTATCCTTTCAAACTCAAAGTGCTAGAGTATAAAACCAAAATGACAATGAGACAACTGATCATTTTGCAGTGGTCTCTTAATTTTGTCCAGAGCTGTATATATATAATATTTATGTATAATATATCTCAACTAAAAACGTTTTCAACGTAAAAAAAAAAACTAATGCAAAGCATACACAGCACTTTCTGGAAGTACACTGCTCAAAAAAATGAAGGGAACACTTAATCATCACAGTATAACACCAAGTCAATTAAACCAAACCGGTCATGCTGGATGATGTTGCAGGCAGCATAACATTCGCCACGGCATCTCCAGACTCTTTCACGTCCGTCACATGTGCTCAGTGTGAACCTGCTCTCATCTGTGAAGAGAACGGGGCGCCAATGGCGAACCTGCCAATTCTGGTGTTCTCTGGCAAATGCCAATCGAGCTGCACGGTGCTGGGCTGTGAGCACAGGTCCCACTACAGGACGTGGGGCCCTCATGCCACCCTCATGGAGTCTGTTTCTGACAGTTTGGTCAGAAACATGCACACGAGTAGCCTGCTGGAGGTCATTTTGTAGGGCTCTGGCAGTGCTCCTCCTGTTTCTTCTCGCACAAAGGAGCAGATACCGCTGGGTTGTTGCCCTTCTACGGCCCTGTCCAGCTCTTCTTGTGTAATGGCCCATCTCCCAATATCTCCTCCACACTCTTGAGACTGTGCTGGGAGACACAGCAAACCTTCTTGCGACGGAATGTATGGATGTGCCATCCTGGAGGAGCTGGACTACCTGTGCAACCTGAATGGGCTGCAAGTACCGCCTCATGCTACCAGTAGTGACAAGGGCACTAGCAAAATGCAAAACTAGAGGAAAATCAGTCAGGAAAGATAAGGAGAGAGAAATAGTCTGTGGCCACCACCTGCAAAACCATTTACTTTTTGGGGGTTGTCTTGCTGTTGCCTCTCCTGTCCATCTATTGTCACTTTAATTTGCACCAAAGCAGGTGAAATTGATTCAAATGACAATTCGCGCATTAGGCTTGATATAGGTGGTATCAGCAAATGGAAAGCCATTTTTAATAGATAGCCATTGTCCCATAACAGAAGATTGTCCCCCCAGAAGATTACAGGAATTATTGGCAAATATAGGCTAAGTCATAGCTTGATCCAGGATAATTGCGAATAGTCTATATGTGTAACCTTACATGTATCATCGCACATCGCCTGGATGTTGATGAAGTGGGCTGTAAGCAATCTAATTCGGCATTCCACTTCGCTGAGGGACAGGTAGCTATGTGGTCTTTGACTTATGGACCCTTTTATTATTATGCATTTTTTATATAGCCTACACAATAATAATATTTCACATTGTAATCTTGATATTTTTAGTAATGCTTGTGCGCGCCCCTGTGTGTAACAGACAGGAGGGTGAATGCTCGTTGTGCACACGCCTATGTAGACACACTTATATTCGTCGTTAAAATAACATGTAAACAACTGCGACATGACTTTAGACGAGCAAGCGCTTTCTGCTGCCTCAAGATAGCAATACGCCAAAAATAATCCTGGCCACTCATCATTTTAAGACTAACACGGCCAGTTCACTTGTAATGGTCGCAAGAATACATGGTATTTAAACAATGTGAACGCAAGGCGTTATAATAAACCATGCACCGGGTGTAAGATAGCAAAGACACTTGCGTTTTGGTTAGCGCCGCTTAGCGCCGGGTGTAAGATAGGGCCGGCCCCAGGTGTGAGCATCACAGAAACTTGGTAAATGGCTTAAATGAGACAGGTGTACCATTTACAATACAAACTTAGATTTGTTTATTTTCATAATTTAAGTCAAAATAAAGTGCCACAAATGCAAAGAAACTTTGTGAAACAGTTAAAGACGCTCGATATCTTATTTTCAGGTACTGTTACAAGCGATACTATAACCTCTCTGCATTTGAACTGATCTCTATGGGAATTGGGGGGTGAGACTAGATTCAGCTGTAAATTACACTGGTACAGTATGGAACACATGGCTGGCTAAATGGCTGTAAGTCATCAAGGGTCTGAGCTATCGAACGAGCCCCAAACCATCACTCTGTTGCCAGATATGGAGTAGATGTGGATGGATCACTGCAAGGGTTATTTCTCCTGACTCATTTTCCTATAGAACTCTATGGGGAAAAAAGTCAGGAGAAAAAACCCTTAAAGGGATCCATCCACATCTACTCCATATCTGGCCGCAGAGTGATGGTTCGGGGCTCGTTTGATACCTTAGACCCTTGATGACGTACAGCCATTTCGCCAGTCATGTGTTCCATACTGTACCAGCGTAATTTACAGCTGAATCTAGTCTTACCCCCCAATTCTCATAGAGATCAGTTCAAATGCAGAGAGGTTATAGTATCGCTTGTAACAGTACCTGAAAATAAGATATTGAGAGTCTTTTGATGTTGATTGGTCACAGACTTCAGGAAGTAACAGCATGCAAAGGATATGCGACCAAATATTAAATATACTTTAAAAATATGTTAAAGCAAAATATTCTAATTTTCTGAGACACTGAATTTTGGGTTTCATTAGCTGTAAGCCATAATCATCAAAATTACAAGAAATAAAGGCTTGAAATATTTCACTCTATGTGTAATGAATCTATATAATATATGAGTTTCACTTTCTGAAATGAGTGACAAAAAATATTGAACTTTTTCACGATATTCAAATTTTTTGAGCTGCACCTGTATATGCTCCTCTACTGCTATCCAGCCATGCTGCACACTCACTTGGACTGAAGTGACCTGTCACAAGACCGACACGCCACTTCTCATCTGTGGGCACATGACCGGAGACCGGGGTATCAGCAGTTTCCAGGAGCAACATTTGATTCACTTAACCACAGCATGCATCTTGCATTTATCCATTTCAGATAACGCCAGTCCAACAGAGATTTTCCTGCAGAGATACAAGAACGGTTGTACAGTAGCTTTCCAGGTACGCGTTACAACAGCCGACAGAGATATGGCAGAAAACGTTTCATGATTTAAGTACTCCTGGGAAATGGTGCTCCCAGTTTTGCTAATAGTTACAATATGTTTTCACAGGGAACATAAAAATGGCTAGAATACAAATGCTGATTGCTTCATTAATTTGCTTCAAAATATTATTTTTCAAAGAAAATTATGTGGATTTAATGAAAATAGCACACGCACACATACTTCACAACTTAGTTATTTTTTATGTTTTTTCCCTTGTCCATATTGATTCTGTCATGGTATATGGTGTCAGTTTTCTGTTGGTTTATTTTTTTGCTATTGAAAAAAATACATATACATTCAGAAAAAAAAACTGTTATTTAGTGATAACTGTTGTCTGTGAGATTTCCAGTAGTGGACTAAAAACCTGGGGATAATTACCAGGACTGAAGTCACAATTTCACAGTCTAGTCCTTAATATTGATTATAAATAAAATAACAAAGCATGAAAATGTAATTTCTTGGAGTAAAACAAATGATAGAAAATGACATTCAAGGAAAAAACATTTGTAAAAAGGACAATGTTACTTTTAATTAAAAATAATTACATTTAAAATATGAGGTTAATTTCACAATTCAAAGTGTTTAAAGAAATAAGAATGCCCCATTAAAATACACAATACAATACACTTTACACAATTCACAACTGAATTATGTCAAAGTTAGTAAGACTGCTTTGAACTGATATTTGTAACATTTGCTTGGAGAACACAAATATAATGTTAATAAACTAACTTATTTCTATTAGTCAGAATTTTATGTGGTCAGGTACCACAAAGAGTTAAACCTATGTTCAGGTTTATTTTCTTAAGCTCTGACATTCACTGTGGACTATGGCAGTTCCTGGAAACTGTTATCTCAACAAAAACACGTTTTCAACGTAAAGAAAAGAGCCAAGTTACTCACACATAGCCAACAAAGCACGGTCTCTGTAAGTCCTTAATTCCAACTTGCAAAAACTAGGTCTGCATTTAAAATATTGATATTTATTGATATCAAAATGTAGCCAAGTTACAACTAACAATATCGCCTATCGTAGCTCACACTAAATAAACTAGCTCTATTCCAAAGCAATGCTATCCAAACTTTCCTAAATTATTTAACCCCTTCGTGCAGATGGCAAATTTGGTCAATTCTCATTTATTTAGGGGGTGCTCTGTTTAAGGCTTTATAAATCCAGGGGCTCTATCTTGGCGATCTTAGCGCTTTGTCTAAATGCATGGCGTAAAGTGCATTTAGGGTGTGTCCAAGTCCACTTTTGCTAGTTTGACGGCATGTATTTTGAGCGCTAAGCACGGCGCAACGTGCAAATGGGCTGAACCTAGGCCGTGACCGAATACGACCCCTGTCCACTGTCCCCTGTCCACCCAGACCCCTGTCCCTATGTGCCCTGTCGCCTCACTTTGCAAGCAGTGTGCAGAAAAAATCCTGCAAAACTCTTTCCCAACTAGTGAGGAAGTAGTTTGTAATATTTCTTTTTATTTTTTAATTTTTTATTGAGATTATCAATCAGTTAACATATGACGATTGTTAAAAAGTACATTATGAATGAAGATAGAATTAACAAAAATAAAAAAAGAGTATTTTATGATATGAACCTATCTTATACCATAGATATACATATACGCTCTATGTCTTTTATGCTTTTACTTCTGGGTAACTTACTGAAATTGTCGGATGAGTGCACCGTTCTGCAGATGAGTGTGCTCCTGAATTCCCTCAAAAAAAAAACAGAAATAAGGGGTTCATCCTGGTAATTTAAGTGCCCCCATTTGTGAGAAAATGTCGCCCATTCAAAAGCTTTTTGACAAAGTGGACTGAAATATGCGCCCTCAAAAGGGTGTAGTGGTCGTATAACGCCAAATTAGCCTGCTTGTTTAACACATTTCGTTTGATTATCATCAATTCCATGAGGAGTTCTCAAAGTTCAAGCTTCATCCGAAGTTCATTACCTGCATTAATATTGATTAATAACATGAATGCCATTATTTTGCCTTAATGGTGACACTAAATACAATAAAGCTGTCAGATTGGAAACCCATAGGTTCACGCATATTTTCCCTTGTTTTATAATGTTCTGCTTATGGAAATGTGACCAACCTGTTTTACTGGTATAGAGTAATGCTTTAAAACAATCCACTTTCCCAGGAAGACCGTGAAAAGTGTGATTTACAGCAGGGGAAAACGACCTGCTCCAGCATAAAGTTAAAGCGCACATGCAGAGAATGGCATTAAAATTTATTGTGAATTAATTTTGTAACATGCTGCAAATTTTCTTTCGTTTCTAATTAGACACTTAGTTCTCTTTAAAATCATCTTGTTCAGTTATGGAATAACAGGTGAATTCAGCTGGGAGTTTGGACATTCAGCTGGAAACCTTGTCACTGTAATTAAAAAAATATGAAGGACGAAGAATAAGCTTCAAATTCAGTTAACATGGTGACATTTACCTCCGTTTTTTACCCGTAGGCTGTCGAATAAAACTTATGCACAGCGAATCCGCTGTGGCCTAGGCTATTTGAAAAACAATAAACGCAATATTCACGGGACAAGGTTTTGAACTTTTTTCAGTCAAAACCATTCTATTTACTTACAGGCTGTAGGCCTACAGAGCTGTATTGTAATGACATCTGAAGCGCATTGCGCGAGTTTTCCATTGAATGACAATTCACGCATTAGGAGTAAATGACAATTTGTGTATTAGGCTTGATATAGGTGTTATCAGCAAAGTTTTTAATGGATAGCCATTGTCCCATAACAGAAGATTGTCCCCCCAGACAATTACAGGAATTATTGGCAAATATAGGAAAATAAGTCTTTATCCAGATTAATTGAGAATAGTCCACAGGTGCAGCTAAAAAAATTAGAATATCGTGAAAAAGTTCAATATTTTTTGTCACTAAGTATAACTATGTATTGAGTACATAGAAATTAACATACTTTTCAGAAGGCTGACATTTCTGTTTAAAATATCCTTTTTTATTGATTTTATGTAATATTCAAATTTTCTGAGACACTGAATTTGGGGTTTCATTAGCTGTAAGCCATAATCATCAAAATTACAAGAAATAAAGGCTTGAAATATTTAACTATGTGTAATGAATCTATATAATATATGAGTTTCACTTTCTGAAATGAGTGACAAAAAATATTGAACTTTTTCACGATATTTTAATTTTTTGAGCTGCACCTGTATACATGTAACCTTTGCACATACCATCGCACATCGCCTGGATGTTGATGCAGTGGGCTGAAAGCAATTTAATTTGGCATTCCACTTCGCTGAGGGACAGGTATGTGGTTTTTGACCCATGGGCCATTTTATTATTGTGCATTTTTTGATATATATACAATAATAATATTTGACATTGTAATCTTGATATTTTTAGTCATGCTTGTGCGCGCCCCTGCGTGTAACAGACAGGAGGGTGTACGTGCGTTGTGCACACGCTTATGTACATGCACTTATATCCGCCGTTAAAATAATGTAAACAACTGCGACATGACTTTAGACCAGGTTTGTGGTGGTTTTAGCTGGATTTCTGCTGGCTCAAGATAGCAATATGCCAAAAAATATCCTGGCCACTCCTCATCTTAAGACCAACACGTCTAGTTCACTTGCAATGGGCGCAAGAATACATGGTATTTAAACGATGTGAGCGCGAGGCATTATAATGAACCCTGCGCCAGGTGTAAGACAGCAAAGACACTTGCGTTTCGGTTAGCGTTGGGTGTAAGATAGGGCCACAGGTGTGAGCATCACATAAACTTGGTAAATGGCTTAAATGAAATAAGACAGGTGTACCGTTTACAATACGAACTCAGATTTGTTTATTTTCATAATTTAAGTCAAAATAAAGTGCCACAAATGCAAAGAAACTTTGGAAAAATGCAAAAAAAGTTTTTCTTTAGTTTGCTACAAAATACTGAGAGCTACATAAGTGAAACAGGTAAATATATACATTTCCTGGCTCATAAGCTCCATGTCAACAAGTTTGCCAAATCTGAGGATGATATGCAGAACTACTAAAGGTTTATGATGCAAAATATAGGCAGTGTACCCTGTTGTCCATTAAGTGTCTCCAAATCTATCCAAATGGTTAAATTGTGCACTGCTCTAAATACAATTTAAAAAAGATATATTTAACTATCAATCAACATTTTTGGCCATTAAAACTAACTTTTGCATCATTTTCAAGTGGGGATGGCTATATTAAAATCAGTATAGGAGGGTAGATATCTATGGGTCCAAAACCCCTATGCAAAACATGTCATAAAATGAATAAAATTAGTTTTCTCCATTATAAAGAAGATACATTTGCTTTTTCTGATAGATTAAGACAAAAATATTGATATCAGTGTTACAAACACCTAAATATAGCCTAATCATTCACTCTTGTACCTAAATAAAACATAACTTTTCCCTGTACTCTACAGTATGTATACTTATACCTTAATCTACCACATAACAGCACAGAAAAAATTGGAATGAGCATTTGCCATGCCATAAGTGGCAAATATATATGCCATAGCCGATATTATGTACGATAACATGAAAATAAAATAGTGCATTCCACCATCTGCAAAATGCTGCCAAATGTACTATCATCAATGAAAATCGGTAGCCTCCATCAAAAATAAAATTGCGGGCTTGCAGGGCATGGGGGGGGTATTACGAGTCCATGTTTCAGATCGTGTAATAGTGGTATAAAGTGTTGTATATTTCTCAAACCGATTGTACCAGACAATAAATTACCACTGAATTTTGAAAGGAACATCTCGATGTGTAAAACCAATGTTTTATTAATTTCATATTTAGTCACATAGCTCGTAGAATAAGAGAATACTTTCACATGTTTATTTTCCATTTGAGTGAGCAGGGCTTTTCAGGCATACGATCAGGCTATTGTTGGGTTTATCTTGTTGCTATGAAAAAATAAAATTTTTATATGATGAATAGATATATTCATGAACTCAAACATAGACGCTATTGTCCACTATGTCACACATGGGTAGGTATACACTGGGTGGGAGGTGCTTGTTAAATGGACTTGCTACGGGAAAATAATGACACTTAGAAACTCTGTATTGGACAGAAATCGTCACGAATCGTCTACCAATAAAGTTAAAACACAGAGTTTGTGAGTTCCACTAATAGTCTGGCTGCATGTACAACGTATGTCTTAGTTGAGCAAAAAGGTGGCGCTGGCGGGACCTTCACTATGCATCTGCACAAAGGAGTTAATGCAACTTGGCCTTGTGTTTTTTCATCTTAGCATGTGAAGAGATTGTTGTCATTCAAACTAAATGTCAAATAACAAAAATTGCCTCATGGAACAACATATGATTTCAATTAATGTTTTAAATAGTTGATTAATAATTACACTCCAGAAAGGATATGTTTACACTTTGTTGGCAAGTTTACTTTAGAAAATGTACAGGTTTTAAAATGTTCGCTACAGATTTCTTTACAATTCACAAACAGACATTTATATCAAGAAACATAATGTACAATAGAGAAAGGGGAGATGAATAAATAAATGCAGATAAAAATTTGTAATATTTTGACCAAGAAAATAGATATAGCATTTTTACAAACGTATCCAGACATGCTTGCCCTGTTAATTTAGCCAAATGCATGTTTGTGGGTCAGACGATGCCAAATAAGTATTAGTACAAATTTTCTTAACATAATAATACTTATGATATTTGCAAACAGAATTTTGTGAACATAAGAATGTCTAGGCTCTTTAGGACCACACAGGTTTTTATATAAATCCAAATATTCCAACTAAAGAAGAAGACAACATTTTATTCATGCTGTGCTTTTCATAGACCCAAAGCAGTGGATGAAAACAATTGTTCAAACGTACCCTATAGTGTAGTAATTTTTCTTTTTAATTTCTAAGTTGCAACACATCTGAATCTGAGTATTTCCACTATAAATTATTCTCCTTTCACAGTTTGATGTGGCACACACAGTTTCATTGACCACATTCTCTTGAGATGGTAAGATGAAAAAACACAGGCCCAAGTTGCATTAAATAATTTAGTAAAGTTTGGATAGCATTGCTTTGGAATAGAGCTAGTTTATTTTGTGTGAGCTACAACAGGCAATATTGTTAGTTGTAACTTGGCCACATTTTAATATCAATATTTTTAAAGGCAGACCTAGTTTGAAGTTGGAATTAAGGATTTTACAGACAGTGCTTTGTAGGCTATGCGTGAGTAACTTGGCATTTTTTACGTTGAAAACTTATTTTTGTTGAGATATCACTTATTTTTGGTAGCTAACTAATGACGATAATGCATGAAGATAATGACATTGAGAGAAACATGCATACAGAATACATGCAGACTCATACTGAAGACATTCGCGTAACCATAACATCCTCTACTGACGAGAATGAGAACATTTCTCCTATTACCGATAGCCCACAATTACATTTTAAAAGTTTGTAGATGAACTATGTATTTAATGTCTAATGAAATACAATAAACACCACCACCTGAGCGATGGATCATGAAGAAATATATGTATATTATTATTGATAAAGGTCATCCAATTTGGTAAGTGGCGCTGTCGCAAAAAACTAGGGTTCTGAAACTGCAGCCTCCGGTATTTCAGAAACTTACTATTGCCTATAGCGCTCAGCTGAAAAACCGATAAAAAAAACGATAATTGAAATTTCCGATAATATTTGGCTAATAAGTCCATGCCGATAATAAGTCCATGTCTGACTGCAGCTAATCTTAACCGAGTGGATAAGATTGTGGTGAATGCTGACGTTTGCTCGTGGGAGCAAGAGAGAACGCAGACGCTCCGACTTTCTTAAAAGCCACTCCTCGCTCCAGGCAAAATCACGCAGCTCCGCTTCCACTACGCACATACCCTGCCCTGCTATGGTTGGTACAAAGTGACAACTGGAACGCTCCGAACTCCAAGCTTCCATGTCGGGCTACAAGCTGCCGAGTTCATAACGAACACAGCATACAGCGCAGTTTCAGTGTAACATTACCTACGGGAAATATTTTGGTAACCAACCGGACCATGTATGGAGGTAGATTTCAATCAAAAATAAACAAACACAAAAGTATAATCCACAATTATTTTTACCATCCACACACACACACCTCTGAATTTGTGTTTGTAGGTATAATCCACAAATGTGTTTTTGCCATCCACACGCAAACACCTCTCAATTTGTTTTTCGTAAACATAATCCACAAGTATGTGTTTGCCATCCACACACAAACACCTCTCAACTTGTGTTTCGTAAATCATCATTTGGAAAAATTATATTCACAAATTCAAATAACATTTTCAGATATGTTTCCAATGTTCACATTTACAAATCAGAAGCTTGGCTTGCGAACTGGACACGCTTGATCTGCTTGATCTGCTTGGATTTACGTACGGAATTTTGAGACAAATATTCCGCTGTTTTTCCCTGTGTCGATTCACACATGATTCACATACAAAACTTCTTCTTCGGCACTACCTAACACGGCGATGTGTTTTCGGCTCATAAAGTGGTTGCAATACGTTGTCTGCAGACTATGACATGTTCGGAGGCTATTGTAATTTTTAAAAAAGTGTCTAATCATGAAAGTGATATCTTGGCTGAATTGATGGTATATAAATTTGATCTCGTTAGGGCTGGTCGGTTATATTATTGTAAATGCTTAATTTTCGTGGTAGTTAATTTTTACAGTGACATTCGCTGTGTCCCAAACCGCATACTTGACGACATATTAATCTTCAAAAAAAAACCAGGAACACATCGTCCATGTCCAGCAAGTTCTCCAAAGGCTTTTGGAGAATAAATTATTTGTGAAGGCGGAGAAATGCAGTTTCCATGCCGCTTCTGTGCCTTTCCTGGGGAGAATCCGGGCGGATCCGACGAAGATCCAGGCGGTAACTGAATGGCCCCAACCGGCCCACCCTGAAGGAGGATACCCGTGTCTTCGTCCTCGCCTGTCCGGTATGCGCCAGGAGCAAAGCCTCCCATCAGCCTCCTGCTGGTCTCCTTCACCCCCTCTCCGTCCCGGGCCGTCCTTGGAGTCACATAGGGGTGGACTTTGTTACCGGTCTACCTCCATCGGATGGCAACACAGCCATCCTTACTATTTTGGACCGATTCTCAAAGGCGGTCCACTTCATCCCCTTACCCAAACTCCCATCCGCCCTTGAGACAGCGGAGCTCCTGGTGCTGCATGTGGTCAGGTTGCACGGGATCCCCGCTGACATCATCTCGGACCGTGGGCCCCAATTCTCCTCCCAGGTCTGGAAGGCCTTCTGTGCGGCCCTGGGCGCCTCTGCCAGCCTGTCAGCGGGTTACCATTCGCAGTCCAACGGGAAAATGGAGAGGGCCAACCAGGACCTGGGAGCTGCGCTGCGGTGTGTGTCAGCACGCAACCCTTCCTCCTGGAGCCGGTTCCTACCGTGGGTGGAATACGCCCACAACTCCCTGAGGAGCACCGCCACCGGGATGTCTCCCTTTGAGTGTTCCTTAGGGTACCAGCCTCCCCTACTGCCGGTCCAGGAGAAAGAGGTAGCTGTCCCGTCTGTCAGATCCCACCTCCTCAGATGCAAGCGAGTGTGGAAGATGACACGTACTGCCCTCCTTCACACCAACGCTCGTACCCAGCGTCTGGCGGACCTTCACAGGACCGCAGCCCCACAGTACAAGCCCGGCTGTCCACCTCCACCATTTCGCTCCAGTCCACCTCCAAAAAACTGCAGCCCCGATTCATTGGTCCTTTCCCCATCCTCAGCATCATCAACCCGGTTACGGTAAAATTGACACTCCCCGCCTCACTCAAAATTAACCCTTCCTTTCATGTCAGTCAGGTCAAGCCTGTCACCTCCAGCCCTCTCAGCGGCCCCGAGGATATTCCACCACCACCCCGGATCATTGATGACGCCCCAGCCTACACGGTAAATTGCATCATGGACATCCGCCATTGGGGTCGGGGTTTCCAATATCTCGTGGACTGGGAGGGGTACGGCCCTGAAGAACAGTCTTGGCTGCACAAGAGCCTTATTCTCGACCACTCCCTCATTCGGCAGTTCCATGAACAACATCCCCAGAAAATCAAACCTGCGTGAACGCCAGGAGGCGTTCCTTGGGGGGGGTACTGTGATGATCTCACTCCCGTCCTGTTGTTGCCCGTGTTTTCTATCCGTTTCACCCTGCTTCTCTACTCGTCCCTCAGCCTATCCCAATTCCCTGTGTTTCGTGAATTCTGCACGCTCTGCTCTGTTAACCACATTCGCAGACATTCGCACACGGGTGCTAATTGACATCAATTAAAGTGGGTATTTAGTCACCCGGTGCTCTCTGTCCTGTACCAGTTCGTTAATGTTCGTCATCTGAAACCTCTGGTCGTGTCGTCAAGTCTTAGTTACAAGCAAAGTTATAGAATCTAAAGTCTGGTTCTGTGTAGGCGTTTACTCGCCCTGCTACCTGGTCTAATGCTTAAGTCAACTCGTTTCAGGAACGGAACTTCCAGCTGTTCATTACCTGTTTCACTATGCTAACCGTGTCTGCTTCAATCTGCCTACCTGCAGTCATTACTATCCCTGCCTGGGTCGCGGTTGCTGCTGAGGTGCTGTCTACGCCTACTACCCGGCTGTCGCTCCTGTGGCCTGCCTGGATTCCGCTCCATTGTTCCTGCTGCTAGACGGCTTACCCCGTAACCGAACTGTCTGACTTGTATGTTCTCCCTATGCTTCAGGAGTTTGGTCGAAGCATAAATTATTGGATGCCTAGCGCTCCCACTCCGTCTGTCTGTCTGCCTGTCAAAGTCCAGTTCCGGCTTGGAACCGTTGCTGTCTGGGTCTAAAGTCCAGTTCCGGTTTGGAACCATTGCTGCCTGGGTATTGAGTCCAGTTCCGGCCTGGAACAATAACTACCTGTCTTCTTCCCTACTTCAGGAATTCTCCCTGGTCAAGCAATAAATATCTGATTATTGAACTTCCTTTGTCTGAGTGGTGCGTTTGAGTCCAGTCCATATCCGGGGTCGTAACAGGAACATCTTTTTGAAACTTTGTTGTGGGACCCATATACCCATATTCAACTACATTTAAAAAATAAAACACAATTTTACTTATTAAATAATAAAAAGAGAAAGCAATGATTTGCAAATACTTTTTGACCTGTATTCAATTGAAAACAGGGTAAAGACAAGATATTTAATGTTTTAAATAATCAACTTTATTGTTTTTTAAAAATATATGCTCATTCTAAATTTGATGCCTGCAAAACATCCCAAAAACGTTGGGACAGGGGCACGTTTACCACTGTTACATCACATTTCCTTTTAACAACACTCAGTAATCTTTTGGGAACTAAGGACAGATTGTTGTAGTTTTGAAAGTGGAATTTTTTCCCATTCTTGCTTGATATAAGACTACCACTGCTCAACACTCTGGGGTCTCCGTTGTCGTATTTTGTGCTTCATAATGCACCACACGTTTTCAATGGGAGACGGGTCTGGATTGCAGGCAGGCCAGTCTTGCACCCGCACTTTTTGACAACGGAGCCATGCTGTTGTAACATGTACAGCACTGTCTTGCTGAAATAAGCAGGGACGTCCCTGAAAAAGACGTTGTCAGATGGCAGCATATGTTGCTCCAAAATGCATGTACCCTTCAGCGTTAATGGTCCCTTCACAGATGTGCCCAATAACACCCCCCCCCCCCCCCCACCATGACAGACGCTGGCTTTTGAACCTTGCATTGGTAACAATCGGGATGGTCCTTTTTCTCTTTGGCCCGGAGAGAAAACTATTTCCAAAAACTATTTGAAAGGTGTACTCGTTAGACCATAGCACAAGTTTCCACTTTGCGTCAGTCCATTTCAGTTCAGCTTGAGCCCAGAGAAGTCGTGGTGTTTCCGGACCTTGTTGATATACGGCTTACGCTTTGTGTAATAGAGTCTTAACTTGCATTTGTAGATGCAGCGACGAACTGTGTTTACTGACAAAGTAAACTTTTCTGAAGTATTCCCAAGCCTGTGTGGTTATATTCATTACAGAAGCATGTCGGTTTTTAATGCAGTGCCTTCAATATTGGTTTTTGGCCTTGCTCTTTACGCACAAAGATTTCTCCAGATTCTCTTAATCTTTTAATAATATTATGTACTGTAGATGGTGAAATCCCTAAATTCCTTGCAATCGTGAGTTGAGAGGGATTGCCAACCTTGCTGAAAAAGTGGTTTTCTTTATTTGACATTACTCATCGTCATTAAAATAATCATCCACCAAGATTTCAGACTTTAAAAACGTCTACAGCTGAAAAAAATTAAGATTGAGTAGTGTCACTTTCTGCCGACTATGCAGTTCTGAGGACTGTGTGGGCATGAAAGGTAGTTAATATTCAGGCCACGTCCAAGAGCCTCAAGTCATGTGCAGACTCGGAAATGCAAACACCATTTAGCAAAACAAATGATAGCTAAATAGCCTAAAAAAGAAAGTGCGTGGTGCAAGTTGCAACCGTACCATATGTTTGAGCCACTGAACTAAAGAAGATCCATTCACATAATAATAATACTAACGTTAAGCTCAGAGACCCACGTCTTTCAAATAGTAACGTTACCGGTGGGCTACAGCGTAGCATGCGTATTAGCTAACCTTAGCTAGCCAGCTATCTGGGCTATATACAGCTAGACCCTTCTCCTTTCAGCAGTCAATCGGGCTAATGCAATGACTTCAGCCTTCCGACTCTGATGAGAAGAGCAGAGGCCAGTATGTCACTCCATCCAGGCCTGAGTGTCTCTAAATTGGTTATTACAACAGAGAGCTGATAATTCATTCAGAGCCAGATATCAACTCCTTAACAACCCTGGAAGGCCAGAGTAAATATATATTTTTATGTACAATGAAGTTGTATCATTGTATTCATTATGTAATAGCCTAAATGCATTGAATTTTTGTTTGTTTTACGAAAAGTTGGGATTTTTACATTTCAATAAAGCTAAATGGATCCTAAAAGTTTGGACTACTTTCTACGCATGCTTCAGTCAGGTTTTAGACCAAGGGTAGGCTACTGTAAAATTAAGTACTTACCACTGTCTGCAGCTAAAAGGACATTTTTTACTTTGAGAAGGGATTGTCTTTTGCGTGTTACTCTAAACTCAGATTGGAATAAAAAAACATTTTAGTCAATTAATGTCCTGTGGTTAGGGAGAATGCCGGTCTGAAGGTGGATTCTCACCAAATCCGGCGACGACGCATGGGTACGCGCAGGAACCCCAAACTGTGCGTTTGGTGGGCGGTGCTATCGACGGGTTCAGTCGCCAACGTAGAACATTAACGGCACCTGATTGGTTAGACGTATTTTGCCTGCGTTTTCAAACCGGAACAATATGGCGGCCTGTTAATAAACTTTCTTTTATACCACTTAAACGGTCCACTAAAATACATTACTGAAAACATTTGAGGCGAGAAATAGTCTATGCAGTTGCTAAATCTTGATTCATATTTGATCTAAAATGCCTACTTTGACTGTTTGATCCGAGTTTCGCGAGCAATGGCGGACACATTAATTTGCCTAAAGTAAGTTTGGAATCTATCCTATTCAAATTCAGAACTGGCGAACATACCCCACAGTCGCCGTGCTACATCCATCAAGCACTGCACGATCGCATCGCATTCTCTCCATAGAACATTAATAGAATGTGTCCGACCGATGCACCTCGCCGGATTTGGTGAGAATCCACCTTTACTGTGCAAACCTTTGTGAGGTACCCCGCCCCTGTATGACGTATCCTAAATGGCATGTTATTTAATCACTTTAGGATATTTCCAATTCTTCTGGACCATGATTTATTAAAATTCAATTCAATAAATCTGAAAGCACCCATATAATATTAATTTTATTCTTTCTTTTATTTTTTCCAAGTGTGATAGATTTATAGGGTTTTTCCTCATTTCATTCACCACTTAATCCCAATATTCAAATACATGAATACCCAGTCCGTATTTGTACAGTGACACATTTTATGTTTTGGCTCTGTAATGTTACTCCAAAATCCTTTCGCCTAACGGCTATGACCCAGGTTCTTCTTCTGTCTGGGTCCTAGGGAAACGTGACAAAAACAAGTTCATCTCAAAAATACTATTTCGTAATAGTTACTAATTACAACCTGGCATGTAGCTGAATCGTAGGCTAGACAGTGCATAGTCGACAAGCAGCCTAAATACGGCCCAACCTAACGTTTTAAACTAGATTTTAAGATTTAAATAAGTAAAATCAAACCTTTAATTGAAGTAAATTTATGATGAGAAAAAAAATCCCTCATCAAGAAATAATTATATTTAACAAAACCATGTGTACCACAATTATTGGCACCCCTACATTTATATAAGAATTTTTTGCATGCCATGACTTCCTGATGTCTGTGACCCAACAACATCATAATATCTTGATATCTTATTTTTTGTTACTCTTACAAGCAATACTATAACGTCTCTGCATTTGAATGGATCTCTATGGGAATTGGGGGGTGGGACTCGATTTAGCTGTAAATTATGCTGAAACAGTATGGAACACATAGTTGGCTAAATGGCTCTAAGTCAACAAGGGTCTCACATATAAAACAAGCCTTAAACCATCATTCTACTGTCAGAAATACAGTAGATATGGATGGATAACTTGAAAGGTTTCTTCTCCTGACTTATTTTGCCATAGAGTTCAAGAGGAACATTTGTCAGGAGAAACTACCCTTAAAGTGATCCATCCATATCTACTGCATATCTGGCAGCAGAGTGATGGTTTGAGGCTTGTTTGATACCTCAGACCCTTGATGACTTACAGCCATTTTACCAACCATGAATCTTTTTGGTTCCACACTTATTCCCAAAGATAGGGATGCAAAACATAGTCAAAGAATGCGTGCAAATATGTTTTTATATTGAATATATAGATATATAATAAAAAAAGGAAAAATTTGAATCTATGGAAAATAATTTTAAGCTATTTCAAAAAATGCAAAATTTTATATTCAAATGCTTAAAAAAAGTTTTATAAATATGATATAATTAATATTGGGAATGTGGCAGATCATATTTATTTTAAAAATTATAAATTTAAGATTTTATAGGTCACCAATTTTCTCATTTTTAATAATTTAAATTTTAAAAATTTCCAATTTTTGATTTTTTTTATAACTTTTTTACTATTTTCATTTATTATTTTTAATAAAACTATTTTAAAAGTTAATTGAAAAATAAGCTAAAATTAATTTTCCACAATTATTAATTATTAAAAAAGGAATGAAATATTTGGAAATAAAATTTTTAAAATACTACATAACTTTTTAATTAAAACTTTTTTTAAATTCACAAACACAATAAAATAACATGGGATTTAAAAAAAAAATGAAAAAAAAAACAGGGAAAAAAACAATTTTGTAAAAAAAAACATAAACATTTTTTTTATTTTTTTTCAAAAATCCTCCCTATCTGCATTTGAAAACAAAAATGGCAAAAAAATTGTCAACTAATTTACATATTGACTGAATTAAAAAAATGATTGATTCTTTTTTTAAATCTGAAAACATTCTTCTCTCTCTGATGTTTTTTTTTCTTCGTATTTAAAAGAAGTAAAAAAAACTGATACGACGTAGATTAAAAATACCCGGCGACGCCGGACAAAAATTTGTAAAAAAAAAAAATAGTGCCTACTGAACAGGTATTATTTAAAAAAGGAGGAGGGTTTATGACAAATTAGGTTGTTTGTATTAAGTACAAAAATCTTGAATTTTTATTTTTTTATCAATATAAAACCATAAAGTTGATATGCATAAAAAAAAATTAACTATTTTATTTGTTTTTTTTTATTTTTTGCAATATTTTTTAAAAGCCTCCAAAAAAAAATTTTTTGTTTTAACCTAAAGATTTTTGCTAAATTAATAATTTTGTATTTTAATTTTATTTTTTGCGCTCTTATTGTTAATAAGCTTTAAAAATACCTGCCTTTTTTTTCTTTACCTTTGGCAGAGAAATATTTTTGTGCAATTTTTATCACACCAAGTTAACTTTAAGTTTTTAACAACAGACTCTATTGTTTAACAAAGCCTGATTTTCTAAAAGTTCATAATATTTTAAATTATTTAATTTATTTTAATCAACCACCCCCCATTTAAAACCACCCAGTCGTCACATATAAAAAGACAAAATCCAAATACGTCTTTAAACAAAAAAATAAAATATCATTAAACCCCATATCAAATTTTAATTTTATAGCAAAAACATATAAAATAAAATATGAAAAAAACATTTCAAATAACCATAACAACCACAAATGAAAAAATATAAAACTCAAAAATGAATTAAATTATCATTGTACCCTCATTGTAAAAAAAAAATTACAATTCATATAGAAATATAATAAAAAAAAAATAATATATCTACTTCATTTCATAGATAGAAATATTCCTTTTTTTGGTCATATTGAAATGATGAATTAAATTTACTAATTTTAATTTTGAGAAACAGAAAAATTTTAAAATTTTACCGCTATCTTGCTTTGCACTCAATCTTTCCATTATCTGAAAGGTTCACTCATTTCATTTCTTTTTACCCCATTGATTCGTCTTTTAAATCATTCATTTCAATCATTTTGGTTTTTATATTGCACCACATATAAATTGCTTATTTTTATTGTGCTTTTAAAAATGTAGATTTTTTAAAAATAGAAAACATGCATGGCAAAAATTTATTATGATGTACAAAATTTTTTTTTTTTCACTTATTTTTTTTTACTGATTTGATGAAATTTTTTTATTTTATTTTTATTTATTTATTTTATTTTATTTTTTTTTTTATTTTTTTTATTTTTGTTTTATATGGTTTAATTTTTTTTTTTTTTTTTAATTTTTACATGCTATTTTGCATGTTTATTAAACTATTTATTTTTATTGGTTTGTTTTATTAATTAATATATTGTGTAACTTATTAAAAAAAATGGAAAAAAAAAAAAATGATATAAAAATTGTTTGGCTCATTAAAAAAAAATAATTAAAAAATAATTTTTTTAATGAGTCATAATAAAAAAAGAATAAAAAATAAAAAGAAAGAAAAATATTTTCACAAAAGTAAACACAAAGGTGAATTTTTATATTACTGATGTTTTGAATATGTACAATTTTTATAAATTGTACTTATATGTTAAGTTATTATACAAATTGTTATTTATTTTATATTTATGTATATAATTATTATTTTTCTGTTACATTCTTTTAAATAAATAAAAATTTTTTTTTGATTTTATTTATGGTTATGAAATTTATATTTTCCGAGAAATTATATTTACAAATTATTAACAAATTTTAATAATTAGACCTCCCTCCAAAATTTGGTTTTGTTTTTGACGTTAAATTGTTTTTATCTCAGGAAAAAAAACCAATTATTCATAATATAATAAATATTTTAAATGAATTTTATTTTTTTTCAAAAATATTTTTTTTTTTTTTATTTTTTTTTTTAAAAAAATATTTTTTTTTTTCATAATTTTTTTTTTTATATCAAAAATTTTGTGAGATCTTTTTATTTTTTTAATTTTTTTTAAATTTTTTATTTTTTGATAAAGATTTTTTCATTTTCTTGTTATTTTTTAACTGTCTGTTTGTTATTTTTTCATTCTTTTTCTCCCATTTTTTTCTGTTTGGTTCCTTTGTTTAGTTCCATTTATTTTGCTTCTTTGTTGTTGTCCATTTAGAGTTCTTCTGTGTTTCCTTTTTTGGTCAGGTCTTCAGTTTTTAGTTAGGCATTTTTTCTCTTTAAGCAGCGTTCTTTTCTCTTTTGTTTCTTTTTTCTTTAGTTCTTTGTTCTTTTTTTCTTTTTTTTGTCTCTGTTTCTTTGAGTTTTTTGTCTTTATTTTTTTTTTTTTTTTTTTTTGTTATTTTATTTCTTCTTTTTTTTTTCTTTTAATTTTTAAGGATTTTTGTTTTCCTTTTTTCTTTTTTACTATTTTTTTTCGGGTATTTTATTTTCTCTTTTTTTCTCTTTTTATTTTTTATTATTATTTTTTTCTTATTCTTTCTATTTTTTTTTAAACTTTTATTCTCTATGTATCCTCTATTTCTCTTTTATTCCCTTTTATTTCTATTTCCTGATCTCTCTCTTTCGGAGGGATTCGATTCCATTTGAATCTTCTTGGTCTTTCGTACTCGACCACATTACACCAATGGGCTATATCCTATATTATATCAAAAAAAAAAAAAAAATTACAAAAAAAAAAAAAATCAATACAAAATCTATGCAAACAAAAAAATACGCTACAAAACACACTGAACCAATAAAAACATGTAAGTGAAAAACATATGTAAATACAACTAAGTCATGTGGCAGTAAAATACAGAGTACAAAAAGTACAGTTTGAAATAAAAAATTACAGGAATATATAATAGGAAGATCTGGTCATCAATCTGTGGTTTCTCTTCTTCTTCAGTCCCCATGTCGTACTATTCTGAATTCACTTGGTAACTTCTCGATCATACCACAAACAAAAGTGGAATACATGAAAGGGTTTTTTACAGGATTGTTTTTTTGGGTGTTGGTTTATATTTTATGTAGGGGTGTTATATTTATAAAGTGTATGTTCAAATCAATGTATTGTAATGTGAATAAAAAAATCAACTTTCTCTATTGTAACTTTTCTAATTATTAATTGTTATTTATTGTTATTTTTAATTATTTTAATTGTAGAATGATTATTGTATTATGATGAGTATTTCATTTGTTTTTTTTATTGTTTTTTTGATTTTTTTTTTTTTTTTTTTTTTTGTGTTTTTTTTTGTTTTTTTTTTTTTTTATTTTTTTGTTGTGTGTGTTTTTTTTTTTTTGTGTTTATATTTCCACTATATTCACACTCACACTATATCACACATGGAATGGGAGGATGGATCTCAATGGGGGTGGGGGGAGGGGGTAGGGATGGAAATGTATTACACATGAACATGGGAACCCCATGGGTAGGCTGGTAGGCTAATGAGACAAAAACACCACAGTTGAAGAAAAAAGAAAAAACTCTATAACAAAAACAATTAACTTTAGCAACTGAACTTGAACTTTTTTTTTTTTTCAAAATTTTTCTCAAAAAATTTTTCAAATGCATGGTAAACGCAATAACTTTTTGATATTTTTGAGATCATTTTGAGAGAGATCATTGAGATAATTATTAAATCCTAAAGGTTTCCCTAAGGTAAGTAATATAAAGCCCACAATAATGTAACGTTACTTGAGTAATTCTAAAATTATACATCTATAAATTCACACACCCCATTTAAAATGGGGTGGGCATAAACAGTCTTGCGTTGTGCGTGCGTGTTGTGCGCCAAAGTAACTTTACTAACATAAATTGTTGATGGCGCCCTCTTTTGCAGAAAGGGTGTGATCGAAGATTAAAATATGTGGTTATGTGAATTACATGAAGTCATGCTTGTTTCGCGATACATTTTTAAGCTCCACGATGCATATCGTCACGTTTTCGTATCGCGAAATATTGCGTCACACCCCTACCAGTCATGATAGCATCACCTGTTACCTAGGCATCGGAATTAGCATATATTTACAAAAATCAATAAAGTTGATAAGGTAAAACATTAAATATCCTTTCTTTGTACTGTTTTCAATTAAATAGATGTCAAATAATTAACAAATCACTGCTTGTATTTGCATTTTACATACATAATTGGGGTTTGTAAATGTATTCAAATTCACTTAAATTATTTTCCTTTCACAGTATTTTAGTTTTGGATAGGTCAACTGAGGGAAGTTTAATAAAGCCAGTTGTGCCTTCTTGAATAGCTACATCTGGTACTCTTTAATTAATCTTCAACATGATTCTTAAAGTTTAGTTTAGAAGACTTCTTTTTGCAGTTTTGAATGTTTCTTTTTTATTGTTGAACATTGTGTGAAAAATCTTTTTTCAAAATAAAATTTAAAAAATTACCAAGCTCAATGAGTATTATGGGTATTATTCATATCTGTGCACACTGAGGCCTGTGAGTCATTCTTAAGCCCATCTGCTCCAGCTAAATGAAACCACTTTCAGACAAACTATCTCTCTCTTTGGTAGTAACTGCAAATCCACCATTAATCCTTGCAGTTAATTTATTCCATTCCGCTTTTCTCAAGGTTTATTGTGGTGATAGAATGTGGCATGGTTACAGCATTCAGTGAAATTAGACAGTATCAATGTCCTGTTATGGTGGGTTTCCCTGTCACAGAGTGTACTTCACTCCTTTGATATACAGTGCAAAAGCATGTGAACAGTGACACATTTTTTTTTTTTTTTTGCTCTGTAGTCCAGCACATTGGATTTGAAATGGAGCAGTGACTATGAGGTTAAAGTGCAGAATTTCAGCTTTAATTTGAGGTTGTTTACATCAATATCGGGTGAACCTTGTAGCAATTGTAGCCCTTTTCATACATAGTCCCCCCATTTTAGGGATCGAAAGTAATTAGATGCGAGAGAGAACAAAGTGCCGCCCAGAAGTATGTCTCCACCCAAAACTCTTTGTCTATTACAGGGCTGCCAACTCTCACATGTAATGTATCCCCCAATATTCAGAAATGATCAAATCATCCCCTCCAGTATTTTTGGCTAATAATTGTATTTATTTATCTTTTGCTATTCTGTGACAGCCAGCTATGGATTACTGTACAAAACAATCATTATCATTTAAGTGATGATAATTGTTACCATCAAAATCAATAGGCGACACATAAAAGTTGCATATGTGTTTGTCTAATGGAAACATTATTGCACCCGTTTCTTATTATTGGGGTACTATTAACTGAAAAAAAATGAGGGCTCCCGAAGATTCTGTTTTTTAAAAAGGCAAAATTTCATCCCCCCCCCCCCCCATTTTCAACCCTTTTTATTCACAAACGACCTTAAAATATAAGTATATAATAATGCAAACTAGTGGTAAGCTAAATGAAGACAAGCAAAAATAGGGATGCTCCAATCAGGATTTTTGGGGGCTGATTTTTTTAAAGATTGTGCAATGCTGATCCCAATTTATTTTATTCAAATTACATTCTTATTATTTTAAATAATAATAATAATAATATAATTATTATTATGCTTTATAAAATGCAAGACTTTAGAGTGGTTTTCATTTAAATTCTTCATAAAAAGTTAAACTGTCAAACAAGATGTATTTCTGAGTTTCAAGCTACAAGTACAAACAGATTTCTAGAACTTTTGAACAGCTTTTGCAAACCCCAGTTACAACTAGATTAACAATTCCTAAAGAAATTGTACGTGTGGTTGCTTCACAGTGTTATCAATTGCTGGAAATGGCATAGAAAGATGGTAATATATAGTGTGAGGTGGAAAATAAAAGTTGGAAATGGTATGAACTGGTAATGCAGTATAAATGGATCTAGTGAAGATGAAAGTGTTAAAATATGGTGATGTAGCCTATTTTATGGTAAGTAGTCTAAAGAACCTGGAAGTGATACAAAGAAGTAATCAATTGTGATAAAAGCACAAAAAGGTAATGTCAAATCATCTGTGATAGTATTGTTGGGTCATAACAGTGTTGTAGAGGCAGGCATTGTGAATGCCCAATTTACTGCGTCCTGCGTACGAGCATACTGCTTACTGTAGGCTATACTGCAGTATGCAAAATATCCTCCATATAAACCTGGACATAAGTAGGCTATATCAGTTGCCTTTACACACTTTGGCTATATCATCTGGGGATATTGAGAACACTCAATTTGTCCATGCAGGTAAGGCTAGTCTAATTTATCAGCTTTTCAAAAAAAGTATACTCAACTGGCATACTCAAATAGTAGGTTAATGTGCTGATTCGGACTATTCTGACACAGTCGTAGACTGTCAAAAAAAATAGGTTAATACAATTTTTGCAGAGGTTTTAACCAAATGCTCATCTACTGATTTCTCCACTTTATTAAATGAACTATGATTCTGATTACAGATCTTACCATTTTGTTAAGTCCAAACCACATGTCATGTGCTGAATTCCAAGTTATATTCATCTAGCCTACCTAGCGTGCAGCTGTTGTAAAGCAATAATTAAACATCGTTTAGCTAATAGTAACTAAGTTTAACTTTGTTGACTCACATAAACTTGAGATCATAACCCATAGCTGTAGCTATGTCATAATCAATTGCATTTAGATTTGCTAATGTAGCCTACTTGTAGGCAGGCACCTGTCACCTAAGCAGAGTGAAAGGTTTGTTTTTCCTGATAGCTTAACCACAACATTTGTTGAATAATGTTGAATGGAGTGATAGTAGGCAAATAGGCAAAAACCTAGCTAACGTTAATCTATATGGTTAGGTAACGCGTTTTCTAACGTTAGTGTTGTTGTTGTATTAGTAGTTAGTAGTTGATAACTTGAACTGTGATTGCCCAGTTGCTTTCTAACCCTAGCTTAGTATGAGTAGTGCTAACCTTATGCTAATGTTACAGTTCGTTGATAACTGATAGATTGCAGTAACATTAACAGCTATATATGTATAATATACACTGCTAAAAAACACTTAATCATCACAATATAACACCAAGTCAATTAAACCAAACCGGTCATGCTGGATGATGTTGCAGGCAGCATAACATTTGCCAAAGCGTCTCCAGACTCTTTTTCGCATCTGTCACATGTGCTCAGTGTGAACCTGCTCTCATCTGTGAAGAGAACGGGGCCCAAAGGTGAACCTGCCAATTCTGGTGTTCTCTGGCAAATGCTAATCAAGCTGCAGAATGCTGGGCTGTGAGCACAGGTCCCACTACAGGACGTCGGGCCCTCATGACACCCTCTTGGAGTCTGTTTCTGACAGTTTGGTCAGAAACATGCACACGAGTAGCCCGCTGGAGGCCATTTTGTAGGGCTCTGGCAGTGCTCCTCCTGTTCCTCCTCGCACAAAGGAGCAGATACCGGTCCTGCCGCTGGGTTGTTGCCCTTCTACGGCCCTGTCCAGCTCTCCTCGTGTAATGGCCCGTCTCCCGGTATCTCCTCCACACTCCTGAGACTGTGCTGGGAGACACAGCAAACCTGGAGGAGCTGGACTACCTGTGCAACCTGAATGGGCTGCAGGTACCGCCTCATGCTACCAGTAGTGACAAGGGCACTAGCAAAATGAAAAACTAGAGAAAAATCAGTCAGGAAGGATAAGGAGAGAGAAATGGTCTGTGGCCACCACCTGCAAAACCATTTACTTTTTGGGGGTTGTCTTGCTGTTGCCTCTCCTGTCCATCTATTGTCACTTTCATTTGCACCAAAGCAGGTGAAATTGATTCACAATCGTTTATGCTTCCTAACTGGACAGATCGATATCCCAGAAGTTTAATTGACTTGGTGTTATACTGTGTTGATTAAGTGTTCCCTTAATTTCTTTGAGCAGTGCATATTGTTCCCTTAATTTCTTCGAGCAGAAATATTGTTTTAGCATGGTAACGTAGGCTAAGTAGGCTACCGGGAGAGCCCGATCGCTACGGATAACTGATGGTCTGTCGATACGGGTATCCAGACTGCCCTGCACCAAGCTGCTATAATTCCTAAAGAAATTGTAGGTGTATTTGCTTCGCAGTGGTATCAATTGCTGGGAATGGTAAAGAAAGATGGTACTATGGTAGCATATAGTGTGAGGTGGAAATGCAGTATAATGGGATCAAAATAAGGTGAAAGTGTTGAAATATGGTGATGTATTTTGTGGTAAGTAACGTTAGTCTAAAGAACTTGGATACAAAGAAGTAGCCAAATGAATTGTAATGAGTTGCCCAGTGCTCATGTAGAGCAGAACGTTGTGATCCAAAAATCTGCTCAGTGCTCACACCGTGAGCTAGCCTCCTGCACTTTCCCATTGACTCCCATTCATTTTTTGGTGATAAAATGTCAAATATCTCAAAAAGGGAATATTGTATAAAGGTAAAAAGTAATAGCAACCTGGAGGGTGTATGAAGGTATAATATGAGATATGAATGGTGTCGATGGTGTGAACGGTGTAGGAGGAAAAACAGTACAGTACAAATAAAAAAGAAAATATATTTTATGTTTTACCTTATCAACTTTATGCTGATTTTGAGGCAAAATGTTCTCTAAATATAGTGTACTTTAAATCCCCAGATGACATACTTATTTTCAGGGTTTTGCTGATGTTTTTTGCATACTGCATGTCACTAAACAGCATGCAGTATGCAGTACACAGTATGCTAATACACAGGATGCAGTAGATAGGGATTTGGCCCAGGTTGTGACGTCATGTGAATGGTTTGTCTTGGCTGCTCAATCTGAGATGCTACTGCTGCTACTATACAGCTGACATTCAAGGAGCTTGATGGATTGAGTTTTTAAAAAAAAACTGAATAGAACACAAGTACTGTGCTGCTGTCTGGCTGCTCTGAAGAGGCACAGTCCGTCCACCTGTGGGACAACGGGTACGCAGTGACCACTTCACTAAGTCAGATTATGTGGAGGAGGGGGGCTTTGATGAACTCTGACAATTTGTTAATTGGATCACAAACTGACTGAAGCCAGATGCTGTGCCATTGGTCATTGATTCCAGTGGGTAGACTACAGTGTAGGAGAGACTGACTGGCCAGACTGTGAACAACATGCTACCATCATCCACCGCATGGAACGGGTGCAAAAATGTGCTAGCGAGGCAGGAGAGCGAGATGTAAGCATAGATTAAAAGGAAAATTTAGGGTTATGAATTAGCTAATTCAAATCAGTCAGAACTACACAAATGATTACAACACAGCACCTACCAGGTCCGGTTTTCCTAATATGGAGAATTAAATAGCTCCCATAATGCTACGCCTGGACTGTTAGTACCAACCTAATTCCAAATCTAGTCCCACACTATGTTAATGAGGCCAATAGTTACAAAGCACAACTTGAGCACTTCAAAGATGTGAAATGGCCCCTCCAAACCTTGATCAACACTCAACTGCCATTCATATGACAAAAGTGTTGACGAAAATAGAGATGGCGGCTTGCATTTTAATAAATGCATTTTCTTAACGACGGATTGCTCTTATAATATTATTATTGTGATACTATGTTATTGTGATGGGAATACTACTCTACATTTGCCTATATTTCATCTCCGCTTCAAGAGAGGAGACAGACCCATGTCACTGTAGGTAGACTGTAATGAATGGTCCTGCAAAGTATAAAAACACACAAATTGTAACATCTTGGTATTAGGATTAGGTTTAGGCAAACTAATTTTGGTTTTGGTTGCAACTTACATGTTAAAAACCCGTCAATATCTCAGCTGTTTTAGCACAAATTACCAAGCTACTTGGTAGATCAACTCATGTCACCAATATCTCGACATAAAACATTAAGCCGTTTTCATACAATTAAGTACATAAAAACCTAGCTCAACAACTCTAACTCTGTGTCTACAACTAAAGTAGACATATCGATATGTCGGGCAAGACATAGACTAATGCTTTTGACGGGTGACATTTCTGTTTACTGTACAGTTTTTAAATAAATCTTTATAATTCTATGATACCGGAAATTAATTGTCCATTGACTTAACATTTGGGCATAAATTTGCTAGCAACCGAAGGCTAATTGAAAGTTCAAACTACCATTACAACAGTCTCGTGCAATGCGAGATTTCTTACTCCTCACTCCTCACTCTGTCTCTGAAGCTAGCCTGAGCCTCTCATACTGCCACATCACAGAAACCAGCCATAGGCTACTAACTGTTACCTGTTTGTAAACTAAAAGTCCAAAGCGAGTTTAGAATTTTACATATGGTTTAACATTTGTGTGCAAATCGACTTAAGAGAGCAAGGTGGATAAAGTTATTTTGCATAAAAAATATTTTGTCAGGTCAGTGATCACAGTAGTTCCACACAACTCTGACCGAACAGCACCAACTAACTGTAGCTAACGTTAACTTAGCTAGCTACCATTACCGAGTGACAAAGCTAGAAAGAATACAGCTACTATCTAACTTCACTAGCAACTAACTTTCGAGCATCCCAATACTCGAAAAATTCATCCTCTTTTCCTCCACTACAATCCTCTCCTCCGTGCCCCGTAAAATGATCTTTGTGTTTTAATCTAATGTTGCTGATTGCATCTTAATTATATATTAATGGTTACATATTAATTGTCTCGACGCAAACCGCAATGTCAGGTACATTGTATACTGTACATGCAAATACTTGAAATGTACAGGTTATTTTGCATACTTCTTTGTAGGAGACGAGTGTAAGAGACGAGTGGAGGAAAGGAGGTGAGGAGTGAAGAATATTGGGATGCAGCCCTCGTCTTTTCATAAACGTGCACAACGAAAGTGTTATCTGATTGGACATTGCTTAACTCCCCGCTTGTCGTTGAGCACTGATTGGTTATTTGTCCTGTACGAGTGATGAACGAGGAAGTGACCAGGAAAAACTATACGCTGTGAAGAACTGTACACTACTTCAAATTGCTAATTTCGAATGGTAGTCTCTTCTTCAATTTCAGCTTTAAACCATGGATGTGCAGTGAATAATTTTTGAGATTTTGACACTTGATGAGATGAGTAGAAACTATATGACAACTGCCAAAGTGGGCCAAAGCTAATGGGGTTTAAAGCTAAATAGAATTTTGGACAGATTAGTTACCAAATTAGAAAAATACACAAAATTTTAAAAAAATGTAACTACAATATATCTGTTGTTGTTTGGAAATAAAACAGATTGAATCATGGCAATGTGTTATGAAATGTGTAATGTTACGTTATATAGCTTTAGAATACTTCTAAAAAGGATTTTAAATATAAACAGATTTAGATCCACCTTTCAAAAGCTAGTAGCTACCAACAATAATATCACAGCTATTAATCTTGGTATGAGGCTTAAGATGCATAGAGAAATAGCGTACACAAAACTGCAGTAAGCCTTTTTGTACAGGTCACTATCATGGGTGGCAGCACATAGGCTCTTTGAGAGAAGGTTTGAACCAATCTGCCCAGTGAGGAGTGTATGTTGTTTGAAATACAGTCGACCAACATAGCTACAGAACTGTATAGCAGTCAGATATAACAAATGGAGTACTGGAAATACCTGATAGTGTAGACAGCTGAAGTTTGGCTTGGTGGTGTTCATTTGAATTTCCTGGGCCCTATCTCACATCCGGCGCAGGGTTCATTATAACACCTAGCGCTCACATTGTTTAAATACCATGTGATATTGCGCCCATAGCAAGTGAACTGGGCGGGCTGGTCTTAAGATGAGGTGTGGCCATTTTTGGTGTATTGCTATCTTGAGCCAGCAGAAAGCACTTGCGCTAAAACCACCAAAAACCTGGTCGAAAATCATGTTGCAGTTGTTTACATGTTATTTTAAAAGTGCATATAAGTGCGTCTACACAACGCGCGTACACCCTCCTGTCTGTTATACACAGGGGTGTAAAATAAATAAATAATAATAATAAGTAATAATAAAAGGGTCCATAGGTCAAAGACCACATACCTGTCCCTCAGCGAGGAGGAATGCCGCATTAAATTGCTTTCAGCCCACTCCATCAACATCCAGGCGATGTGCAATGGTACGTGTAAGGTTACTTGTATAGACTATTCGCAATTATCCTGGATCAAGCTCTGACTTAGCCTATATGCCAATAATTTCTGTAATCTTTTGGGGGGACAATCTTCTGTTACGGGACAATGGCTATCCATTAAACACTTTGCTGATAACACCTATATCAAGCCTAATGCGCAAATTGTCATTTACACCTAATGTGTGAATTGTCATTCAATGGAAAACTCGCGCACTGCAGTAGACAGACATTTGAGTTCTAAAAATGCACTTCAGATGTCATTGCAATACAGCTGTCTTCATCTAGGCCTACAGACTGTAAGTAAATAGAATGGTTTGGACTGAAAAAAATTCTAAACCTTATCCAGTGAATATTGCATTTATTGTTTTCAAATAGCCTAGGCTACAGTCCCAGGGATTCGGATTCGCTGTGCGTAAGGTTTTTTCGATAGCCTATGGTTAAAAAACGGAGATTAATTCAAATTTCACCATATTAACTAAATTTTAACCTTATTCTTCGTACTTCATATTTCTACAGTGACCAGGTTTCCATACTCTCAGCTTATTAAAACCCCGCTGATTTCAGCTGTTATTCGAACATAACGATTTTAAAGAGAACTAAGACTAAGTCTAATTAGAAACAAAAACAAATTTGCATCACATTGCAGAATTAATTCACAATTAATTTTAATTCCATTCTCTGCATGTGTGCTTTAACTTCATGCATTCATGCAGGAGCAGGTCTGTTTCCCCTGCTGTAAATCACACTTTTCCTGGGCAAATGGACTTGGTTTAAAGCAATACGCTACCAGTAAAACAGGTTGGTCACATTTCCATAAGTAGGACATTATCAAACAATTAAGGGACAATATGCGTGAACCTATGGGTTCCCAACCTGACAGCTTTAGTGCATTTAGTGTCGCCATTAAGGCAAAATTACGGTATTTATGTTATTAATAAATATTACAATGCACATAATGAACTTCGGATGAAGCTTTAACTTCCAGAACTCCATGAGAACAGCCTCATGGAACTGATGTTTGACAATGCGTCATTGTATAATCAAACAAAATTCATTAAACAAGCAGGCTAATTTGGCGTTGTCTAAGGTGAGACTGAAGCCATATTCTGGTAGCTTATTCTCAGCTGTTGCAGGTGCGTTTAACAAAATTTAACCGAATATAGCCTATTTTCTAAAATAACTGCCCTGTTGGGAATTACCGGGAACCCGTGCCGGTGTTAAACCCTAATGCTAAAGATTATTATTGTGTATATCAAAACGCTTCATAATGGTTAGTCCGAATAATATTGATCATACTATTGATCCATATAGCCTATTCCTTGCTCGCACTACATATGCACGAACATGTCTGTTTCACCATCATATAATGTGGGCTGCAGTGTAGTATAATTGTTAAGGAACTGGACTTGTAACCAAAAGTGTTCAGGTACAATTCCCAGGTAGGACACCACCGTTGTACCCTTGAGCAAGGTACTTAACCTGAATTGCTTCAGTATCCAGCTGTATGAATGGATACATGTAGTAAGAAGTTGTGTAAGTCGCTCTGGATAAGAGCGTCTGCTAAATGCCTGTAATGTAATGCAATATAAAGCAATCCGCCAAGGTGGAAAAGCAGGCTTTTAAAGGGAATGGGATATGACATTTTGATTGGTTTATTGCATGTTACGCCCAAGACACACTTATAATTAATGAAGAGACTAAGTTCAGCCCATTTGCATGTTGCACCGTGCTTAGCACTCAAAAAGCTCACCGTCTAACTAGCAAAAGTGGACTTGGACACGCCCTAAATGCACTTTACGCCATGCATTTAGACCAAGCGATAAGATTGCCAAGATAGAGCCCCCTGTCTTTTGCGGCTTTTGACCAAGCCAAACGTCACACTTAAAACGTAGTTTTTGTTATTAATTTGCCTCTGCTTGGTGTACTTGTAAGTCATGATCATCCTTTACACTCTTAAATAAATCACAATTGATTTGGAAACGCTGAACTTAATTCAGTGCTTGTATGGGCAGTTTTCTAATGTGAGATATTTTAATAACCATGCCCCACTGCTCATAGCCTCTGAAAGTCCTCCATTTCTCATCCATACACCTACCTACCCTTGCTGAAAACAGTATTACTTCCATTCACATTCCAAGAACAGCTATTTGCATGCTCTTCATTCAGAGAGAATTGATATGCTCAAATCTGCAAACTCAAAAGAATAACAAAGTTAGAGTCTGGGTGCTGAAATCCCAGAAAAATGCAAAAATATTTTTTTTCCTTAGAGTAAAAACAGACTGATTGGAGATCCAAAGCTGCCATTACACAAATGGAAAAGAGAAAGGTAGACACAGAGATAGAGGAGGGAGATAAGTGCAGTGGAACATGCCAGAGCCCATGCACTTGGAGAGGCTGTCTAACAAGGTGCTGAGTAGGGATGCCCAGGGGAGCCTCTGCTCTCTTACCCCCTAAGATTAGACAGCAGCAGTGAAGCAGGACACAGAAGCACTGCCGGAGGAACGCAGGGGAGAGAGAGGTCCCAGAAAACAGGTCAGTCCACATGTCAGTCAAATACTCACTCTCTCTCTCTCTTTCTCTCTGTCTGCTGTGTCTTTCACATACCTAAACATCTCTTTATGTCAGAACAAATTGACCAAGCATCACATCTCCCACTGCCTCCTTGCCAGCACGAGACAAACAGACAGAGGAAGCACAGATAGGGGGAGAACAGAGAGAACGGGATCAGAGATTGGGAGGAAAGAGTTAAAGTGAGGGGAAGATTAAATATGAGAGAGAGAGAAACTGAAGACTGACCACAGTTGAGTTCACTTGAAAGTACCATGACTTGAAGTTGTGGGCGAATGTTTAACAATGGCAGAGGCTTGTACCTTGTTAACAGAGGATTGGCTAGCTCAGTACCCCACTGTCTGGCAGCTCCAGGGCTACATCCTAGACTATGACAGGGAATGACTCCCTCTCCTTGCACAAATCTAGCCAGAAACACACTATAATTGCCTTTCAAGGTCTAAATTGGACACATTTGCCCTGAGGTCTCAGTGGGTATCATGGACACCAACTTGTACCTTTAACCTGTAAATTTAATTTAAACTCTTTCTGGGCACTTTACACTTCTGTCATTAAAGACTGAATAATACACATTTTCTACATGAATAACAGAAACGGCTACAGCCGGAATCAACATTTACTGAACGTACTTCAAGAACTCACAATATAATTAGACTTGTAAAGCTTCTGACTTTAGCAGGGCACTGGTCCTATAAGTTTTTCAATAAAATTTTGATAATCTGATTGTACACTCCAGATTAAGCTCTATCACTGTCACTGTAATTTTAGCATTTAATGCGTTAAGTGGTTTGCCATGATATCTTTCCAAATGAGTAATTACAAAAATTGGCCCTCTTAATTTCTTGTCATATTTTAATTGTGTGGAGGTTTATGTTTACATTTCCTATTTGACATGTGAATCATTCTTGCAAGATTTGCCAGTGATGGCATTGTATTGGATTCAGCAGATTTGCATCATTAAAATGTACTTCTGATGTTATATAAACATATATGGGTGGCTGAAATATAGCCTGCAAAGTAAATTAAGTAAATATAACAGAAATCAGAAGAACAACCACGGTTAATTCTGACTAGAATGATAATTTCCAAATTTCATCTTCAATTCTCTACCAATGTATTGTATTGTGTGAGTGTGACGAACTGGCGGTAAAGCGATAGATAGATTATACAGTAGCATATTAGAAAATAAATTATAACTAACTACTTTTAAACACAAAACTATTTTATTTAGGCCTTTTCAACCAGAAGAGGCTGGTCCAAATTTCCTTTTTTCAGATTTACATTTCCCTTTTTTTTATCGCGCAGTAGCTAGCTACTTGTGTTAGCCAAGAATGGATTTGGAGGAGTGGTGCTGCGGTTTAACGGCAGCGTGAGTGAGGGGGTCACAGAGAGGCATGGACGCAGATGCGGAGAGTGGGATGGGGAAGAACATCTTGTGGATTATTTATTGTCACAGCCATTCCACAGTTTGGATTACGCAGCAAAGGTGAGGATTCCCACTGTAATGTACTGGGTGCTGCATAACCCCTTGTTGGACTCACAGGCTTTTAGTCACACATGACGCACACACGAGGTTAATTCCCATCCAGAGCCCGCAGTGATTAGATATATATTTTCCTCTTGTTCGCCTGGCCCATTTTTTATATTCATCCTTTGTGTTGTAATATGATATAGGATAATATGATATTTGTTAGGTTAGGTTATTATTATTAGGTTGCTAGTTGGATTATTGCTACATTTGAACATAACATAACATAACTTGAACATAAGAAAGTAGAGATAAGTAGCCAACTAGTGTAAAATAACATGAAGCCGTGGGTTGGTTTTCCTCCTGTCCTCCCCAATCTTTTGAGTCACCAGCCGCCACTGACATACATATATACATGCAAAGCACAGAGATATAAACAGCAAAGTGACTAGATAAAAAGAAAACGACAAATTAACAATCATGGTTTTTGCGATTACATTGATTTTGCTTGAAAGATCATAAAACATCTATAACATGTTACTTTTGTGATTGCAGTAATATTTGAGCTTCTTGTGACTCAATTTCACTTGTTGAAAGGGAATTTCAGTGGATCACTCATGTACTGTAGTCAGCTGAGTACTGTTCTTATTGCTGCAACAATGCTAATTCTCAATAGTTGAGCAAAGAACCTGAGCCTGACATTTCCTTCTTCCAGTTTCTCTTTTCTCAAAGCCATTAGGAGGCTCAGATTTCACTGACATTACACAGGACATTATTGCCCTTGAATAATTCCCATTGAGTCCTTAACCAAATGTAGCTTCTTTTGCAGCATGCTTTTAAAAGGCCTGGGAGACTCTGGGGGGTTAAGCACGTCTCATTTGCATACAATCAGGACTCGTTTTCTGTTTACTGTCACATCACTGGTACACATGCTTTATGACCGAGTAGACCAGCATCTGCATGCCTTGTTCACATATAGTATTAATTGTACACCTGTACTCGCTGTACTTGCCTTCCTGGTACTGAGGGTTATTTTTATACCAAGAGTAGGTATTGGGAGGTGCGTGGTTGATAACACCATGTAGCCCAAGCTTATTGTACCCTTCTGGTGACCTTTTGCTCTGTGAAAGCTGACTGACAAACAACTTAACCTATAGTCCAAGGAAAGCCTACGTCAGGAAGAAGCCTGACCCTGAGGGACTGGGAGAGTGGCCGTCAACCTATTCTTTCCACTTTATGCTTGCATCCGAGCCTGTCTTCATGAAGTACCTCAAAGTAAGAGCTCTGATCTATAATAGGTTTGTCCCTTTAGTCCATAATGGAAAAAGTTAAGACACAGACAGCACAAACTAGAGCCTAGATTAGCTCTTCTATTGAAGGATATTTTATGAATGCTGGCCCTTATATGAAATACGGTAAAGACTTTCCCTTATCTACACAGTACACCCATAGGAGGGGTCCCCAACCCTTATCCCGGAGAGCCACCAGCTGTCCTAGGCTCTCTAAGACAAAGATTTGGAATCACTGGGTGATAGAAGTTTCTTCAGTCACCTGCACAATGTTCCTTATTACTCATATATACATAGAAAACTCAATCCCATAAAAGCTGTACCTAAAAATGTGGTGTTAAATTACAATACCACACAGAATTCAAGGTACGCTCTGTACAATTCCAACTGTACTTTCCAAACTGTATTTATTAGTCCACATGGTTGCCCTATGGATGGGGAGGGGGTATGCCTTTCTACTAGTTCTGTGTTTGCATGCAATTTGTCCACACAGACCAGCGGGATTATTTTGGGGGTTGGGAAAACCTTCCTAATCATCTTTTGAGATTATGGTGCGGAGAAAAGAGATGCCGGTCTTTAGCAACTCGTTCTTGCAACAGAGATGAGATGGAACCGATATCTCTTCGCCTAATTCCCCTGGCGTGCTTCTGTTGCTGGTCACACAGACTCTTGAGGCATTCATTATCCTAAAATGTATCAAACCAGCAAGACAACTGTTGGTAAATTAGTTTACGGTTATGACAGAAGGGGAATGCAACTGCATACGTGTAATCCAGGGCTCAAGTATGGTTCCCCTGACACCAGCACTGACAGCTAGGCTGTGCCACATCAATAGATGCCTTTTCAAGCACTGTGGAGTAAGGGAGAGATCACCAGAATGGGGCAAAATAATAGAATATTCATCCCTATAATCCACGTTCAATTCTTCTCCATCTCTCCTTTTTCCCTGTCATTTTTTTCTTTAATGCATATAAGGTTTGCCAGTAAACACAACCTAAATAAGTTGTCTTCCCTCTTCCTTATTCTCCTGTTAAATAGACATGCACTGTTTCTGCACAGCTGCACCCCTAACAGTATGTGAGCACTTCCTGTCTTTTTGAAATTAAATGACATGACCAAATTTTTTACATGCTGCACTTAGCTGCGCAAGATGACAATAAAATTGTTTCATTCACAGAAACAGCCAGGGAAAAAATCTGGAACGCGTTGATATACAGTTCTCACAATAAATACCCCAGACAAATGGACAAATTAACATAGTCTGAAATAAAGCATAAATGTGTTATATGTTGACTCGATGTGGTAAAAGGGATAACATCACACAGCTCTCAACTTTAAACAATGCTTAAAAAACATCAGATGTGATAATGGCATCTTTAACTCCCAGAGCATAGTCCTCTGAATTACCAAGCAGCAACATGACCAGAGAACTTTGAGTGTGCTTGGTGATCAAAGCGCTTTTAACAACATGGACCGCAGAAAAGAAATGGCTGCTGCAATCAACCAGATTTCTGACCTGAATCTGCGATACTATAACCTCTCCATAGAGTTCAATAGGAAAATGAGTCAGGAGAAACAACCCATAAAGTGATCCATTCATATCTACTGCAGCAGAGTGATGGTTTGAGGCTTGTTTGATACCTCAGACACTTACAGCAATTTAGACATACTATTCCTGTGTAATTTACAGCTTAATCTAGTCACACTCCCCAATTCCCATAAAGATCCATTCAAATGCAGAAAGGTTATAGTATCGCTTGTAAGAGTACCTGGAAATAAGATGTACAAATAAGATGTGTCTTTTGTTGTAGGGGCACATACAGGAAGTCATGGCATGCAAAGGACATAATAATAATAATAATAATAATAATAATAATAATAATAATAACGTTTTATATAGCACCTTTCTGGCAGACAGCCCAAGGTGCTCAAACATATGAAATCATACTAAACTTACAAGATTCATTCCACACCATCATGTAAAAAGAGGTCATACACAGTAAATACAAACATGGGAAAAAACAAGCAATATAGTTAAAAACAGTGAAAATACAATGACAAAACACTGGAAAATGCAAGCCTATAAACGTATGTCTTAAGTTGTGATTTAAAAGAAGAAACTGAAACTGCAAATCGAATGTTGGCTGGAAGGCTGTTCCATAGTCTCGGGGCTTTTACTGAAAAAGCTTGACAAACCCTGATTAAACAGGCCTCTGTGTCTGATATGGATTCAATAGCTCTGCAATGTACTCAGGGGCCAGCCTGTTGATTGCTTTAAAAGTGACTAGTAAACTTTTAAAATCAATCCTGAAAGAAACTGGTAGCCAGTGCAGAGAGGCCACAAGAGGCGTGATATGATAAATTTTTCTGGAGTTAGTTAATAACCTGGTACTTTAATTTTGAACAAGTTGAAGTAGAAGCAGAGAGTGACTGTTAATAACATAATATTATGAATTGCAGTAGTCTAATCTGGATGAAATGAAAGCATGAATAACCTTTTCAGTGTCAGAGAATGAATGGATTACCTAATCTTGGCAACATGATTGTACAACCTTTTTGATATGAGATTCAAAGTTTAGGGCAGAATCAGAAATAACACCAATATTTCTACAGGTGGATTTCATGCATGGCACTAGGGAATCCAGTTTGGAGGTCAGTAATTCCGATAAATTTTAAATATATACATTTTCTGGATCATAAACTCCTATGTCAACAAGTGTGCAAAATCTGAGGATATGCTGAACTACTAAAGGTCTATGGTGCAAAATATAGGCAGTGTACCCTGTTGTCCATTAGTGTCTCCAAATCTATCCAAATGGCTAAATTATGCACTGCTCTAAAAAAATATATATATATAATATTTAACTACAAATCAACAGTTTTGGCTCATAAAACTCACTTTTGCCTAATTTCCAAGTGGGAATGACTATATTTTCATCAGTATAGGGGGGTAGATATCTATGGGTCCAAAACCCCTATGCAAAACATGTCATATAATGAATACAATTAGTTTTGTCCAATATAAAGAATATACATTTGCTTCTTCTGATGGATTAAGATAAAACTATTGATATCACAGTGTTACATACATCTAAATATGTAGCCTAATAATTCACTCTTGTACCTCAATAAAAAATGACTTTTCCCTGTACTCAACAGTATGTATACTTTTGCCCTGGGATTGGATTTTTCTGTAGTTTTTTTATGTTCCTATAATGACTCCAAGAAAAATATTTACCTTAATCTACCACATATCAGCACACAGAAAATTGGAATGAGCATTTGCCATGTCATAAGTGACAAGTATATACACCATAGCTTATATTATGTATGATAACATGAAAATAAAATAGTATTCCACCATCTGCAAAATGCTGCCAAATCTTCAATGGAAATCGGTAGGCTACATCAAAAATAAAATTCACGATTGCACTACAGTATGTGAAATGCACTCAAAATGCAAAAATAACAATCATATTGGAAAGACAGCGCTTGAGTGGGAAAATTTACTTACTGTAGCCAGCGAGACCAACTGCATTTTAGATATGGGTATGGGGAATTTCCCCTCCCTGATGCGTTATTTATAGAGCTTGCGTAATATGAGACCATGAAAATGAAAACTTCCGTTACGCTGGATGGTAGTAGTAGGAAGGCACCCCGGAAGACATGAGATATACCATTGCTAAGGTTATAATGTACACTATTGGATAAAAAGCCAACAATTAAACCAGAATGAACTGTAATGAACGAGACAGGCTTGCAGAGCATGGGGGGTATTACGAGTCGACATTTCAGACAGTGTAATCGTGGTATAAAGTGCTGTATATTTCTCAAACCGATTGTATCAGACAATAAATGACCACTGAATTTTTTAAAGGAACATCTCGATGTCTAAAACCAATGGTACGATTGTATATTAATTTCATATTTAGTAGCATATATTGCTAGTAGAATACATGGTAGAATGAGAGAAGGAGTATGGTATAAAGGAGTTAAAGTGATCCATCCATATCTACTGCATAGCTGGCATAGATTTACAGATAAATCTAGTCCCACCCCCCAATTCCCATAGAGATCCATTTAATGGCCCTGTCACACGATTGCGTATCGTACTAGCGTTTGCCAGCGTATGAAAAATATCACTCATACGCTGACATACACTAGGGGTACGTTAGGCATAGGTTGTATACGTTTCAAGCACGGTCGCATACGGTGGCATACGGCGAGGCACAAAAAGTTTTTAAGCATGCTTAAAAATTTTGTGCGTTTTCGGACGTATGGTTTATACGCTAAGCATACGCTAGGCATACGCTGAATACGCTAGAATTACGCTCGAGGTACGTTACTCATAGGTCGAGTACGCTGGTCATACGCTGACATGAAGGTGTACCGTACAGTTATTTTATGAATTTACATACGCAACTCATACGTTTCTCTCATACGCAATAGTGTGACAGGGACATTAATGCAGAGAAGTTATAGTACCGCTTGTAAGAGTACCAAAAAATAGTACCAAGATATCAATAGTCTTTTTGGGCCCTATCTTACACCCGGTCCAGGGTTCATTATAACGCCTAGCGCTCACATCGTTTAAATACCATGTATTCTTGCTCCTGTTGCAAGTGAACTGGGCGCGTTGGTCTTAAGATGAGGAGTGGCCAGGATTATTTTTGCCATATTGCTATCTTGAGCCAGCAGAAAGCGCTTGCACTAAAACCACCACAAACCTGGTCTAAAGTCATGTTGCAGTTGTTTACATGTTATTTTAACGACACATCTACAGGTGCAGCTCAAAAAATTTGAATATTGTGAAAAAGTTCAATATTTTTTGTCACTCATTTCAGAAAGTGAAACTCATATATTATATAGATTCATTACACATAGAGTGAAATATTTCAAGCCTTTATTTCTAGTAATTTTGATGATTATGGCTTACAGCTAATGAAAACCCAAATTCAGTGTCTCAGAAAATTAGAATATTGTGAAAAAGTTCAATATTGGAAACTCATGGTGTCACACTCTAATCAGCTAATTAACTCAAAACACCTGCAAAGGTTTCCTGAGCCTTTAAATGGTCTCTCAGTCTAGTTCAGTAGGCTACACAATCATGGGGAAGACGGCTGACTTGACAGATGTCCAGAAGACAGTCATTGACACCGTCCACAAGGAGGGTAAGCCACAAAAGGTCATTGCTAAAGAAGCTGGTTGTTCACAGAGTGCTGTATCCAAGCATATTCATAGAAAGTTGAGTGGAAGGAAAAAGTGTGGTAGGAAAATGTGCACAAGCAACAGGGATAACCGCAGCCTTGAGAGGATTGTCAAGCAAAATCCATTCAAGAATTTGGGGGAGCTTCACAAGGAGTGGACTGAGGCTGGAGTCAGTGCATCAAGAGCCACCACGCACAGACGAATCCAGGACATGGGCTACAAATGTCGCATTCCTCGTGTCAAGCCACTCCTGAACCAGAGACAACGTCAGAAGCGTCTTACCTGGGCTAAGGAGAAAAAGAACTGGACTGTTGCTCAGTGGTCCAAAGTCCTCTTTTCAGATGAAAGTAAATTTTGCATTTAATTTGGAAATCAAGATCCCAGAGTCTGGAGGAAGAGTGGAGAGGCACAGAATCCACGTTGCTTGAAGTTCAGTGTGAAGTTTCCACAGTCAGTGATTCTTTGGGGTGCCATGTCCACTGTGTTTTCTGAAATCCACAGTCAACGCAGCCATCTACCAGGAAATTTTAGAGCACTTCATGCTTCCTTCTGCTGACAAACTTTATGGAGATACTGATTTCATTTTCCAGCAGGACTTGGCATCTGCCCACACTGCCAAAAGTACAAAAAGCTGGTTCAATGACCATCCATGGTATTACTGTGCTTGATTGGCCAGCAAACTCGCCTGACCTGAACCCCATAGAGAATCTATGGGGTATTGTCAAGAGGAAGATGAGACACCAGACCCAACAATGCAGATGACCTGAAGGCCGCTATCAAAGCAACCTGGGCTTACATTACACCTCAGCAGTGCCACAGGCTGATCGCCTCCATGCCACGCCGCATTGATGCAGTAATTCATGCAAAAGGAGCCCCAACCAAGTATTGAGTGGATAGAAATAAACATACTTTTCAGAAGGCTGACATTTCTGTTTAAAATATCCTTTTTTATTCATTTATGTAATATTCAAATTTTCAGAGACACTGAATTTGGGTATTCATTAGCTGTAAGTCATAATCATCAAAATTACAAAAAATAAAGGCTTGAAATATTTCACTCTATGTGTAATGAATCTATATAATATATGAGTTTCACTTTCTGACATGAGTGACAAAAAATATTGAACTTTTTCACATTTTTTTTGCTGTAACTGATGATTGTGTGTAAATAAAAAAAAAAACAACAACAAACAACATTACTTTAGGTTTGGGGTTTTTGTGGTTTTTTAGTGCTGCGCGCTCTGCTGGCTCATATAGCAAAAATAAAAAAAAAATAATCCTGGCCACTCCTCATCTTAAGACCAACGCGCCCAGTTCACTTGCAACAGGAGCAAGAATACATGGTATTTAAACGATGTGAGCGCTAGGCGTTATAATGAACCCTGGACCGGGTGTAAGATAGGGCCCAACTTTTTCACGATATTATAATTTTTTTAGCTGCACCTGTAGTGCGTCTAGATAGGCACAACGCACGTACACCCACCTGTCTGTTCCACACGGGCGCGCACAAGCATGACTAAAATATCAAGATTACAATGTGAAATATTATTGTGCTATATCAAAAAATGCATAAAAAAAGGATCCATAGGTCAAAGACCACATACCTGCCCCTCAGCTAAGGGGAATGCTGCATTAAATTGCTTTCAGCCCACTCCATCAACAGGCGATGTGCGATGGTAAGTGTGAGGTTACATGTATAGACTATTCTCAATTATCCTGGATCAAGCCATATTTTCATATAGTTCCTGTAGCCTAATTCCGGGGGGACAATGGCTATCTATTGAAAACTTTGCTGATAACACCTATATCAAGCCTAATGCGCGAATTGTCATTTACACTTAATGCGTGAATTGTCATTCAACGGAAAACTCGCGCACTGCAATAGACGGACATTTGAGTTCTGAAAATGCGCTTCAAATGTCATTACAATACAGCTCTTTAGGCCTACAGCTCGTAAGTAAATAGAATGGTTTTGACTGAAAAAAGTTCAAAACCTTGTCCAGTGAATATTGCATTTGTTGTTTTTCAAATAGCCTAGGCTACAGCGGATTTGCTGTGCATAAGGTTTTTTCGATAGCCTACGGTTAACAAATGGAGATAAATGTCACCATGTTAACTGAATTTGAACCTTATTCTTCATCCTTCCTATTTTTTTAATTACAGTGACATGGTTTCCATACTCTCAGCTTATTAAAACCCCGCTGATTTCACCTGTTATTCCATAACTGAATAAAACTATTTTAAAGAGAACTAAGCATCTAATTACAAACTAAAACAAATTTGCAGCATGTTACACAATTCATTCACAATTAATTTTAATGCCATTCTCTGCATGTGCGCTTTAACTTAATGCTGGAGCAGGTCTGTTTCCCCTTCTGTAAATTGCACTTTTCACGGTCTGAGAAAGTGTATTGTTTTAAAGAATTACGCTACCAGTAAAACAAGTTGGTCAAATTTCCATAATCAGGACATTATAAAACAAGGTTCATGCAAATATGCGTGAACCTATGGGTTGTCAGCCTGACAGCTTTCTTGTATTTAGTGTCATCGTAAAGGCAAACTAACGGTATTTATGTTATTAATCAATATTAGAATGCAGGTAATGAACTTCATATGAAGCTTGAACTTTGAGAACTCCATGAGAACATCCTCATGGAATTGATGTTTGACAATGTTTCATTGCAAAATCAAACGAAATTTGTTAAAAAACGAATTTAGCATTTTCTAAGGTGAGACGGAAGCCATTGGTAGCTTATTCTCAGCTGTTGCTTTTAATTAAATTTAACCGCATATATTTTTTTAAATAAAAGCACTGTCGGGAATTACCCGGAACTCATAATGGTTAGTCTGAATAATATTGCTAATACTATTGTTCCATATAGTCTATTCCTTGATAGCACTAAACACGCACAAGCATGTCTGTTTCACCATCATATAAGCAACGTGCCAAGATGGAAAAGCAGGCTTTTAAAAAGAATGGGATATGAAATTTTCATTGGTTTATTGCATGTCACGCCCAAGACACACCTATAATTAATGAAGAGACTCGGTTCAGCTATTTGCATGTCGTGATCTGCTCCTTTGTGCGAGGAGGACAAGGAGGACAAAACTGTCAGAAACAGACTCCAGGAGGGTGGCATGAGGGCCCAACGTCCTGTAGTGGGACCTGTGCTCACAGCCCAGCACCATGCAGCTTGATTGGCATTTCCCAGAGAACACCAGAATTGGCAGGTTCGCAATTGGCACCCCGTTCTCTTCACAGATGAGAGCAGGTTCACACTGAGCACACATGAAAGAGTCTGGAGATGCCGTGGCGAATGTTATGCTGCCTGCAACATCATCCAGCATGACCGGTTTGGTTTAATTAACTTGGTGTTATACTGTGATGATTAAGTGTTCCCTTCATTTTTTTGAGCAGTGTATATATCTGATATAAAAAAAACGTCTTTGACCTAAAAAAGCCAAGTTACTCACGTCACGCATAGCCTACACAGCGCTGTCTATAAGTCCTTAATTCCATCTTGCAAAAACTAGGCCTGCCTTTAAAAGTAATGATATCAAAATGTGGCCAAGTTACATCTAACAATATTGCCTATCGTAGCTCACACTAAATAAACTAGCTCTTTTCCAAAGCAATGCTATCCACACTTTCCTAAATTATTTAATGCAACTTTTAAATTATTTTAAAGGCAGGCCTAGTTTTTGCAAGTTGGAATTAAGAACTTATAGACAGCGCTGTGTAGGCTATGCGTGAGTAACTTGGCTTTTTTACGTCAAAGACGTTTTTAAAAAATCATATATCACTTATTTGTGGTAGCTAACTAATGATGAATAATGCATGAAGATAATGACATGGAAAGAGACATGCATACAGAATACATGCGTTACAAATAAATGCATGCAGACATACACGTAACCATAACGCCCTATACTGACAAGAATGAGAACAGTTATCCTATTACCGATAGCCGAAAATTACATGAAGAGTTTGTAGACGAGCAGAATTTAATAGAAAATAATAACTTTTATTTTCCCGCAAGGGAACTTCAGTTGTAGCCCCAGCAACAACGAAAAAAGAAAGACAGTGGGGCAGACCCACAACACACAAACAAACATATCAAACAAAGACATCCAACGGACATTCCCGAGTATATGTTGCGTCTCCATGGTGACGACCACAAACAAAATGACTTGACAATTTGTCGATATCAAACGAGCAACAGGAGTGCCCTGAAAAATCTCCAGCCCGCTTCCCCGTCCCACTACAGACACACAGCACATGAAAAAAAACAAAGACAAAACCCAGACACAACAAAACACATTCAAACACAAAGGCTATTCAACACTGGCTTGCCGGATGCGTAACTCAAAGCTTCCATGTCTGGGCTATGAGCTGCTGAATTCCTTCGCAGTTTTTTTCCGGTAGTGTATAGCCTAACATTGGCTGCGGGAAATGTTTTGGTACTGGACCACGTAGCTAGGTTTAGTTTAGTTTTCTGTAGTGCAATTGATGTATATAAGGCATGTAGATTCTCTTCGTAGTAGCCGAGCTTGTACGTGCTTCTGGACTAACAGCTGACTGACGTTTCTCTGGCAAAACTAACGTTGGCTAACATTAACAAGCTTAATTGGACAACGCATATTTCCCAGGAATCTTAGCCAGAAAGAAAACAATATATACTACTAAGAAAGTAGCATACCAGGGATTATTATTATTATTATTATTATAATTAAAAGTGTTTGCAGTAAGATACATTGTCTGCAGAGTAGCGTAGACTTGAGCCATGATCGGAGGCTATTGTAATTTTTTAAAGTGACTAACCATGAAAGCGATATGTTTGGGGAATTGGCGGTTTATAAAAGCAATCTCTTAAGTCTATCATCAATTCTTAATGTATGATCGTACATTCTTAATTTTCCTAGTAGTTAACTGTATGGTGACATTGTGTTATGTGTGAAAAAGATAAACTGAACTCAGCTGAAGTGAAGAAATTAATGAAGACATAATGTTGGGCGAGGCGACAAGAAATGTTGGCCGAAGCCAGCGTTGAGGTTCAGTTTCCACAGTGAGTCAGTCATGACCGCAAGAGCACCGGGTAGGCTCCACAGACACATTTTTTTTTGTTGGCATTTGTGTGAGATGAAAACATGTAGCCAATGGTACAGTTATTTATTTTTTACATTAATGCAACAACGCGATGTTAACCAGATGATATTCTGCGTTAAAACTTTTGTCTTTGCTTGACAAATGGGTACGGGATACCTGTTCCCATAACATTAGCTATTGCATGCCGTGGTTTCCAGTGACTGAATTGTTTAAGTAAGAGGCTACAAGTGAACACTTAATATTGTGAACACGTCTTTGCCTTTGCAATAAAAAAACATTTGTGTATGAGAAAATCAGAACATGTGCACACTGTTTGAGTCCAAAATGAAATTACAATTTAGTAGGCGACCAGGCGGGGATCGAACCCCGGTCTCTCAAATACAAAGACTAGACGGTACCCAGTACGCCAAAGGGCTTTAGTCATGTGATATAGGCTCAGGCTGTAGGCCATTTGTCACAGCAAATGGAACATTTTGTTTCCATACTGCGTAACGTTACTTGAAGTGGTGTCGTCTGACTTTCACCATTTTGCTGGAGTACAAGTTAAATACAAGTGAAACATTGAACAGTTAATATTGGAAACGCCTTTTTGCCTTTGCAATAAAAATATGTTTGTTTGTTATTGTGAAAATAATAACAGTCTAATAAATGAAAAGTATTTAACAGTTGCACATTGTTTTTGTCGGAAATGAACTTGTTTATCTCGTCCCAGTCGAGGAAAACTCGAGGAAACTCTTTGTGCCTACATAAAACCCAGAGAATGCCCCTATATCTGTAACATTCCAATGCTATCTTTCACTTCCCTTCTGGATTTCCAGGCCCCGGGAATCAAAGCATTAGATAGCAATAGGAGGCGGGTTAACAATCACATAGCATAACCCCAGATGATGGCATAACGCAAACCACGAGCGAGGTGTCAGCCCCGCTATCTGATAGCCTCTGATCGCGCTAGCATGGCGCCTAAAGAATCAATCAACGCTCTTATATCCTGCATAGGACATTACTGATGCCTAGCGGGCATCCCCAATATGTCAAGAGAACTCCATTCATGCCCATGAATGGAGGAAGTAGCCTCTTATTCAATATTACTAATAATGCAGTTTCTGATACCTAACGGATATATAAAGCAGTGTCCAAGCCCTTATTATTCTGCAGCACCGCGTCTCTGTGGTTGCCAGGCCACATGGCTAATGAATAATCAACATCTCTCCCTAAACTAAACCTAAAGTCATCATGTTTGGTATGGTTAGCTCCCAAAATTCATAACAGAAATCAAGAGATAAAATATATCCATGTATTTTGTAGAGTTTGAGAGTTATCTAACCCAATCACATTCCCTAGTAATTTGTTAAAGTTAGTGTGACCCGCCCCAGACGGACACCATGGCAAGGAAGCGAAAGCAGGTACTCCAAACAACCAATAGCAGCGTAGACACCCCCCTAGCCAGTCAGGTATTTTAGGTGGGCGACCTCAGCGGCTCGCCCTCTTCTTTTTTCTTCTTCTATTACTTCACCTGGATTCCTGCGACCTACGCCTCCACCAAGAAAAGACAGAATAACCGGGTTATTAGGCCTCCGTGTTTTTCGTTCCGCTCAGAAACTGCATTATCGCGCGTCGGAGATCCTTCCTCTTTCCTTCACCTTTTTCCTGGTTCGCGCTAGATTTGTAAGTAACCGTACTATTCCTCTCAGTTACCCACTGCCAGTCGTGTTGTACCACTGCATTTCTTAAATCGTACCAACGTGTTCCTATGAGACTAGATTCAGCTGTAAATTACACTGGTACAGTATGGAACACATGACTGGTGAAATGGCTGTACGTCATCAAGGGTCTAAGGCAGGGGTAGGCAACCCTGGTCCTGGAGAGCCGCAGGGTATGCTGGTTTTTGTTGTTACTCGCCACTTAATTGATCAATTAAAGCAGTCGATTACACAGTTAACTCACCTCACCTGGTTTCTTTGGCCTAAGTAGTTGTCGTATTTAAGGTGAAACCAAAAACCAGCAGACCCTGCGGCTCTCCAGGACCAGGGTTGCCTACCCCTGGTCTAAGGTATCAAATGAGCCCCAAACCATCACTCTGTGGCCAGATATGGAGTAGTTGTGGATGGATCCCTTTAAGGATTGTTTCTCCTGACTTTTTTCCCCATAGAGTTCTATAGGAAAATGAGTCAGGAGAAATAACCCTTGCAGTGATCCATCCACATCTACTCCATATCTGGCAACAGAGTGATGCTTTGGGGCTCGTTCGATAGCTCAGACCCTTGATGACTTATAGCCATTTAGCCAGCCATGTGTTCCATACTGTACCAGTGTAATTTACAGCTGAATCTAGTCTCACCCCCCAATTCCCATAGAGATCCATTCAAATTCAGAGAGCTTATAGTATCGCTTGTAACAGTACCTGGAAATAAGATATCGAGAGTCTTTTGATGTTGATGGGTCACAGACTTCAGGAAGTAACAGCATGCAAAGGATATGCGACCAAATATTAAATATGATACTTTAAAAATATGTTAAAGCAAAGAGTATGAATACTTATGTAAATGAAAGATTTCAGTTTTCGATTTTTAATACATTTGCAAAAATTTCTAAAAACATGCTTTCACTTTGTGATTATGGGATATTCTGTGTAGAATTTTGAGACAAAAAATGAACTCAATCTATTGTAGAATATGTCTGTAATGTAATAAAACGTGGAGAAGGTGAAAGGGGTATTCAGACTTTCCGGCTTCACTGTATATATATATATATATATATATATACAGGTGCAGCTCAAAAAATGTGAATATCGTGAAAAAGTTCAATATTTTTTATCAGTCATGTCAGAAAGTGAAACTCATATATTATATATTTCTTGTAATTTTGATGATTATGGCTTACAGCTAATGAAAACCCAAATTCAGTGTCTCAGAAAATTAGAATATTACATAAGATCAATAAAAAAGGATATTTTAAACAGAAATATCAGCCTTCTGAATAGTATGTTCATTTCTATGCACTCAATACTTGGTTGGGGCTCCTTTTGCATGAATTACTGCATCAATGCGGCGTGGCATGGAGGCGATCAGCCTGTGGCACTGCTGAGGTGTAATGGAAGCCCAGGTTGCTTTGATAGCAGCCTTCAGGTCGTCTGCATTGTTGGGTTGGGTCTCATCTTCCTCTTGACAATACCCCATAGATTCTCTATGGGGTTCAGGTCAGGCGAGTTTGCTGGCCAATCAAGCACAGTAATACCATGGATGGTCATTGAACCAGCTTTTTGTACTTTTGGCAGTGTGGGCAGATGCCAAGTCCTGCTGGAAAATGAAATCAGTATCTCCATAAAGTTTGTCAGCAGAAGGAAGCATGAAGTGCTCTAAAATTTCCTGGTAGATGGCTGCGTTGACTGTGGATTTCAGAAAACACAGTGGACATGGCACCCCAAATAATCACTGACTGTGGAAACTTCACACTGAACTTCAAGCAACGTGGATTCTGTGCCTCTCCACTCTTCCTCCAGACTCTGGGACCTTGATTTCCAAATGAAATGCAAAATTTACTTTCATCTGAAAAGAGGACTTTGGACCACTGAGCAACAGTCTAGTTCTTTTTCTCCTTAGCGCAGGTAAGACGCTTCTGACGTTGTCTCTGGTTCAGGAGTGGCTTGACACGAGGAATGCGACATTTGTAGCCCATGTCCTGGATTCGTCTGTGCGTGGTAGCTCTTGATGCACTGACTCCAGCCTCAGTCCACTCCTTGTGAAGCTCCCCCAAATTCTTGAATGGATTTTGCTTGACAATCCTCTCAAGGCTGCGGTTATCCCTGTTGCTTGTGCACCTTTTCCTACCACACTTTTTCCTTCCACTCAACTTTCTATGAATATGCTTGGATACAGCACTCTGTGAACAACCAGCTTCTTTAGCAATGACCTTTTGTGGCTTACCCTCCTTGTGGAGTGTCAATGACTGTCTTCTGGACATCTGTCAAGTCAGCAGTCTTCCCCATGATTGTGTAGCCTACTGAACCAGACTGAGAGACCATTTAAAGGCTCAGAAAACCTTTGCAGGTGTTTTGCGTTAATTAGCTGATTAGAGTGTGACACCATGAGTTTCCAATATTGAACTTTTTCACAATATTCAAATTTTCTGAGACACTGAATTTGGGGTTTCATTAGCTGTAAGCCATAATCATCAAAATTACAAGAAATAAAGGCTTGAAATATTTCACTCTGTGTAATGAATTTTTCACGATATTCAAATTTTTTGAGCTGCACCTGTATATACATATGCCGCAGCCTTCCTGTTACTGGGAGTAATATATACAGTACGTATATACTCCACTGGACCCAACACCGTCTGAAGCCCGTCTTGCAATGTGGAAGAAAAAGCTTGCTGACTATCAACACAATACCACAATGCACATCCCCGTTGCAGAAAACCTCCCACCAGGAGATAACAACTGGGCAAAGTGGAAGTGTCTGAATCGACTCGCACCAGGGTTGGCCGTTCCAGGGAATCACTAAGTAGATGGGGTTACCTACGTGGTTCAACAACATACGACTCTGGCACAGAACCACAGACTATGGAGCACCTCGATGTCCTCTGCTAGGTGGACCCTGCACAGCAAAATACCTTGTACTTTATAACAACAAGGCACAACAATGTGTCCACCACTGGCTGGACGTTGTTTAACTGGAAATAGCTGCTCTCTATATGGACACGAAAAGAAGAATAAGTACGTATATATAAATAATAAAGGCCATTTGGTGGCCATCTGATTGATGCCAAATCCTTTATACATGTTAAATAATCCCACATATTATAAGGTACTGTGATAAAATACACAAGGTTTTTCTCTACCATTAAGCTATCATATGTAAAGGCTTACACGATATGTTGTTAAATTGCTTGACATGTACACACAGCAGTTTCAGTGAATATGTCCTGCATTCCATACATTATTTTCTATCATTTCATTTTCTACTTTTCCCCTTGCCACACACAGCTTTTAACAGCATGACCCACTGGATCCTTCAGAGGAATGTATATGTATATGTAGTTTACAGCATAAAATATTTGACTGGTGGACTCTGGGGCTCTCTATGTAGATGGAACCAATTATGTACCACCTTGGAAGTCAAACATGGGAGATTTGCTTATTCCTGTTGTCAGAATTCCAAGAAGACAGCATTTTTTCTGAAGCTCTTTGGTACTCACTCACTTTTCTGACAGCCTTGTAGGGGAATATAAAAATAAGAGGAGGCTAATAAGGACTGGGCCTGTTCACATTTATGAAGTGTGTGTGTGTTATGCATGTGCACTTATTTTTTGTGTTAGTAATTCTGTTTAATTTGGGAACCATATTTTTGTTTTTTTGTAGTATTAAGCATTTTGTAGAATTTAAAGAATGTCAGGTTTATTATTATTATTGAGTTTCTAAGATTGCACAAGCTACAATAGAAATGTTACGATGAACCAGTTACCCTGGGTAGGGCCAAACTTTGACAAACATTTTTGAATATAATGGATTTGATAACTTAGCCAAGCATTCAGTTGTTTATTATAACTCAATAATATAATCATGAACACAAAGCCCCTCACCCACTCCAAGAAATAATATCCTAACACCACAGACTTTAATATGCTAAGCAACTAAATACAGTCCTTTCCAATATTCAGTTGGGGTAAAAGGAAGAAACTTGCTTTTTCCATTTGAATGTGAAACGTAAATACCCCTCTCACTCTCTCTGTCCTTCCAACTGTTCCTACATCATCCTCAGATTAAAGGATAAATTAATAAAACCAGGATGGTTGCGTGCTAACAGGCCCTTCAAGCACACAGTGACAAATACGGATACATTTCAGGACCACTGGAGCCACATAGGAATAATTTTGTAGATTTCATCAAGACTTCTAATTATGTTCCTGTCAAGTCCAGAATGCAGCAATCCATAACTAGGCTGTGCTTTTACGGAATATGGCATGCAGGAGTAATTTATGCCCTTAGTCTTTTGTATTTAGTGCACACGATGGTGCTTGACTAACAGGGAATTTCAAAAAGGAATGTAGCATACAAACTGTAAGGTGTGTGTGCGTGTGCATGTGTTTGTGTGTGTGCGTGCGTCCATATGTTTGTGAGTAAGAGGGAAACAATTATAGTGATTTTTTAAAGAAAAGTTAGAATTATGCAATCTATGAATTAACAATACACCCAGGCTTCATGCATATGACATTGCTGTGTTTAAACAATAATGTGTATTTTGATAAAAAATTTCTAAATAAATTGAGAAATCCAACTAGTTCTATACCACGGAGGGATTAATATATGTAGCCACCCTGACTAAAAAGAAGGTAAAAAGAACAACCAACAAAATGTTGACAACTGGCTGGGTCAATCAGTCCTTCAGGGGAGAAAGGCATGTTAGCAACCTCGGTTATCAGGTGTATGGGGAGAGTGGTTTCTTTTTTTGATGGGGTGTCTAATTTAGAGCCAGTGTGGTGTGATGGCGGCTGACAGGCCACCTGCAGCATTGCGGCTCGCGTCCTGAGTGCGGGTGTTGGATAAAGGACACAGAATAAAGAGGAGCTTTGTGTTACTGAAGGTCCGTCTTTTCCCACCTTAATGAGATTTATGTTGATTAATGGTGTCAATTAGACTGAAAAGAAGGAAGCAGGAGTCAGATTTTCTACCCATCTGACACACAGAGAATATTATTATTTTTGCACATGGGTGACAGCAGATACCTGTCAAAGGAGGGTGGGTTTCTACTTTGCCATTTCCCTACTCCCTTCCCAAAATTTCTCCTTAAGTGAGGCTTTTCCATATTCAACATAAAATGAATGGAAATCCATGCCATTGCTGCAATAAAAGAACATGCCTTGACTTCAGGACAGTGTCATTTTGTAGCAATAGACTGAATCTGATCAAAATAATTAGTTTAAAATGACCACATTTTGGGAAAATGTATATTGTTACAGTACTTCAAATTTAATTTCCCAATGGCTCACTTTTTGTTCATTCTGCCCCTACATACCAAAGTGTGTAATTGGTAATGGAATATATTAAACATTCTAAGCAATAGAAATTAATTCATAACAGAGGACAAGAATGACAAGTTTGCTTGCCCCAAAATACTATAATTACCAGCTGTGACTGGTGCTGGTAAAATGGTCCACATGTAGCACGGGGTCATTTTTCAGTTTTTATAATTGATGAAAGGACAAATCCTGAGCTTTCAAATGATGTCTCATAAACTGCAATATGCAAATATTTGAAGAAGATGCTTCTTTGAATGTTGGTACACCTTAAAACACTTTCTTGAGAAAACCGCTCTCAGATTTACACCTGAGGCTTGCGAATTTAATGGGTGTGAAAAGTAGCTGGCTAATCCCACCCCAACCACTCCCCCACTAGAGTATCAGACTCTGTATTTCAGAGGCTTGTGTTCCTAAACAAAGACTGGTAGAGATATAAAATCACGATGAACACGCTTGCAGATACATTTTTTAATTGTTTCTAGCGGCTAGCTAGAAGGCTAACTGTTAGCTTAGTCAGCAAGGGCTTGGTTTGTGTTAAACAAAGACAGACATAAGAATATCACAACAAAAATGCTTGCAAATGATACATTGTTTTGACGTGCGGCTATCTAGATAGCTAACTTGGTTGCTAAACAAAGGATATGTGCCAATCGGTCTGAATCAACGCTCTTCCATAGGCTACTATTGAGCCTATTCTAGCTGTGAGAAAGTTGTTAAGTAGGTAAATGTTCATTTATGTGTACTTAAAATCCGCAAATGATATAGGCCTACTTATTATGCTTAGGTTTTCGCTGATAATAGTATTAAGGATATTTTTAGCATTGGCTAAACAGTACAGTATGTCACTAAATAGTAGGCTACGCTGTTAGCAGTTATGTTAGCCTACCTTATCAGCTAAAATGGACACAGTAGATTCTGACCATTTTTATACGTCTGATTTGTGCACAGCTCGACAGGCAGATTGATAGCAAAAACTCAAATTTACTCGAGTAACGTTACAAACCAGACATGTTTCACAGCAAACGATAGTAGCTACTTTGCTCCATCTGGACCTCTGGCTTTCAATGTGAATATCTTCAGAGCTCCATATAAAAAAGCAAACGCTGTAATTTAACAGCCGTTTTGCGGCAGAACGGAATCAAGTTCCGTAATTCTGAAAGTTCTTACATATTCTGGCACTTGTCCTCTCCACAAATCTCAACTGTAATCCATACTTTTAGCGAGCCATATTGATAATGTCTATACAAACTAGTGAAAAATTAACATGGACGCCACACACTTCTTCGCTCTGACAATGAAACACATGCAAGAACGAAGTATAGCCTATGTTCAACAAGTAGCCTCGTAGCCTAACGTTAATCTGAGAAAAATACAGACTCTCTTTATCGGATTTACCTGAGCATATGTCAAAAGTCTGTAGGCTACCTAGTCGAATCAAATGTTCAGCAAAGTGATCTCAGAGATACTCCCCCAAATATCTGGTGATCTTGGCTTTAAACGGATTCATCCGAGGTTAACCCGCAAAGTTGTTGTTATGAGCAAGCAAGTCGTTCAAACCGTAATTCCCATATTTCGTGAACGCAACATCACTGCACCATCTTCTGCTTAAAAGTAAATAATGTTGACATGAAATAGAAGGCAGCGATGTAGCGTTTGGTCACGCTACTCGGTTGCTTAGTGGAAAAAGGAACTAAACATCGAACAAAAAGTTCGGAAATTTGTGTTTGGTTGATTATTTCTCTGTTGTAACAATGCTTCTTGGCAATAAATTTTATACCGTTGGAAAGCCTGTTTATTTCCCTTTTAAATGGTGCCCCATTTGTAAGGAACATGCATTTGTGGGATGAGCAGCACAGCTGAGTATGTGGGTTGTGCCCATGTAAAATTAGCCAAATCTTCTATGCCAATGCCAAACAGCTTATTCTGCTGTTGCTAGTGACTCTTGTTTGGTGGATTGGATGATTGAAATCTATCAGTAACAAGGAAGAAACAAGACATATTGGCAATTTTACAATTTATTAATTTAACAAACAGTCAGGAGCCTCAGTAGCGTGTGGAAGAACCATACACAGCCACAACAGCCTGGCACCTCCTCCTCATGTTGGTCACCAGCATGGTCACACACTGCTGTGGGATGGCATTCCACTCCTCAACCAGGATTTGTCGCAAGTCAGCCAACATGGTTGTGTTGGTCACTCTAGCACGAACAGCACGCCCAAGCTGACCCCACAAGTGTTCAATTGGGTTGAGGTCAGGACTGTTGGCAGGCCATTCCATTCTTTCTACTCCCAAATTCTGGAGGTAGTCTCTGATAAACCCCGCTCTGTGGGGGCGAGCGTTGTCATCTTGGAGGATGGAGTTCGGTCCCAGACTGTGGAGATATGGGATTGCCACTGGTTGCAGAATCCCATCTCGATATCTCTCTGCATTGAGATTGCCTCCAATGATGACAAGCCTCGTTTTTCCAGTGATGGAGATGCCGCCCCACACCATCACACTGCCTCCACCAAAAGGTGTTACTCTATCGGTGCAGCAATCAGCATAGCGTTCTCCCCGTCTTCTCCACACTTTGACCCTACAATCCAACTTCCGTAGGCAGAATCTGGACTCATCGCTGAACATAACGTTCCTCCACATGTTCAGGTTCCAGTGCAGGTGTTGCCGACACCAGTGCAAACGGGCCTGACGGTGAAGGGCAGTCATGGCAGGCCTCCTGGCAGCCCTATGAGCCCGGAGATTGGCTGCGTGCAGTCTGTTCCGGATTGTCTAGGCCGAGAGCCGTGTGCCATATCGTCCTGCAAACCTTGACTGCAAATCTGTAGAAGACAGCCTATGGTTCCTAAGTGCTGAAAAGGTGAGGAACCGGTCTTCTTGGGGTGTCGTCTTCTTGGGACGCCCACTTTGCGGTCTGTCTCTGAAATCCCCCATTTCATGGAACTTGGCCTTCAGTTTGGAGATGGTACTTGGGCTCACTCCAAATAATGCCGCAACTTGCTTTTGCGGAACACCAGCTTGAAGTTGCCCTATCGCACGGGCCTTATCGAGATCAGACAAACGTGGCATGCCGATTCTTGGAGCAGACACCAATTGACCACTGTAGCAGGGCCCATGCTCACAGGTGCTGCCAATCAGGCACCTGATTGTCAGCACCTGGGGGTACCGGAAGCTCAAAACAAGAGTTAATAGCAACAGCAGAATAAGCTGTTTGGCATTGGCAGAGAAGATTTGGCAAATTTTTCATGGGTGCAACCCACATACTCAGCTGTGCTGCTCATCCCACAAATGCATGTTCCTTACAAATGGGGCACCATTTAAAAGGAAAATAAACTGGCTTTCCAACGGTATAAAATGTATTTCCAAGGAGCATTGTTACAACAGAGAAATAATCTACCAAACACAAATTTCCGAAGCTATTGTCACTAGGGCTGGCTCCGAACGTTCAAATGGTTCAGAATTTGTTTGGTATATTGGCATTCACATCTCAATTCAGGATTCTGATTATTCTTTTTAAAAATTATTATTACTATATTTACTATATGTATTATTTTAAGGCATATTTCAATGAAGGCGAACTGCACAATAGGCTACATTTAGTCTGAATATCCCAGTACTATATACATTGTGTTTGTTTGTAATTTATGAGGATAGGTTAGATAACCGCATATTATAAAAAATAAAATAAAAATGACAAGAGCGTCACTTACTCTACAAATGCTTCAGTCCACGTGTCCATTAGCACAATGGCAACTGCGAAAAAATCGGCTGTGTGGAAACACTTAAAGATTACAGATGACAAGAAAAAGGCTCAATGTCAAATATGTGACAAGCAACTGGCATACCACGGCAGCACAACGAATCTGAGTGCTCATTTAAAATCTGTAGCCGAAGTATGTCTATAATTTATTTGTCGGTGAAAAGATATCCTGTCGCTAGCCTAGTAGGCTAGCCTAGGCAGTTAGTTAACGAACTAGTACAATGCTCGTTGTAATGTTCTCATATTGCCGGGTTATTTATTCAGATGTAGCCAACATTAATGGCCTTGGCTGAGCGAGGCCATTCGTTTATTTAAACATTTTGAAAATGTTCAAAGCTTATTATTTAATGAAGTTGCATTCACAGTGTTTTCTTGTCGGCTATTTTTATTTGCCAGAGCGCTTTGTCCGACAGTGATTGTTTTTTTATTGTATCATGCTGAGATTGCACCTGTTACTGTTACTAGGCTACTGCTCTGCTGATTTTATAACGACTTTGTGCAATAAAATTTTATGTTTACTTTTTACTTTTGTGTTATTTGAACCTTTCAAAAAACGGGCATATGAAACTTGAAACCCTTTTCACGACTAGGTCATACAATGTTGCCCCGCACTGGATCTATAATGATCCAGTAATGAGCTTTCGGTTATGAAAGAGCATAAATAGGCTTCTGGTATTCCTAATTTTTAAACGTGTTTTTGTGAGAACGAAATTGTGACAATGAGGATGATACAGACTAGGTAAAAAGTATTGCGTTACATTTGCGAGCCAGGTGGTTAGGTTCTGTCTGATCTCAGTGTACATTTTTGGCAGTGCTTCTCTTGAAAAGTAGTTACGGCTGGGCAACTCATATCTTGGATCCATGGTTTTTACCAGCCTTTCAAAGCCTGCTTGTTCCACTGTTGCAATGGGGACCATGTCTTTAGTGATGTGGTAGGCCACCACCTCCTTTATATCGCGCTGCTTGTTACTTTTCTTTTCGTAAGGCACACCATGGGTGAATGAAGCTCGCAATGTGCTTTGCTTTGACCCATTGTTTTTCTTTTTACAAACTATGTTTTCTTCGGTAGCTTGGACCTCGGCGTGTCTCCCTCCATGTTGCTGCCAGAGAACTTGTGAGCGAGTGGGGGCGGGGTTACGCGCAGAATTTGCGAGCACAGTGTGAAGCGGAGAGATGCAAAAACTGGCACGTCTTTTAAAAGAATCATGAAACTAACTGGTTCAAAAATGTATTTTAACGCAAGATCAGGCTATATCGATATAAACAATATAGTCTCGTCCTATATCTTTTTTGAAAATATATCGATATATCTTTAAAACTTACATCGCCCAGTCCTACTCTGAATTTTTATGAAATACGAAAAATGTTGGATACGAAAGCTGTACTGGGAACCAAGGGTGTCACTTTCTGTTGAACATTGGGGGGACACAGTGCAGAACGCAGTGCCTATATGTTTGGGGGGGGGGGGGGGGGTAGATGTAAACAAGGCAATAATTTCATTTTATGAAGAAAAGATTTTTCTAATAAAAAAAACTTTTACCCTCCTCATGAATCCCTGTATCCCCGCTATTTCCCCTATAATTGCAACACTGAGGCTACAGTAAAAAGACGTTGCATGCATCCCCGTCCATTCTAAGACTGACGTTGGGTAAAATAAAGCATGCAAACATAAAAAGTCCAATCAAATAATCCATTGTCACACAAATCGAATGCATACAATGTAGGCTACATACAGTGGGGTGCAAAAAACTTGGGCACCCCTTGTCAAAATGCCTTTTACAATTAATATCTAAGTTAACAGAAGCAAACCTAACCTCTAAATGGTAGCTACAAAGTTAAACATCACACATTTCTTCAAATTTTAAAGCAAGGTTACTTTGGTTAAATTTTTTTGTTTCAAAATAATAATAAAAAAAAATAAAAAAGGCCCTAGGAGGCCAAACCATTTTAGTGATGAATGCGAAGATGAAGAAGTAGGAAGGTTAGTGCTTTTATAGATGTGCACTACTGACGAAATACATCCACATTACCGTTGCTATGGCTGGCTGCTCCTCCGCGGCAGTGTTACTGAGGTTAATTGAACAAAGAAAGGCTTGTATCTTGTAGGCCTACATTTTGAATTTTGACGTTAGCTAAGAAATTATACAATTATATAAAGCTTAGGCTACACTACAGTGTGCAAATTAATGGGGGGATATGAAAAAACGAAAAGCGCAGCCTATTAAGCTACTTCTATTATGCATTATTTTAAAGGAGAGGTAGCACACTCATCGTGTTGGTCGTTTGTTCTTAAATTCTACCAAATTCAGAAAAGCTACATCTATATAATGTAGACCTAATGTTTTCTGCACTTTATTAGACTAATTTTAGCATGGGCTACGATTCTCAGAAATGCCTCGCAAATCAACGTGATTCAGGTAAAGACGAGTGTGCATGAAGGTGTTTCACGTTAGACTGTCAATGGCTGTGTCCGATTCAACACCCTTCTATAGGCTACTATTGAGTATGATAGTTGAGTAGCCTGCACTGGATGAGAACGTTAAGCAGGCGAAATGTTCTCTAAATGTAGTGTGCTTAAAATCCCCAAATGATATACTTATTTCCGAGTTTCGCTGATAATACTATGGAGTATCGAGGATATTTTTAAACAGTATGCAGTAGCCTAAGCAGTATACTGAAAATATTAGTTCTGAAAATAATTGATTCCATAAAGAAATAAATAGTTCTTTCTCAACTTTATACGATAAAATTAGCGCCAATTTTGGTTATTTTTGTCATTAGTTTGTGAGGGATCTCTATGTCAGAGACACGGAGGAAATATTGGAGGTCCAGATGCTGTGAAATCTTAAAGTGTTCCAAAGAACACCACTGAGACGGAAAATGATCCGTAGTGGAGAAAATAAAAGAAAAAGAACACAAACCTCGCGATAAAAACGAGGAACTCGATCTCAGAGCAAAACAAAGAAATAAGCAGTAACGCTTATCTAACTCCCGTTTGTGGAGCGAAGCAAAAGAAAGAACAGAGAACTCAAGACCCCACAGACTTTGGGTGAGAGCACTCGTAGGTATGAGTGGAAAACAAAAGAAACGAAAACCTCTGCTCTGAAATAAGAGCGTAAAAGAGAACTTGCTTTCTTTCTAAGGTTGTACTGCTAACAAGTCCCGCGTTGATAAGCAAAGCGGTCGATAGCAGCATAACTTCCTATACCCTTTTTACCGGCTCGAATGTTACGTGAAATAACATTGAAGCAACGAGAGGCAGGAAGCGGGGTATAAATAGTGAGCGGAAATAAATGACAGGTGAACTCACTAATGACGAGGCGAAAGCAAAACCTGTAGCGGAACACAGGAAAATCCGATAGATTACCGGTAAACGACAAAAAAGAATAAAGAGATGCGGAGATAAGGGAAGAAACGCAAGATCCATGACAGTTAGCTTATTTAAGAAAATTGGCAAAAAAATTGCATGAATCCGCAACGCAACGCAACCTCCCTCTCTCCGTCTTGCTTTTTAAAAATGCTTTGGACACGCAGCCTAAATGGCCCAAGCTAAGGAAATAGCATTTCAGATTTGCATCATGAGATGGGAACATCTGGAAAAATAGCCTACTATCGATACAGAGTTTGTTACTGTTAGATGTAACTTGTCATATCTAAGACATTTCGCTGGATAAAATGTTTTTTAATACACAAATCAACGTGCTTTGTGAAGTAATTAACTTGCTTGCATTCGCAACTAGCGTTGCTCACGTTAACGTTACATTACACTGATGCCCTATGTTACGTTCATATTTCCAAACTAAATAAATACTGCACCTCTAACCAAAAAACTGCTTTGCTAGATTCAAGTTGTTGTAACCAAGATATTCGGCGAATACAAAAATTTTTAAATCAGTGGATTTAGCGTTATTTGCCGGCTTTATTAATCAGCTGTTGGTGTTGCTATGGTTACCATTCATAAAAGGGTTGACTCTAATGGTGCTGGCAGGAGATAATGTAGACGACGTATTAATTTAGAACAGTGATTAAAATGTTGCCATCGCTACTTCATAGCCAGGCGTATACACAAATTAAATGACCACCCTCCAGCCAATCAGAATCCAGTATTTATCCAAGCCATGGTATAAATAGCCTAAATCGTTATCTATTTTATTCTACCTATGGCTAGGAATCGACCCGGGGACTCATTAAACATGGGCGAGAAAACATTTAAATTTGTAGTAGGCCTAGTTACACTGTTTTGTTCAAATTCCAAATGCATAAAAAAATAAAGATCATTTTTTTCTCACAACATGTTAGCCTATAGTCTAATCAATAAATGAAAGTATACAGAACTCCCACAGAAGATGCACATCTTAACAATTTATGAACATCAACAAGCATAGGCATATATTCAGGTTCAGATATTCAAATAAAATGATTCCATAGAAGCAATTATCAGAGAGCGATCTACGGAGGAATGCAAATGTAACATAACACCCCAGTTTTATAAAATTACAGAAGATTGCGCATCATTCTTTGAAAAAAGTGTAGGCCTATTTTCTAGCTAGTGGTGTGTCTTCTGTGGCACAACATGATCATGTGGCTCTGGAAACGTTTAGGCTACTTCAGGCGTGTAAGATTCGAATCCCATTCTGCAGCCTCTGATGCGTTTTGTCTTTTATAAATTATTATTCTCATAATGCTTTCCATCAGAAGATATCAAAAACAAAAACTGATCAGTGAACTGAGGGCGATTTTATAAGAACTGCGGCAGGCATAGTGCAAATTTTGTTTTGCAAAGGTGAGAGTCGAACTTGCCTCACCACAAAAGGGAGAACCTACAGCGGGAGAAGCAACTGCTTAAACCAATGCGCCACCAGATAATTCTGAAAAAGAGTATATCCTCAGACTTTAAGAGGCAAGTTTTTGTGAGCGCAAGAAGTTTAGTGCTCTATGTAAACTGTCCCTTTAAGGCAAAGGGTTTTGGCGACTGTAGGGAGTGGTTGTGAGGGCATCGTCCTGGGTGCTCTTCTGAACTTTGTGAGTGCTATATTTGTTCTGCAAGTGTGGCGTTTAGCTGAAACATTAGTAGATCTAAATGGTAATGTTATATCAACAGGTTAACAATGGCCTTAGCCGTGTGGTTTGAGCCACGACTTTCACACTGTAGACTCGTGTTTGAGCCCCGACAAAAACTATGTTCACGTTATGCTTTTCACATATAAGAATGTTATTTTCACATTAAATAACGTCTTTTTATTGCAAAGGCAAAAAAATATAACAATATTAATTGTTAAATGTTTAAATTATACTTATGTTTAAATTATACTACGTAGGTCAGAGTAAACCGACATGGTCTGGTACTTGCTACCACCATAAGATTTACTGCAAGTAAATTTGCACAGTATCAGAAGAAATGTAACAGGCAGAGAAAATAAAGTTTAAACACAAAGGAAGCATTTTGTCACTTTCCCCAGTAGCTTATATACATAGCTTCCCCCTTTATAGCTAGCATAAGTCATACAGTAGCTTAATAAATAATGATTCTTTACTAGGCAACACAATCACATATGGCAACCATGTCATTTCGCAACAACTTTACTGATCAAATGTCACAAGATCAACATTATAAATTATACAGGCAAGATAAATGATGGTCAGTTTCACCTTTCATGGTCATTTAAGTAAGTATTTATAACTTTATTTCCTTATGCAATATTAATATTCAAATGATCAGAATGTTCAATACATATGTTTTGGAAAAAAGTTAGCTATAGGGATTCCATGACAGCAGATTTATTGATTTTCTTTGTGACAACGGTCTAAGGCCGCTGTGGCGTTCCTAGTGTTATATTATAACAACTTTATAGGCTACTGTAGCTACCTTGCAAAAGGCACATTTTAAAAATTATGTTAGCAAGATAATCTACTGACATACACACCATTAGGAGGTCTATCATGTAGGCTACAATAACCCATTAAAAACAAGTACTTTAATTTATTTGTAATTCAAGGGAAAATGACTGAATCCAGGCATATGTGTTTCTTTTAGCTAGAATGTTTGTGTGTTTACATATATGTATGCATCTCTCTAGATTTAATTGTCTTATGGTTCATAAATGTATATGCATTGTCATTATCAGTTAATCATAACAAATAGTAGAAAAATAAATTATATTTTAACAAAAAATGTTTTCGACGCACAAAAATGCCAAGTTACTCAGACATAGAAAGCACTGTCTATAATAAAACTAGCTAAATCTAGGCCTGCCATTCAAATTATTGATATCAAAATGAGGCCAAGTTACAACAAACAATATTGGCTATCTTACCTCCCACAACTTAAACAAGCTCTATTCCAAAGCAATGCTACCCAAAGTTTTCATCGTGAGTAGTTTGGCTGTGTTCAGTTTGGCATTGTGAAAATTGGCCAGTTGCTGGAGTACCAATCCCTTGTTATTTTAGACAAAGGGGTTTTGGACATGATTGCAGAGCTTTATGCAAAACCGTCGCCAATTGGGTGTATTTCTTTGACTGATTTCTAGGCCTATCTGAAGTGGGAAAAACTAGCATTGACCCGCCTCCACTGCAAGTATTATTTGCTTTCCATTGGGTTTTAAAACTGTCTGTGAAATATTCCAGCCAATAGCAAAGACTCTTATCTTTCTGACAAGCCCTCATTCAACACAAAGACCTCGGAAGTCACGTAGATACAGCTCCGCGTAAGAAGAAGAGGCACCCGGCGTATTTACTGTACCAAGATGGCGCAATGTTTCTAGCTTGTAGCGTAGCTAGCTACATTCCGCTTAGTAAAGCATAACTCATTAGGTAACAGCTGCTGTTCAGCTTTTTACTTTTCAGTAGTGATGGCGAAATGAGGCTTCATGAAGCACTGAGGCTTTGCAGCCAATTGTATCGCAAATAGATTCATTACTCGAAGCCTCATTCTACACAGTGTACACTAGTGACACCTGCTAGTAAAAATAATTTAGAGCAGCTAAATCATTACAACCTGGAACAAATTCCACCTGCAGTGGAGGCGCAATCCCCTTGTTAAAAATAACAAAGTTGCCGCTAGCTAGCAGCAAGTGACCCTTTAGCTCACTGATAACGTGTCGGACATTAGAACCATTGGTGCGAGAGGAAGTTTGATATCTGGCTCTGGCAATACTCATAAATTATAGATTTAACTGTCATTAGGCTAGATTTGTTTCCTACTAAGATATATTATAAAATAATATATGTAATAGGCTTCTATTATATTATAAAATTATTATGTTAAGTTTGAATCACCGACAGTAGCCTACCATCAACGAGTTTCATAATATCCCTTTCCCGACTTACAGTGGGGACGGAAAGTATTCATACCCCTTCACTTTTTGCACACTATTGTTTTGTAGATTTAATTTTAAATGGATAAAATTGACATTTTTCCCATCAATCTACACTCAATAACCCATAATGACAAAGTGAAAACATGTTTTTAGAAATTTTTGCAAATTCATAAAAAATCTAAAACTGAAATCTTTCATTTACATAAGTATTCATACCCTTTGCTTTCACATATTTTTAAAGTATCATATTTAATATTTGGTAGCATATCCTTTGCATGCTTTGTTACTTCCTGAAATCTGTGACTCATAAACATCAAAAGACTCTCGATATCTTATTTTCAGGTACTGTTATAAGCAATATTATAACCTCTCTGCATTTGAATTGATCTCTATGGGAATTGGGGGGTGAGACTAGATTCAGCTGTAAATTAGGCTGGTACAGTATGGAACACATGACTGGCTAAAGGGCTGTAATAGAGGTTATAATATTGCTGAATATAAATTATTTATATTTCCATCAATATTGTTTGGCATTGTTCTAATAGTGAACTGAACCAGAAGGTGTGCTATTTAGTGCCATTCTCATTAACAAGAATTATGTTGCAATAGGTAAAATAATGTGTTTTATTAGAAGTTCGCGCATTGACAAGATCAATCTAAAAATGTCGGCAGCCATATTGGCTTGGCACTGCTGAGGCTTAGTGTTCCAGAACACTCTGGCATTGAATGAGTTAACAATAAAAATGTAGGCTTCCATTCAGAATGACCAATATTTTGAACATTGAATAACACACAATGGATTTTATTTGTTTACTTCAATGACTTCAAAAAAGCTACACATTGAACAACAAAGGCCGCCGTTAGATTGAATAGCAGACTCGTGTCATTTTTGTCAGAGAAGGAGCACCACACTATGTGATGTTTACCTGCCATCGGAGGTGGTATAGGCCAATTCTTTTCTCTCCCAACAGAGTATAGAGTGAGTCAGTTGCAGGTAGGACAAATTCTGTCCTCTATATCCTAATTTCACCAGGAGCAGAATTTATTACCCGGTTTCTTCGGGAAGATGATTTTCAGATTTAATTAAGAAAGGACAGCAGAGCAGAGAGGATGTGGTGATTGAATTGTGGCATTTGTCAGAACAAAACAATTCCCATTGAAGACTAAAACCCAGCACACACTGGATTTGGTCCAATGGAACTATGTGTTACTTGGTTCTGACCACAGTCAGAAGTACAAGATCAGATTGGACCCCAATAAAGGGCAAAAAGCTCTGTGGATGCAACAATATAAAAACTGAACACTCTTGCAAGTGCCAGGCACTCTGCTGCACAGTGCAACACTTCCAAAATACCTGCATATTCAAATAACAGTGCCTGCACTCAGGACACATTCATGGGACTGGACCTGGAGCAGTGAATGGGAAACATATGGAGCCCTGACTGTCTCCATCCAGGGTTTGGAGGCTCTCCCAAGGCTCACTCAAGCAGGACTAAGCCCGCGGAAGCACCCAATCAGATAATTTAATCATCTTCCTTCACGCTCGCTGTTGGTCTTAAAAGATGTGAGGAGCATGAACTTTCCACATGCCTCCTTTTACAGAACATCCCAATATCATCCCAGCTGGGAGATATTAAGTGGGAAAATACTCCTTTGGGACATGGAGTTGTGACACCATCGGAGTGATTTATTTCTGGCTTTACATGGGATAACATGTGCATCACTGGCATTATTTTGTGAACCACTTCACTATCAGGAAGTAACGGCAGGACAGGAGACAGGAGACAGACGAGAGCACTGCTTTTTATGTGGACTCATTTCAGTGGGATACTTCTTCAATGGGGTAATGACAAAAGCTTGTTTTACTTCTAGTTGTGAATTACTAAAAGGATCTGAGTGAAAGTAACAGGCAAAACAAATGACTTGTGAATTGAATCAAACAAATAGCAAAACATCATGAACTGTGAAAATGACCACGGAAGTTGTATTTTGAAGGATATCTTAAATTAATATAGTGGTGAGGTTTCTGAATAAAGACGTCTGCCCCCCGCCTCTACTGGCCCAGAAGATATGGATGAAAGGAGCCACTTATCTACATTAAGGTCAGAGAAGGTAGCGGCAGGATCAGTCTGTGTGGGTTACCAGGTGCAAAGTCAGTCTTACATAATCTGAGCACAGCAACACCGATCACACTCAGATGATCCAATTAGAGGCAAGATACTCCCCACAAACAGGTGGGTGGTGAGGCTGCTAACAGACAGTGAGGCAGTGAGATCAATTTCTTAAGTGCTTTTAAAGGATTACAAAAATGAGGCCTAGTCTTTGGAAAGAAACACATAGCCAAGCTATTTGGCATCACATTACAGTAATTGGGTGCCAAGATTAGTGTCAGTTCTGCTAGTGGGAGGTTTCAATGAGTGGTTCGGCTAAAAAAAAAGAAAATCAATTTTGGTCTTGCACCTATATCCTCATCACCCCCCAACCCCCCACCCCAGCCCCACCCCCACCAAAACACTTTTTTTTTTCTTCAGCACTCACTTGACTTCTCTCCTGAAAGGATGGAGCAGATTGCTTTTTTACATTCACAATTAATTTGTCTGGAATGAAAGCTCTCTAGTGAAGAGTGGGATGTTTGTAGATTGACCACAGGGTAAGCTACTGTACCTAGACACTCCCACTAAAGCTGGGCTTTCAATCAGTGAAGCCGTACAGACAGACACAATTACCCTCTGTATCCTTCACCCTGTCTGTGCCATTCTTCCTATCACATCCTTTCTATTGCACAATGCACCCCGTAACTCATCAGCGAGTCTCAAACATTCTCTGCTGCGGCCACTTAATCACACTTAAACAGACTAAGCTACCACCATTTCTTTTCCTGAAAAACATGCCTGAAATACCACAAATATTAGTTCTTGTTGTTGAAAAAATAAAGATAACCCCATTCTAATAGTCACACAGATGATGATGTTTTCCGTCCAATTTATTAGGTGGAAGTTGAAACAGGTTAATTAAAAAAATTATTTAATGCAAAAAAACAAAATTTTCTGGCAAGATGGTGATTTATATACAGGTGCAGCTCAAAAAAATTTAATATTGTGAAAAAGTTCAATATTGTTTGTCACTCATTTCAGAAAGTGAAACTCATATATTATATAGATGCATTACACATAGAGTGAAATATTTCAAGCCTTTATTTCTTGTAATTTTGATGATTATGGCTTACAGCTAATGAAAACCCAAATTCAGTGTCTCAGAAAATTAGATTATTGTGAAAAAGTTAAATATTGGAAACTCATGGTGTCACACTCTAATCAGCTAATTAACTCAAAACACCTGCAAAGGTTTCCTGAGCCTTTAAATGGTCTCTCCGTCTGGTTCAGTAGGCTACACAATCATGGGGAAGACTGCTGACTTGACAGATGTCCAGAAGACAGTCATTGACACCCTCCACAAGGAGGGTAAGCCTCAAAAGGTCATTGCTAAAGAAGCTGGTTGTTCACAGAGTGCTGTATCCAAGCATATTCATAGAAAGTTGAGTGGAAGGAAAAAGTGTGGTAGGAAAAGGTGCACAAGCAACAGGGATAACCGCAGCCTTGAGAGGATTGTCAAGCAAAATCCATTCAAGAATTTGGGGGAGCTTCACAAGAGTGGACTGAGGCTGGAGTCAGTGCATCAAGAGCCACCACGCACAGACGAATCCAGGACATGGGCTACAAATGTCGCATTCCTCGTGTCAAGCCACTCCTGAACCAGAGACAACGTCAAAAGCGTCTTACCTGGGCTAAGGAGAAAAAGAACTGGACTGTTGCTCAGTGGTCCAAAGTCCTCTTTTCAGATGAAAGTAAATTTTGCATTTCATTTGGAAATCAAGGTCCCAGAATCTGGAGGAAGAGTGGAGAGTCACAGAATCCACGTTGCTTGAAGTCCAGTGTGAAGTTTCCACAGTCAGTGATGATTTGGGGTGCCATGTCATCTGCTGGTGTTGGTCCACTGTGTTTTCTGAAGTCCACAGTCAACGCAGCCATCTACCAGGAAGTTTTAGAGCACTTCATGCTTCCTGCTGCTGACAAGCTTTATGGAGATGCTGATTTCATTTTCCAGCAGGACTTGGCACCTGCCCACACTGCCAAAAGTACCAAAAGCTGGTTCAATGACCATGGTATTACTGTGCTTGATTGGCCAGCAAACTCGCCTGACCTGAACCCCATAGAGAATCTATGGGGTATTGTCAAGAGGAAGATGAGACACCAGACCCAACAATTTGGGTTTTCATTAGCTGTAAGCCATAATCATCAAAATTACAAGAAATAAAGGCTTGAAATATTTCACTCTATGTGTAATGAATCTATATAATATATGAGTTTCACTTTCTGAAATGAGTGACAAAAAATATTGAACTTTTTCACGATATTCTAATTTTTTGAGCTGCACCTGTATATAGTTATTTGATTATACTGTAGCATTTATGACAATATTGTAAGGGTTTGGTTTGATATGATGAATCAAACGCAACAAAACAAAACACGATTTACAGAACAAGTCACTCACGGACATGAGGACCACTAAAGGAGTCTAGGAAGACTGATAATAGTAGAAACGAAAAACAAGGGATGAAAAACTCCCTGGCCGTAGCAAAATAATAAACAACCCACTAAAACGGGTGTGGCTCGTAGACACGAGTAGAATGGAGCAATATCAGAGACTCCCAAACAAATACACGAGCATAAGCTCGAAAGGGAGAAAACAAAGAATTACCTTCGGAACGAAGAGGTGAAAAAATGAATTAATTAAAAATAAACCTCTCACTCTCAATATAGCAGAGTCGAAGAGAAGTAAAGAAACAAAAATAGCGAAAGGAACTATTTTTGTAAAGAGCTTCAAGGACAGCTAAAGCCAATCTAGTCGTGAAAATCTAGAGCAACTATAACCTAACCAACCCTGACTTCGTGAAGGTATGAAATGACAAAGAAGCGCCAGGAAGCGGAAGTGAGGGGCTTAAATACCTAGCAGGTAATAGGACAGGTGAAACGAATAATAAGCAGGGAGAAGCAAAACCCCGAACCGGAACGTGGAAAAAATCTGATAGACTGCTAACCAAAGAGAGAGGACAAGAACCGTAGCAAAAAATGAAAAAATAGTCACGGACCATGACAAATATAGCCTAGGCTCTGCTGAAATGTTTTTTTTTTATTGCAAAAATGGATTGACCTCTACTGTATGTATTTACAGTTAATTTAATCAATAACTTGATTTTTACTTACTTGCGGTTCAGAACGCACTAATGACAAACAAAATGGCACTATGTGCACTAACTAGAGTGCAAGTATGCATAATGGAACACAGCCAGAGACTGACTCTGTTGTATGGGACTTGGCACCTTTTGGAACTAGGCCTTTTGCGTCCATTTGGGAGGAAGCTCTCACCTTTTTTTATAGTGTCACCTTTTAGTAGAAAGGAGTAGATTAGAGAAGCATAGTGAGCCTGCGGAAGACTTTATTTTGCCCGTGTGCACCTTTTGCTTTCTGGGTGAGCTAGATTAGCTTTTTAAAAGACATAAGGATTAGGTGAGTTGGCTTATGAGCTTCCTCCAGTTTTGTTTTACCGCTGCTGCCGAGATCTCATCTAAATAAATCTATTTTGGTTTTTAATTGACTATGCATTTCTTACAGGCTTATTTGTGTTTAATGCACATTTTCTTGTTCGATTGTTTTAACAATTCACTTATTGTAACGTGGGTGGGTTTCGGGAGTTCACCTGCCAAAGCCATGATAACGTCGCAAACTCAGCTAATTTACCAGCGCGCACCCACTGAATGACTCAATGTTTGACATACACCCGGCACTAAGCGGCTTCGCTATCTTACACCCGGTGCAGGGTTCATTATAGCCCCTAGCGCTCACGTTGTTTAAATACTAAGTGATCTTGCGCCCATTGCAAGTGAACTGGGCGGGTTGGTCTTAAGATTAGGTGTGGCCAGGATAATTTTTGGCGGATTGCTATCTTGAGCCAGCAGAATGCGCTTGCGCTAAAACCATTACATTACATTACAGTGATTTAGCAGACGCTTTTATCCAAAGCGACATACAATAAGTGCATACAGAAACGTCATCGAAGTAACTACAGAGCAGATAAGACAAAGCACATCCTTCCCATAACGTAGCAGCTATCCCTAGTAATGAACAATGAATGTAGTTCACAGTAAGCTGTGAGTAAATCAGCTATACTACAATTCTGTTCTAAATACGATTATAAACTATAGCAAACAGTTAGACAAGAAAACACAGGGAACAAGTATCATGAGACCTAGATTAGTACATCAGTTAAGGTGGAGTCTGAAGATGTGTGTCTTCAGGCCACGACGGAACGCGGGCAAGGTTGGAGTAGAACATAGGGGAATGGAGTGCAGCCAATGGAGTGACCTCAGCAGGGGGGTGACGTGAAAATTTCGGGAGGTTGAACACAAGCCGGGCAGCTGCGTTCTGTATCAGTTGAATAGGCAGAATGGCTCAGGCTGGTAGGCTTGCGACCAGGGAGTTGCAGTAGTCCAGGCGTGAAGTGACCATGGTCTGGACAAGAAGCTGGGTGGAGTAGGTGGTCAGGTAAAACCACCACAAACCTGGTGTAAAGTCATGTCGCAGTTGTTTACATGTTATTTTAACGGCGCATATAAGTGCGTCTACATAGGCATGTACAACGCACAAACACTCTCCTGTCTGTTACACACAGGGGCATGCACAAGCATGACTAAAAATATCAAGATTACAATGTGAAATATTATTATTGTGTAGGCTATATCAAGAAATGCATAATAATAAAAGGTCAAATAAGTCAAAGTCCATAGGTCAAAGGCCACGTACCTGCCCCTCAGCGAAGAGGAATTCTGCATTAAATTGCTTTCAGCCCACTCCATCAACACCCAGGCGATGTGCGATGGTACGTGTGAGGTTACATGTATAGACTATTCACAATTATCCTGGATCAAGCTATGACTTAGCCTATATTTGCCAATCATTTTTGTAATCTTCTGGGGGGACCATTTTCTGTTACGGTACAATGGCTATCCATTAAACTTTTTGACTTTGTTGATCACACCTATATGAAGCCTAATGTGAGAATTGTCATTCAATGTAAAACTTGCGCACTGCAATGGACGGACATTTGAGTTCTGAAAATGCACTTCAGATGTCATTACAATACAGCTCTTTTCATCTAGGCTTACAGCCTGTAAGTAAATAGAATAGTTTTGACTGAAAAATGTTCAAAACCTTGTCCAGTGAATATTGCATTTATTGTTTTTCAAATAGCCTATGGATTCGCTGTGCATAAGGTTTTTTCGATAGCCTATGGTAAAAAAAAACAGATACATTTTACCATGTTAACTGAATTTGAACCTTCATCCTTCATATTTTTTTAAATTACAGTGACAAGCTTTCCATACTCTCAGCTTAATAAAATCCCGCTGATTTAACCTGTTATTCCATAACTGAACAAAACAATTTTAAAAAGAACTATATTCAGAGAGCCATATTCAGAGTTGAGATAAGCACGCGCAAATGGGACTTACTCCTGAAATTCCACATAACTTAAGCTATTTGTGATTCAGACATTTGGCTTATCTGCTGTTTTAAGCGTCTTTCAGGATATAAGCGGCATTACGCGCGTGGGGTGAAGATTTGATGAAAATTAGGCGATACCTCAGACCCTTGATGGCTTACAGCCATTTTACCAACCATGTATTCCATACTGCTCCAGCATAATTTACAGTAAAATTTAGTCCCACCCCCCATAGAGATCTATTCAAATTCAGAGACGTTATTATCACTTGTAAAAGTACCAGAAAATAAGATATCAAGAGTCTTTTGATGTTGTTGGGTCACAGACATTAGGAAGACATGGCATGCAAAGGATATGCGAACAAATATTAAAAATGATTACTTTATTCTTTATATAAATGCAGGGGTGCCAATAATTGTGGCACACATGGTTTTGGTAAAAATAATAATTTCTTGATGAGATTTTTTTTTGTCATAATAAATTTACTTCAATTAGAGGTTGGATTTAGTTTCAGTGTGAGATTAAGCTAATTCACCAAACGGTACATTTTTATAACCCTTTTTACTCATCTTTACCAGGGGTGCCAATAATAGTGGAGGGCGCTGTATATATGTCAGTAGAGGGCGTTATGGTTACGCAAATGTCTGCATGCATTTCTTTGGAACGTAAGTATTCTGTATGCATGTCTCTATCCATGTCATTATCTTCATGCATTAGTCATCATTAGTTAGCTACCAAAAATTAGTGATATCTGATCATTTAAAAAAACAAGTTACTCACGCATAGCCTACAGAGCGCTGTCTATAAGTCTTTAATTCCAACTTGCAAAAACTAGGCTAAGAAAGTAGCATACCAGAGATTATTCTTCTTATTATTATTATAATTAAAAGTGTTTGCAGTAAGCTACATTGTCTGTAGAGTAGCGTAGACTAGAGCTATGATCGGAGGCTATTGTAATTTGTAAAAGTGAGTAACCATAAAACAGATATGTTTGGGGAATTGGCGATTTATAAATCCGATCTCATATGAAAAAAAGGGATTGCAGTTTATAGAAGTCTATCGTCAATTCTTAATGTATTACCGTAAATTCTTAATTTTCCTAGTTCATTTTTGTGTTATGTGTGAAAAGAATAAACTGAACAGAGCTAAAGTGAAGAAATTAATGAAGACATAATAAAGAAATGTTGGCCGAGGCGAGCGTTGATGTTTGGTTTCCACAGTGAGTCAGTCATGACCGCAAGAGCACAGCATAGGCTCCACACAGACATATTTTTTTGTCTGCATTTGTGTGAGATGAAAACATGTAGCCAATGGTACAGTTATTTATTTTTTACATTAATGCAACAACGCGATGTTAACCAGATGATATTCTGCATTAAAACTTTTGTCTTTGCTTAACACATGGCTATGGGATACCTGTTCCCATAATGTTAGCTATTGCATGCCGTGGTATCCAGTGACTGAATTGTTTAACTAACAGGCTACAAGTGAACAGTTAATATTGTGAACATGTCTTTGCCTTTGCAAAAAAAAAAAACATTCTTGTATGAGAAAACCAGAACATGTGCACACTGTTTGAGTCCAAAATGAAATTACAATTTAATAGGCTACCAGGCGGGGATCGAACCCCGGTCTCTCAAATACTAAGACTGGACGGTAACCAGTACACCAAAGGGCTTTAGTCACATGATATAGTCTCAGGCTGTCGGCCATTTGTCACAGCAAATGGAACATTTTGTTTCCATACTGCGTAACATTACTTGAAGTGGTGTCATCTGACTTTCACCATTTCGCTATAGTACAAGTGAAATACAAGTGAAACATTGAACAGTTAATATTGGAAACGTCTTTTGCCTTTGTTTGTATATATTTGTTATTGTGAAAATAATAACAGTCTAATAAATTAAAAGTATTTAACAGTTGCACATTGTTTTTGTCGAAACTAAACTTGTGCTCTGCTGGGCTCGAACCCTCAATCCTCTGTGTAAGAGACAGCAACTCTAACCAATAGGCCACAGTAGCTTCTTGGAAAACCCCAAGCCATTAGTTACATGTTGTTATTCAATGGAGAGAATTACTGTGACAGGCAGGTAGTGAGGGTTTCTGGGTAGGCAGGAAAAATAAGAAGAAGAAGCAGAAGGAGAAAAACGGCAAAATAACCCAAGTTTGGGTCTTTATTGTGTGGATGTGTGAAGTTGTACGTTAATGCTGTGTGGTTACAGGTCAGGTTACATGTTACAGGTCAGAACATACATAAGATAATGTTTTTAAGGGCTGAGAGTCTGTGGACATTGTGGTTACTTCTGTAGGAAACCCTGAAAAGTGCCAAACTCTCTGTGCTGTATCAGTACGGGACATGCCCCACCAAGCCATAACTTGGCGGATGGCATACCTGCCATCCCTAGCTGTTTACTACCGAGATATACCATGAATCAAGTTACCGGCACATGCCCAGTGTAATGTAATCCTCCAGATTGTGCATTTATGTTCCACAAATCTTTCAGGCAATCAACTCGCTGTATACTCTATGTACAGCTAAAACTAGCTAAAGTGTTTCAATCAACTGAATTTAACTAATTCACTTTTTATGAAAACATAATGACATCTGTTTTTTAATGCATTAAATGTTGGTACAGAAGACTGGCTGCAATAGATTTATATACAATTGTAAAACTTATTTTAAAATTCCACTGTAGGAATCACAAACCAGGGAAGTGTGATTGTGTTCTCTGTAATGTTACCATGGTATCATTCCATGTTAAATTGACAAAGAGCAGACATTTTCCACTTTTTTCCAGTTCCAGCATTATACTGTATGTGACCTGACGCGAGGTCAAGATGTCTTGCGCTCAAAGATTTCACATTAGAGGCGAAAAACTTGAGTTAATACCAGAATCGTATCCCTAAAGATCAAATCTACTATTCAACTCAATTTTAATACTTGTGCTCTAGTGTTATAAAATATTATTGTATAATGACAGAAATGGCCGTTCTTTTTTGTCTGAAATTAGTTTTTTTCCCCTTATTCTATGTAGTGGTAACAGGCGCTGAGGATTATGGATACAGTAGTATTTGAAAATAACAAAACATTATTTCTCAAAGTTGAAACATTCGTAACTGGACATAACATCAATCTATCAATGTTTCACAATCCAGGAGACACCTCAGATTATCTGTTGCGTAATATTGTGGTTATGCTAAGATTAAAATTAGGAACGGGAGAACGGGAATGGGAGAAGGTTAAGGAACTGGCCTTTTAACCGAACGGTTGCAGGTTCGATTCCCAGGTAGAACACTGCCGTTGTACCCTTGAGCAAGGTACTTCACCTGAATCACTTCAGTATACGTATATTCTGATTGGACACACAGTATGTCAAATGAGAGTCTGACAGCACGAGTGACCAAACAACAACATATGTATCTAACATGACAGTCAAGACAAGCCAATGGAGTTTATTTAGTTCCATAAATAGCACACGTGGAATTCTGAAACGAGTGCACAGAACAGTATTTTTCACCGTTTTGAGCTTGTTAAAATGGCATAAAAAAATCAGCATTTTTATGAACTCAAAAACACAGCGTTTTCTTTGCAAAAAAAGCAGCTAATTCGTTTTTTCCTGAACCCATAGTTTTTTCCTGAACCCATTGTGTTCATGCTCCATTTAAGCTCCACCTGGCTGCTCCACCACCCAATCAATGATGATCGAGGTTAGACCAGACCTGTTCACCGCAGATCTTACATGTTGCTGAAAGATTGTGCCTATTAAATTATGTATCTCAGTGTTATTTGTTTAGGTAATGTTGTGTGAATCTACGTAATGTAAAAGCTAATTTTCTGATATTAAGATTGCGGAGTGCTTTCTCCCTGTCACAAAGTAGGCTATGGGGAGTAGCAGCAGCACTGTTAGATATATTTTCTGACTACTATCTGCAACAAATGTGATTGAATGTTTGCCATCTCAATTAAGCGATTGAGTGTCTTCTCATCGGATAAGCCTAGAAGGCCATGCATGAATTATTTCCTCCAGAAGAATTAGGCTATAGGTGCCATAGGCAATGCAATCTCCTTTACAATTGCGCCATTTCAGTGGCGCAGTGCTTTGCTCTATGCACCAGGATCGATTCTACTCATAATAAGTTTTCAATTCACAATATACATATATATAAAAATTTGAATATCGTGAAAAAGTTCTATATTTTTTGTCACTCATTTCAGAAAGTGAAACTCATATATTATATAGATTCATTACACATAGAGTGAAATATTTCAAGCCTTTATTTCTTGTAATTTTGATGATTATGGCTTACAGCTAATGAAACCCAAAATTCAGTGTCTCAGAAAATTTGAATATTTTTGCTTTAACATATTTTTAAAGTATCATATTTAATATTTGGTCGCATATCCTTTGCATGCTGTTACTTCCTGAAGTCTGTGACCAATCAACATCAAAAGACTCAATATCTTATTTTCAGGTACTGTTACAAGCGATACTATAACCTCTCTGCATTTGAACTGATCTCTATGAGAATTGGGGGGTAAGACTAGATTCAGCTGTGAATTACGCTGGTACAGTATGGAACACATGACTGGCGAAATGGCTGTTAGTCATCAAGGGTCTAAGGTATCAAACGAGCCCCAAACCATCACTCTGCAGCCAGATATGGAGTAGATGTGGATGGATCCCTTTAAGGGTTGTTTCTCCTGACTTTTTTCCCCATAGAGTTCTATAGGAAAATTAGTCAAGGGAAATAACCCTTGCAGTGATCCATCCACATTTACTCCATATTTGGAAACAGAGTGATGGTTTGGGGCTCGTTCGATAGCTCAGACCCTTGATGACTTACAGCCATTTAGCCAGCCATGTGTTCCATACTGTACCAGTGTAATTTACAGCTGAATCTAGTCTCACCCCCCAATTCCCATAGAGATCAGTTCAAATGCAGAGAGGTTATAGTATCGCTTGTAACAGTACCTGAAAATAAGATATCGAGAGTCTTTTGATGTTGATGGGTCACAGACTTCAGGACGTAACAGCATGCAAAGGATATGCGACCAAATATTAAATATGATACTTTAAAAATATGTTTCACTCTATGTGTAATGAATCTATATAATATATGAGTTTCACTTTCTGAAATGAGTGACAAAAAATATTGAACTTTTTCACGATATTCGAATTTTTTGAGCTGCACCTGTATAGTTTTATTGCATTTTAAATGCGTTCTGGGTGTGGGTGTTTTGTTCCACTACTTTCAATTAACCAGTCCCTCTGCCTTGCTGAATAAAATGTCAACTCACAACCGTGAAGACCAATAGTTAGGGAGAGAAAATAATAAGAGGAAAGAAAAGACAGGAACTAATTCCTTAAGGCTAACAGCCAAAACGAAAATAAACCCACAGAAACGGGCGAACTAGAAAACTAGTAGAATAAAAACTAAATCTCCCAAGCTCACGTAATGACCTAAGAACGGGAAACTTAGTAAAACAAAATAACACTCTCGGCTACCGTAGCTCAATGCCGGTAGAGTGTCAAACCAAAACAAAAGTACAAAATAGATAGCACCAAACGCTACCAGGCGAAGAACAAATCATATACCCGATTATGTAGCTATAGCAAGTCCCCCCTGAACATAAACCAAGTTTAATATCAGGCGGTCGCTAGTATCTGGCTATAACTAGCTCGAATGCAATTTCGTAAGACAAAAAAGCACCAGAGAAGCGGAAGTGAGGAACTTAAATACCCCGCACGTAGAAGCCCAGGTGAAAACAATAATGAGGCTGGCACACCACAAAACGGAATGTGAACAAATCTGATTGATTAACAAAGTAAACAAAAACGAACGAATTGATTAACTCGTGAAAGCAGGATGAGATCCGCATAGAAAAAGAAAACAAACAGCCGCGAACCACTACACCTATGCGATGTAAGTTCTTATTTTTGAATAAACCAGTTCATAACACATATACAGATGCATTTTTGTTCTTATTTAAAATGTGAAATACCTTTAATCAGCATCATCATAAAATGCCCATTTGCCTTTCGTTCATCTGATATTTTTCAAATGCCTAAAAACACAAGAAGGAACCAAATGCATCAATGCAAAACAGAAACATTATCCCTATGCTGAATATAGTAAGCACTGATTTAATTGTACTGACGATCTCATCAGTAGAATACTGGCAAAGACAACGCAGCTGATAGGCTAGCAAATCACTTCGGTTTAAACTTTCAGTAAAGGCTTGTATGAGGTTGTATTGAAATTCAGAGGAACTTCAAACTAGGAACTGAGAGAACTAGGAAACTTGCCTAATGTCCATTCCTCCCCCTGTAAGGGATCTCTGTGTCAGAGACACGGAGGAAATATTGGAAGTCCAGATGCGATAGCTGTGCAATCTGAAAAATGTTCGAAAGAACACACTGAGACGGACAATAAGCCGTAGAGAAATAGAGGAAAATAACAGAACACAAATAACCTCGAGAAAAGAACGAGGAACTCGATCTCCGAGCATAAAATAAAGAAATAAGCTATACGCTTATCTAACTCCTGTTAGTGGAGCGAGCGAACAAAGAAAAATAAAAACTGTAATATCCCTTTAACTGGGACCAGAGCCGTTAGAGCGCTCGTGGAAAAACAAAGGAAATAAGCGGACCCGCTTATCTAACTCCGTTTGTGGAGCGAACGAACAAAGAAAATAAAAACTATAAGACCCCTTTAACTGGAGTCAGAGCAGTTAGAGCGCTCGTAGGTAGAAACGGTAAAACAAAGGAAATAAGCAGACATGCTTATCTTACTCCCGTTATTGGAGTGAAACGAAAGGAAACAGAACTCAAAAGACCCAAACTTTTCTTGGGTAAGAGCACTCGTAAGTCAGAGTATAAAACGAAAGAAACGAGAAAGCCTCTGCTCTGAAATGAGAGCTAAAAGAAACTTTCTTTCTTTCTAAAAACCCTACTTTCTAAACCCTTTCTTTTTAAACTAGCTTTCTAACTAATTTCCTATACCTTTTTACCGGCTTGAATGTTAAGTGGAATAACATGGAAGCAACGAGAGAGACCGGAAGCGGGGTATAAATAGTGAGCGGAAATATATGCCAGGTGAACTCACTAATGATGAGGCGAAAGCAAAACCCGTGACGGAACACAGGAAAATCCGATAGATTACCGGTAAACGATAAAAACGAATAAAGCGAGATAAGGGAAGAAAGGTAAGATCCATGACACCCCCCTCCTCTTCGTATTCTGTTCAATCTGTATCACCTAGTAGCACCTGTTCTCTACAACCAACCTGTTACACCTGACTTACGATGCAGTCCATAATCTATTATGAATTGAAAATGTATTATGAGCAGAATCGGTCTTGATGCATAGAGCTAAACTAAGCTGCGCTAATGAAATGGAGCCATTGTAAATGAGGTTTCAGTAATTAGCTTGCCTATGGTAGCCTATAATTGTGCTAGAGTGGTTCCCAAACTCAGTCCTTGGGTACTCCTGTTTGTTTTCTGCAATCCCAGAATTTCTCTTAATTATGGGCCTTTCGTCTTAAGAGGGATAATTTATCCTCTTAAGCTACATTACCTCAGAAATATGCATGCAATGAAAAATAAAACTCCCATGTTCACATTGTGGTTATTGTGCTATAGGCCTATTGCAAACTATTATAAAAAGGAGGTCATTTAAAAATATATATTAACTGATCAAATTAAAAACTGTTCTTTCATCATTTCCCCCTTAAACTCATAAACAAAATGCAGGTTTAGGTTTACATTGTCATTTGCTTTATCTTTGAATTCTTCATTATCTACCAATGGTTAGTTTTATTGGCATATGTGTCCACGCTATCACCAATTACAAACCTATTGATTTTACTAACTATTGATTTGATTGGTTGCAGTGTTTTTCGCCGTTTTTGAGTTAATAAAAACTCTACTTTTTATGCCATTTTAACAAGCTCAAAACAGCGAAAAATACTGTTCTGCGCGCTATTTATAGAACTAAATAAACTCCATTGGCTTGTATTGCATGTCACGTTAGATAACAGAAACTGTTGTTGGTTGGTCACTCGCGCTGTCAGACTAATTTGACATAGGCTACTGCGTGTCCAATCATAAAGAAACTACAATATCCCGTCATATAGGCCTATAGTTGTTCTCTGAAATGTCGTTGTGTTTTCTGACTTGCAGTTGTTTTCTGAAATGTAGTTGTGTTTTATGACTTGCAGTTGTTTTCCGAAATGTCGTTGTGTTTTATAAATTGTTGGTGTGTTTTCCGAAATGTCGTTGTGTTTTATACCCGTCGGCTTCTGTAGATCGGTAATAGCCTAATAATAAATTTGTCAAATCTTTCTTTGTGCAGATTTGGTCACCAAGCAAACTGCTGGTCTCTAGTTTACACAGTCCCATAGGCCATGCAAACGAGCCTTCTAAATATGGTTTTCCACCAAATAACAGTTTGATTAGCATATACTGTACAAAGATTATAACTTTGAGCAGTTATTGCTCCAAACTTTAACAATATTGTTTGGTTTTATTGCATACAGCCTGCAGCAGTGTATAGCCTATGGAAGTGTTTCTACAGTGCAAAAAAATATTCTTAGCCTTTCCAATAAATCCATTCTTTCATTTGAAAAGAACATTCTTATATGTGAAAAGCATAACGTGCACATCGTTTTTGTCAAAAACAAGTGACCAGACAAGGCTCAAACCCCCAATCTCCAGAATGGTAGTCCATTGCTATAACCACAAAGCTACGGGTGCTTTCACAGTTGATCGGGGGTAGGTAGATGTTGATCAGATGTTCTCATTGGCAGATTAGATGTTGTTATCCAATGGGGAGAATTATTCTTTGAGGGCGTGGATCATTTTTGATGATGAATTTGGCCGGAAAAAGAAGAACAAAAAATGGAAAAAATAACCTGTTTGGGGCTTTATTGTGCGGATGTGTGACGTTATACATTAATTCTATGGGCCAGATTCAGAGTTTAAATAAGCATACGCAAATGGGACTGAAATTCCACATAGCTTAAGCTATTTGTGATTCAGACATTTCACTTATCTGCGGTTTTAAGCGTCTCTCGAGTACATACGTGGCATTACACGCGCGGGGTGGAGATTTGAGGAAAAGGAGGCATGTCTGCAAGAAATGCGTATTCAGAGTTTAAACTTAACAATTCTGTCTCGCGCAACTTTGTTCGGAAAAAAAGGTAGTTTATGTCTAGCGCCGCCAATAGATGATTATGAAAAATCTTTTGCATAAATGGATATTAGAATGAGTGCATGCTATTTGAATATAATATTGGTCTTATTTTCCTTTGCCTAGCCTATACTTGCAATTATCAAAAAGCTGTCATAAAAGGAAACATATGTAAAATGATGTGACGTATTAATATATGCACTGCCTTCTCCACCATCCAAGAGAAAATATGATTCACAAAGGCAGGATTTAAAAATGCAAATGTGGTTATTAAAGGCATGGTCACTGAGACGTTGAAAATGCATACCCCCACAGACATTGTTTTAGTAGAAAGCTGGCAACCCAGGGGGCAGGTACAAGAAACATGTCATTAGAATATCATGCCCTGTGCCACCCACATTTTGAGAAAAACAGCCGTGGAGCTTGAGTTAGAATATGGCGTAGACCAACTCGCGTAAAAGCCATGTCGGAGAGGCATTTAAGCGCAGGGCTTAAGTTGGCCATCTCTGAATCCGGCCCTATGTCTGCCATTAGTCCTCCAAGGTTCAGTTGCAACTTAGTTTGGTGGCAGACAAAATAGAGAGAGCAGGCAACCATTTCTCTCCAAGCATTCATATGCAAGATATTGTGGGATAACTTACCTAGCAAGAAGTACCTACCCATTGATGAGGGCTATCAAAATTTATGATAACTTGAAGCATTATTGTTATATTTCATAAGGAAGAGCAGTTATCCACATTTTGAAGTTACATGATAATGGGGGAATAATTAGGTAAGGTAATAATTTAGGGAATAATTAGGTAAGTGGAAGAATGAAAAAAGATCAAGGTTTAAAGTTAATTCAGAGGATAAACCTTATGTATGTATTTTTCATATTTTTTATGAATTTATGGTCGAAATACTATCACAACCAAACTTATTCAAAATCATAGCAAGCACCGGGTTAGGGACTACACAAATAACAATCATGTATAAAAGGTGTATTTTATGGTGAGAAAAAGCAGAATTCACAACAAAATCTTTAAAGCCAGTTTTCTCAAAATTTTCAGTCATATCTCCAGAAGTATTTACTCAGTCTCATCAAGAAACACCTCTTTTGGATTCTGTACTTTAAACTGAGATGAAAAAAAAGTGCAATTTTGAAACATGTATCCGAAGCATGGATCCAGTCACATATGTAACATGGGCTATTTTTGTCAGTCAATCTGCATTACATAAATATTTCAAATTTTCACTTAAGATGTAGACATTTTCAAGAACTAAGAGCAGTACATTCTAAGAACAGTCAGAAAAAATCTATTCAACTAATCTGCTCTCTAATCTCAGTTTCTGATAATGGCCAGACGCTGGACTCCAGGGAGTACTTCTTATCAAATATGCAGCAGGGTATACATATGCCACAATAGGCACTTGTTTTAATATTACAAAGATCAGAGTATCACTATCTGTAAGTATTTAACTATCGGAATAAATAAATAACCTGATAAAGGAATGGCGGATATGGAGGGCCCCGTATCTGTGCAACAGATGATTAACATCAAATGGACAAACTGGAATAACACGTCATGAACACAAATTATCTTCAATAAACCATTTAGGGAAGGAAATATTCGTAACAAAGCAAAAAAAATTGCTTTCATAGCTTTTATGTACTATCCTGTTAAAAGGATCCCTTCACCACAAAACAAGATAACCCAGCTAAAAATTAAAATACCATAGGTCATTGTAGGGATGGAAAAAAACATTATCCCAATTTGTACAGGTTGTATGACTTCATGAATGCCATCCAATCTTAAATAAGGGAGCATTACAATTAAACATAGCATTACAATTAATGATTGCATTTGAACATACCTATACCTTGAACATAAGGTACCTATAAAAACTATGATCCCTTAGTATAGACAGTATGTAAGCAATAAGAATGTTCCAACTAATATTTCGCCATTAGTTTCAACATTCTTTTTTATTTAAAATAATTTGCATTGTGAACTGCTGGTTTGTGTGATATTGATAAATTCAAATACATGTATAATTAAATACAAGCAAAAAGCTAATAAAATGTAGCATATGCCAACTACCATCTTCTACTTCTTTCCACATACCAATAGTACAAATAGTCAAATCACTGTCTCTTATGAAATTAGTTTACCCTAAGTGAGTTAAATTGCTAGCAAGCTGGCTATTGTCTTTAAAATATGAAAAATCTCAAAAGTAGATGAGGTTAAAGTGCAGACTTTCAGCTTTAATTTGTGGGTTTTTACATCTGTATCAGGGGAGCCGTGTAGCAATTGTAGCCATATTTGCACACATTTATGGGACCAAAATGTTGGCTGGAGCTTGCTGTCATGCAATTTATTGGAAAGTTTTGCACAAACTCATTTTTCAATGGTCTGCTGGCGTCACTGGCTCTGGCGAATATCCGAGTGCAAGTGCGGTCCAATTCATAAATAATTCCGCTCCCTCTTTTGCTTCTCCCCGTCGGTTCGAGTGTCTACTCGTGTTGTTTTGGTGCTGCGTCACATCCTCCCAAGTGGAAGCGGTGAGGGGAAGTGCAGGAGGGCATCACATTTAACGGATTGGACCGCAGCCATGGTTGACTGAATGGCTGTAAGTCATCAAGGGTCTGAGGTATCAAACGAGCCTCAAACCATCACTCTGCTGCCAGATATGCAGTAGATATGGATGGATCACTTTAAAAGTTGTTTCTCCTGACTTAGTTTTCCATAGAGTTCAATAGGAAAATGAGTCAGGAGAAACAACCCTTAACGTTATCCATCCATATCTAATAATAATGCCTCACATTTATATAGTGCCTTTCTCACCAACTCAAAGCGCTTTATTACAGTGATGAGGGGGAAACTCACCTCTACCACCACCAATGTGTAGCCCCCACCTGGGATGCAAGAGCAGCCAATTTGCACCAGAATGCTCACCACACATCAGCTGAGGTGGAGAGGGAGAGAATGATTTTAGCCAATTAAACTGGGGGATGATTAGGTGGCAGATTGAAAGAGCCAGGTTGGGAATTTAGCCAAGAAACCAGGGAAACCCCTACTTTACGATAAGTGTCACGGGATCTTTAATGACCACAGTGAGTCAGGACCTCTGTTTAACATCTCATCTGAAAGACGGCTACAGCACAGTGTCCCCATCACTGCACTGGGGCATTGGGGTTTATTTGACCAGAGGGAACATTGCCCCCTACTGGCCCACCAACACCACTTCCAGCAGCAACTTTGTTTTCCCAGTTCTCCCATCCAAGTACTAACCAAGCCCACACCTGCTTAGCTTCAGCAATTCACAAAACCAGCAGAGAGATGGTTTGAGCCTCGTTTGATACCTTAGACCAGGGGTTCGCAACCTTTTTTAGACCAACACCCCCCTATCCAATGTTCAGGTCCCCTGCACCTTTTTAAAAAAAAAATTTTTTTTTAATTAATCAAGCAAGCCTACCTATGTTGGTTTAATTTTTAGACCTGAACGTTAGCTATTTGTGTCATAACCCCTACAAAGGACTAATTATGTGTTTTGTTTGACCTTATCATTGAATCATTGGGCCTCATTCACCAGGGGTGTGTCCCATACTCATATTGTATACTGTACATGCAAATAATTGTACTCAAAATGTTCAGGCAGTTTTGCATACTTCCGGGTAGGAGAGCAGTGGTAGTGGGGGAGTGGAGGAAAGGAGGTGGGGAGTGAAGAATATTGGGACGCACCCCAACCATTCTACGAACAAATTTGCTCTTAAAACTTTATTTAACAAAAACAAATGTTTTTACGAATATTCTGGCATTCACCAATGTTTTTTTACATGGGATTTTTTCTTCGGTAGAACAGAAGCTCAGAACGCAAACATCAGTTAATCCTGAAATGTTTGTAAAAACGTTTTAAAGAAAGTCTTAAAAACAAATTTGTTTTTGGTAAATGAGGCCCATTGTTTGTACTTGTGTCTCCTGGGGGTTATACTACAAAGCAGGCACCTGTTGCAGACAGCAGGATTACTGAGTTAGCTGGATAACTGCACTGAGTAAAATCCGGAAAAGCTTTTTTTTTAATTTATTTTTTTTACTTCAATCCATGTTCCAGATTTGGGAGGGTTTTGGGTTTTACTCATTGCAGTTATCCAGCTAACTCAGTAATGATAAACCACTCAAAATCCAGTAAACACAATATTCAAAATGTAATTAATTTAATTTGAATGAGGAATGGCCTAGCCTACAGCAGCCAATAAAAACGCAAAGCAGGTAAGTGCAACATGTGTGGTAAAAAACATGTTTTTTCACAAAGCCAAAGGACAGGGGGTAGCAAGTCTGAGTCATAACAACGGAATACAACATAGACCGTAAAAAAATACAACAGATTTTTTTTCACCGCCGGTTGGAGAGAGGTCAGCCTCAGCCATAGTGTGCTGGACTGTGAGATGGACTGATGTGCTTCGCAATGCGATTGTGTCGGTGCAGTACACTCTATGCACTGTGAGGATATGCGGGACCTTCTCCTTTAACAAAGTGGTGAATCCACGGTGCTGACAAACCATGGCTGGGGGACCGTCAGTGGTGCACGCAAGGATGTTGGAGACTGGGATTCTATTCTCCTTGAGATATTGAGATATGCATCCAAGGTGTCAAAGATGGTTTGGCCTTTGATGTCCGTCTCCAAATAATCCTCAGCCATTCCTCGTAAGCCAGTCAGCAGCGCGTTGTTGTCAGAGGTTGTGGTCTCGTCAAGCTGTATACTGAATGGATTCTGTCTCAGGATGCCGCACAAGTGCTTATCTGTATCCTGGCCCATTTAATCAATCCTCCTTGCCACAGTATCATTTCTCAGTGGAATTGACTTGATTATTTGTGTAGGATCATGCTCCAGGATGGTGGAAATAGCCTCGCTTATAACAGGCAGTACCAATTTATCCCCCACAGTGAACGGATGTTCACATTTGGCTATAATCAGGGATATATTGTATGACGCTAAAAGCCAGCTGTCATCATTGCTAGCCTTTTTAGCAAACAGACTGGTGATTGTGGTACGCTTGGCATGTTTCTCCTTAGGGTCCATGAAATACGAACGCCCCCATACCGGCTTTGTCTGGGTGGATTTTGCCATAGTGCTCCTTGAGACGTGAGGGTTTCATAGCCTCATTAGAAAAAACTTGTTCGCACACTAAACACAATTTAATTTCTGATATGGTGGTGCAAAATAAATTGTGTTTTATTCAGCTGTTTTGTTGTTATTCATAGCCTATTTATATTTGCACTTCACATCTTCTCCGCATTGTCACCAACTGGATCCAGACACAGGGGAACGTTAGGTGGTTAACGGTAGAGTCCAGGGGGGTATTTCACAAAGCGGCAACAATTATTGAAAGAGTATAAGTACTTATGAGAATGAAAGCATGTTGCAAATGCACAAAGCACACTACAAAGCTTAGCTAACATTACATCCAGGTTACATCACGACAACATGCTAACCCACGTCAGTCAGTTAATCTAACTAACATTAACATTACATCAAAATAACATGGCACTCGCAATAATAAAGCAATGGATTACAATGAAAATAATTGAAAACAACGATTGCTGAATTTACCCAACCCTTGCGACATGACCTTTTAGCAGGCTAACTAGATAACGTTAGCTAGCTAGCGGGGCTAATACCGCTATAGCCATCCCACTCACAGTTCCTAGATAGCACGGTTGATGAACTGTCTCATGGAACACTGACAAGAGCTAGGAAGCTGGTTTTAACATCGATTAACAAATGGAAGTCATTATTTTGATCCAGCACTCAAACATTTGCTTTTTATTCATTCAGTTGGCGATTGCAACATAAATCCACTTTGCACGCTAACTAGCTAACGTTACACTGAAACTATTGCTTGCTAGCTAGTTTCTGGTGTCATGACTGTCTCCTGGAACATAGCAAGTTTTAACTAGCAACTAACGTTATCAATAGAAAGCGTGATTATTTTGATCCAGCACGCAAATACAGGAACACCTACAAAAACTGAATATCTAGTAACTAATAAAGAGTAGGCCCACCCTTTGTCTTCAAATCAGTTTCAATCCTTCTAGGAATGCTGTCATATAATTTCTGAACTGTATGTAGTGGGGTATTAGCCCATTGTACAAGAAGGACAGTCTCCAGTTCTTTGAGGGATGAAGGAGGTGGAAATCTAGTTCAGACTCTGTGCTCCAGAACTTCCCTTAAAGGTTCAATTATGTTTAGATCTGGTGGTTGTGCAGGCCATGGAAGGCATTTGACGTCATCCTTGTCATCCTTTAGCAGTGTGCACGGTGTAAGAATGTTTGTCTGTTGGTGCGTGAGTCAAGGATCACACTGGTTTGGAACAATACGGTTGGATTTAATGATAATCCGTAGCTACTAACAGTAACGCTGCGTGAGGCTACTAGCATGACAGTACTAACTTTTAGAAGAGTTACGGTGGCTCAAGAGGAACAAACAGAACCGTCATTTAGCCAAATGATCTACATCCTTTCCTTTTAGCTCGCATCTCCTATATAAACAAAATAGCACTGGGTATGTATCATCATTACAGAACATTTCTTTCTTGCCATGTAGTTCTACAATTTTCAGTAAACAATGATATTCTTGGTTAAACTTGAGACTATCTAACAGAAGTTAGAGTTGGATGAACATGTCACTTTGACAGGTTGGCCTATTCATAATACTATCACCATAAGTGCATAAATGACAGAACGTGGTGCAAATACTCAGTAAACATGACATTTTACGTTACAATTTCTTTTTTTTCTTTTTTTTTTTTTAGAACAATGCTGGCAGTCCATAGATTATTGCATATATTTTGGGTTTGGCCTGCAGGTGCGGCCTGAACGTGTTGTGTAATGTGCATTACCGGTCTCAGCAGGGAGGTGAGCTGTGGGCGTCGGCCGGAGAGGGGATGTATGTTGTGAATGCACGGCACCTGGCTCTAGTGTTTGTGGTGTGTGGAGAACACTGTCCATTGTGGAGGGGTCAGTGTTCTGGGAGTCTGGGTGGAGCTGTGATGGTGGCGGCTCTGCAACAGGAAGGATGTGGCGGCGATTCCTTCTGTAGGTCTTCCCGTTGGACTGGATGACGTAGGAGCGTGGCTCCTTGCTCATTCCCTTTACAGTCCCAAGCTGGTCGTATCCTTTGGGAGTCTGCATCCGGACAGTTTGTCCCTCTGCCAAAGGCTGTAGTGGACGACTGGACTTGTCATAGTGGCGCTTTAGAGTGAGCCGTCTGTTGAGGAGTTGGGTGCTGACTTGCTGGGTGTTCTTCGCGGCTGGTTCCAGTAGTTTGGTACTCACCGGAATGGCTGCGCGTGTCTGCCGCGACATCAGGCGTTCAGCGGGGGAGCCTAGTGTTTTGTCACGGGGGATGTTTCTGAGGTTCAGGAGATTGCGGAAAACGTCAGTCCCATCTCTGTGAGATTTCTCCATCAGCTGCTTGGCGCTGCGGACCGCTCTCTCCGCAAGTCCGTTTGACTGGGGAAACTCGGGGCTGCTGGTGGCATGGATGAAATCCCATTGTTTGGCAAAGTCTTTGAAATGCTGGCTGGTGTATTGTCCAGCATTGTCAGAGAACAGGGTGTGCGGTGTGCCGTGGACTGAGAAGTGTCTCTTCAACTTGGAGATCACGGCTGATGATGTCATGTCACGGAGAAGGTCGACTTCAAACCATCCGGAATATGAATCCACTAGCACTTGGTAGTGTTTGCCACGCCAGTCGAAGATGTCCGTGGCCACTGTGGACCATGGGAGGTCTGGGACTGGGTGAAGGTGAAGCGGCTCTTTTTGTTGGTGAGACTTGGTGCTGTTGCACACTGCACATGAGAGCAGCTCCTCTGTGATGTGTTTTGACATTGTTGGCCAAAAGATGATGTCCCTGGCTCTGCGCTTAGTCGCTTCCATACCTGGGTGGCCTTGGTGCACAATGTTGATGTACTCCCTGTGCAGAGACTGGGGGATGACTGCTTTGTGGCCTTTCATGACGATCCCGTCCTCCGCTGTGAGTTCGTCCCTGTAGGGGAAGAAGGGACTAACAGCAGGCTGGAGCTGGCTTTCTCTGGTGGGCCATCCTCGTTGAATGACTGCACTGAGGGCTTGTAGGACCTCATCCTCTGCTGTGTGCTTTCGGAGTTCCTCCAGGCGGGCTGTGGAGATGTAACTCACCGACATGACTTCGAAGGCATCGTTTTCAGCAGGGCTCTGGGAGACTTGTGTGTTTGGAGCTCTCGATAGAGTATCCGCCAGATACATGTGTTTCCCCTTTTTATACACCAGGCTGATGTCGTAGCTCTGCAGCCGGAGCAACATTCTCTGAAGACGGGCAGGGGCGGTGTGAATGGGCTTCTTCAGGATAGTTACCAGAGGTTGGTGGTCGGTTTCCACGATTGTGGGCTTTCCGTACACATAGTGCTTGAATTTAGTGCAGGCAAACACGACAGCCAGGAGCTCCTTCTCTATTTGAGCATACCGTGTCTCCGTGTCTGTGAGGGTACGCGATGCAAACGCTACTGGTCTGCCGTTCTGCAGGCATGCAGCTCCTAGGCCATAGCACGACGCGTCACAGGTAAGCGTGACTGGCTCCTTGACGTCGTAGTATGCCAATACCGGTGGGCTGGACAGGCATGACTTGAGACGGTCGAATGCCTCCTGATGTTGCTGGAACCAGCACCATGCGGTCTCCTTTTGGGTCAGCTTCCTCAGTGGTGCTGCAATGTCACTGAGGTTAGGGATGTACTTGCCAAGGTAAGTGACCATGCCAAGGAAGCGCTGTAGTGAAGTGACGTCTGTGGGGACTGGCATCTCATTGATTGCTGTGGTTTTGGAGGGGTCAGCTTTTAGGCCTTCGCTTGTGAAGATGTGGCCCACATAGCCTACTTGGTCCAGGCGAAATTTGCATTTGTCTGGATTCAGCCTGAGGTTGATTTCTCTAACCCGTTCGAGCACTCTCTTCAAGTTGGCATCGTGTTCGGCTACCCCACGGCCTCCGATGATGATGTCATCGACGATGACGGAGCACGGATAGCCTGCGAGCAGGTGTTCCATGGAGCGCTGAAACACCTCACTTGCGGAGTTAATGCCGAAAGGCATCCGTAGAAACCTGTAGCGCCCAAATGTAGTGCTGAAAGTAGTCAGCATTGAGGATTTCTTGTCGAGACGTATCTGCCAGAAGGAGTTTTTCGCATCCAGGACCGAGAACACTGTCGCCCCTGACATCTGTGCTGCCACTTCCTCAACGCTGCGCATGGGATGATGGGGCCTTTTCAGTGCTGTGTTGAGGTCTTTTGGATTGATGCATAGTCTGATTTCTTTCTTGTCTTTCTTATGCGCTGCCACCATAGAAGAGACCCAGTCTGTGGGCTCAGTGACTGGTGTTATGACACCTATGCTTTCCATGCGTTCCAGCTCAGATTTGACTCTTCCTTGCATCGCAGCAGGGATGCGGTGGGCTGGCCGGACCACAGGCTGTATGCTGGGATCCACTGTCATGGAGTACGTGACTGGAAGTTCTCCGAGCTCCTCACTGAACAGGTCTTTGTACTGTGTGAGAATCTGTGTGTTGAAGTCTGCGTTGCTCTCCATGGTGACTTGATGGACGTCAGGACTCATTTTGACAACACCCATGTCCATGCACGCACTAAATCCTAGCAGTGGTTGCACCTCTCTGTCCACTATGAAGAAAGGCAATGAGTGGTGCTGCTCCTTTAGGCAGCATGACAGTGTGGCTACGCCGCTGGTCTCAATTCTGGTGCCCCCATAAGCAACAAGGTTTGCAGCTTTCTTCTGCTTTACGAGTGGCTCGCCATTAGTCACACGTTTGAAAGTCTCCAGTGACATCACATTGCATTTTGCCCCTGTGTCGACTTTTATTTCAGTGGGCCAGCCATTTATGTGTATTGTGACAAATCCTTCGTCCTTCTCATTAGCATGAGAATTGACACAGTCAACTTCGACACCATCCACATAAAACGTTTCATCTTCGTATGTTGTGGGCTGATCTACTGCCACTTCATGCACAGACTGTCTGAAAGTCTTTCTGCCTGAATTACTTTGGCTCCGTGGTGTAGACTTGCAGCAACTTTTGTAGTGGTTCAGTTTATTGCAATTATGACATTGTTGTCCGAACGCTGGACACTTCTCCCTTTTAGCTGCGTGACTACTCCCACAATTACTGCAGTTTGTGATGGTCTGAGAGAAGGATTGGGGTCTTGACTGGCGCATTCTGTTAGAAACTGGCCTTACTGCATCAACATTAGTGGCTTGTGTGGCTAGCGTCTTGCTACTCTCCTCTGTCATCTCGTGGATGCGACAGATTGAAATGGCTTTGGCAAGTGTTAACTCGCTGTCTCTCAACAGAGATTTACGTAAAGAGTCACTGATAATGCCACACACGATCCGGTCACAAATTAGCTCGTCAGTCAACTCTCCAAAATGGCAATTTTTAGCTTTGATCCTCAGATCACTGATGAATGATTCAATAGTCTCACCTTGTTTCTGATTTCGTGAATGAAACTTGTGTCTCTCCATTGTCCTGTTGCTTTGGGGACTGCAGATTTCGCGAAATTTCTTTTTTAGGCATTCAGGGTCCTCTCGGGATTCTCCCGCGGTAATTAATGCTGCGTTTTCTCCGGGCCCGCGCACTTCAGGAGCATAGGCAAACGAACGCTCCCGTTCAATGGCTTCTGGTCCAGCAATGTTAAGGAGAATGTAAGCCCTTGTCTTTGCAGACTTGTCGGAGTGGGCTGCAGCGATAAAAATATCGTACTCCCGTTCAAAAATTCACCAATTCTCGGCGACATTTTCATCAAAAACGATAGGGTCCGGTCTGCGAAATCCATCCATTATAGCATGCCCCGAACTAGCTAGCCAGCACAGTTTAGAGTAAGCAACAGGTTGTCCAACGAAAAAAATACTCACAGGCGAGTAGTCCGTATCCTATTCTGACACCATGTAAGAATGTTTGTCTGTTGGTGCGTGAGTCAAGGATCACACTGGTTTGGAACAATACGGTTGGATTTAATGATAATCCGTAGCTACTAACAGTAACGCTGCGTGAGGCTACTAGCATGACAGTACTAACTTTTAGAAGAGTTACGGTGGCTCAAGAGGAACAAACAGAACCGTCATTTAGCCAAATGATCTACACACGGGGCGTTATCATTTTGGAATATGGGGACATAATGAGGGAAAACCATAGGGTGCACCTGGTTTTGTAAAAGGTTTCATATAGTTTGCCCGTTACACGTCCATGGAGATGACGGAGATGACGACAATGAGTCCCATGAAATGGCTGCCCTTACCATTACAGAACCACCACCATACTTAACAGTTAGCAACAGATATTGTGGATTGAATGCCTCCTTAGGCTTTCTCCAAACATAGCCCTGTCCAGATGTATTAAAAAGAGTAAAAGATGATTCATCAGACCATATCACTTTTCTCCATTGCTCAGGGGTCCAGGTTTGTGTTCCTTATGCAATGTTATACGTTTTGTGCATTAGCCTTGGATACAAATGGTTTCCGAATGTTGGACCTGCCATAAATACCAGCTTTGTGAAGCTCACAACGTTTTGTTGAGACTGGTTCAGATATGGATTTATTAAATTCTGTGGCGATTTTTAGAGCTGTAGTTCTATGGTTATTAGTAACTATCCTACCAAGTGTCCGTCTGTCCCTATCGGAGAGCTTTGACTTGCGGCCACAGCAGTGGCGGCCGGTGATTGGCTGACTAAGTGGGGCGGGTCATGACAGACACGGAGATCATAGAGTAACATTGTGGCCGACTCGAGTGCACAAACAATAGGGCTTTTAACCGGTGCGCAGTCAATCAAATATGACTCATCACGTCTATATTTAGCTAGATTACATTTTGACTGTTTAGGCTAATGCACATTAATAATGTAGGCTACCTGCTATAGGCTATGCTCATATTCATGCAACAGAGGATCGACTCATTAAAACACCAGTGACATCAACAGCGTAGGGAAAAAATAATAGGGTATTTATTTACATTACTAAACGTTTGTTGTACAATCAACGTGCATCTCTTTACCATTTATTTATTCTCATATCCAGGGGTACATTCCTTGCGGCTCCCAAACTAGAGAATTTGAAAAAAAAGGCTATTTCTGTCATTTGGGTTGCGACCCCTGATCTAGGCTATATAGAAAATTACTGAATTTGTTTTCGAAAGAAAATTATTCATAGATTATTCTTTGATCATTGATCATGGTCGCACTCGCAAACAATATAAAGCAAAAAAATATATCCTTGACAGCGGCACTGACACTGGAGAGTGACAGCGTGTAGCTGGGAGAACAACATGACGATCTCGCACACAAAAAAAGGAAAAATAAATGAATAGGCCTAGCCTACCTTACAATGTTGCTCCACTATCAGCATGCCTCCTCACTTATAAAGAAACTTTGCAAGGCCAGGTTTTCAAGGAGAGCACCTCCAATGGCATCTGCAGTCGTGCCTCCTTCCAATCGAACAAAGCCAAAAAATCCCTCCTGCACCGTGTTGGCAGTGTCGATGTAGCGGTACACAATGATGAGCTGACAATGCGTCGTTATGTCGGTGGTCTCATCTGCTTGGATAGACATGTAATCCGTGCTTTGTAGGTCCTGGACAATGTGGCCTTGCATTACAGACAGCATACAGTCCAGTAGCTCATTCTGTATGGTTTTTGAGGTGCCTTTAAATACGGTTGCATTCTCCAAGTGCTCTTTCATTGCACCGTCCAGTGTCGATACAAAAATCAACAAGTCCCCTAAACACACCTGGATTCTCGGATGATTCCGTTTCATCGTGCCCCCTCAAAGCTAGTTCAAAGGCCCCACAGAACTTCACACAGTCGATCAATTTAGAAAGGATATGTTGGTTGTTGTCCACCTCTTGGTTGTGTTTTCGAATACTGGCGTGATATCCATCAGACAGCTGTGTAGCTATGTTAGCTCTTCCTAGCATGGATAGCTTAAGGCACGCTTCCATGTGTGCTCTGCTCGTGTCATGTTTTTTCACTCGTTTGGAAAAGTGCTTAACGTCTGTCATCCCTGTTTTCGTCCACAGCATTTCACCCTGGCCCTGTTTTTCTGAACGGAACAGAAGGCAGGGAAAACAAAAAAGAGCATTCCGAATTGGGCAGCCACATAGCCATGATTTCTTATCATACCAGCTCTTGGAGAACACTCGTGTGTAGGACTTCCCTCTGTCCTTAGCCGCCTGCTGTAGATGAATATCTGGCCTATCCGGACCTAGCTCTTTTAAACTGAACTAAACTTTTTTTTTCTTGTAGACTAAGCTTCTCAAACTGAGTTGTAAAAATAGACTCCACGCTGTTGAGTGCTAACGTTAATGTAACATTATCTGCTGCAGCCGCCATGTCGCTGGAAGATAGCGTAAACAACGAAGTTCACCAAAGTTCGTCAGACGAATGTGACATTGGCGTGTGCTCTCTTGCGCCATCTACTGACCATGACTACAATGTTCGTTTGAATGGGGTTAAATGAGAATGGCCAGGACGTTCTGCCCAACGCCCCAAATGCGATCATAGACCTCAAGCTAAAGTGCAGTCCTTCCAACAACCGCTAGGTAGCAATGCATGTCAATGTAGTGTGTGAGGGACGTACGATTCGACGCCCCAGAGCAACAGAGACGGTAATGATGTCCGCAAACCAACCAAAGCCAATTATTCAACATACATGTATTGACTCGAATTTATATACATTTATATGAATTATAAATGCAATCTATGAAATGTGTTCAGATGGACAAAAAAAAAGAAAAAAAATTATATATTTATTTATTATTTAATTTTTTAATTTTTCTTCTATCCAATCAAGTGGGGCGCCGCCCCTAGCGTCCCTATGGACGAGCCGCCACTGGGCCACAGTTTTTTTATGATGCTGTTTTTTGCTACCACTTTTTGTAAATGAATGCTAACTGCTGCAACATCCCTTGCTGTCGCTCATCTCACAAAACAGTATTTTATTAGTGGACACATCATAGTTTGCTCCAAAATTAATATGTGATGACAAACATGTTGAAGATGAGGGACAAGGCAGTCAATTTATGTCAATATTATGAACTGTGTCCACAAAAAAACAGCTTGTTCAGGGTAGGCTACTAAGGGATCTTCTCCATTGACTTCCACTCAAAAATACATCCTGTGTTTTAGACCAATGATTGTTGTTTCCCCCTTCTGATCCCGCCCCTCCGAGTGAGTGCAGTGACTATCAATATAGAACCTATCTATGGCAGTGACCACAGTGACTCAACCTGTCCCTGATTGGTCCTGAACAAATGTTAATACCCTGTCCAAACGACACAATAATAAAAAAATTGGCACATGGAGAGCCATTAGATGAGGGAAAAGCACCTACTGTGACTAAATTTTCTTGTAGAAAAAATGTATTGACTATTTTGACAATATTGCTGCAATTGACTTACATGGTGAAACCAGCCCAACCAGGAAGTGAGCTTCAAAACGAAACTCCGGTTTTGGCCCCTTGGTCTGAACAAGTTATCTTGCTCTGTCAGCCATCGATGATGTTGGTATTTGTCACCGAAAATGTTAGCTAAAGTCATGAAATCAAAAGTTGAAAATCACAGAAAGCTGAAAAAAGAGGCAGAAACCATGGATTATTTAAAAAGCATTAATTTATTAAATGAACCAAATTGATCTTATGTGCAGCACTGGGAAATGATTGAAATAACATGCAATAGTTGCCTAACAAGTGCTTCATGTTTCAACAAAAAACAAAAAAAGTGGGTCGTTGCCGCTAATACGACCTAAATGCACATTAGCTGGCCCATTTAATCGCTGGGGTCCATCACGAAAAGAAAGATCATGCCTGGTTAAAGGTTACCTGAGGGGTGTACTACGAAGCAAAATTAAGGGGTTAGCGAGCTAACTTAAGCTTCAACACCTAGGTTTTCTGTATCACAAAGCCGACTCACTTTTAATCAGGGTATATTGCCATAGCAACTTACTCTGCACGGCTAACCTGCTCCAGGGGGGTATACTACGAAGGAAGCTTAACATAGCCAGGGGTTCTTTGCGTTAGCTGGCTTCAGAAAGCCTAACCACCGCAATGTGGCTGAACCGGTACTACGAACATGGTTATCAACTTGATAAGTGAACACAGGCAACAACGAGCCTGTAGTGGTGCAGTATGAGCTGTACCAGAGCAGCGAATTTCTCTCCTGTGGAAAAAAAGACTGATACGGACAGATATAATGGACGGATACGAAGAACATGAAATGTAAGAGCAAAAAGCAACACCGTTGTCTCCAACAAAGCCAGGGAGGAGCTTTTGCTATTTATAAATAAATAAAATAAATAAATAAAAATTCTGATTGTGTAGGTTAAATTCATTAGTTAATACCTTATTCAGCTTACCACTCATAACAAATAAATCTATAGCCTACTCTCAGTACATTGTCATACAGTTTATTTCTAATGTGACAACTGTATGATTACATTCTAGAGCTGCTAAACTTTATACTTGATACAGCATGTTTCAAATCTTGCTGAATCACACCAACAATCACATTCATAAAAAAAGTCTCTCAAGCATTTTCCGGAACTCAAAAATAATTTCGCCCTGAATTAGTTTATTCTCATACTGAAAAAAAATCCAACCATATCGGATGAACCATTTAGAAATTATAGAACCTTTAGTACATAGCCACCCCCCCCCCGATGTTGGGTCACAGACATCAGGTAGTCATGGCATGCAAAGGATATGCGACCAAATATTAGAAATAATTACTTTATTCTACATTATGTTAAACTGTCCAATATTTTTTGATGCCCGAAAATGGGGGGGGGGGGGACCATGTACAAAAGGTTAGATAATTTATAAACAGTTCATCCGATACGGATGAAAATATCCCCAAATTAAGTCTGCACTTCAACCTCATTGTCATTGTAGCTTTTCAAATTCAAAGTGCTAGAGCAGGGGTTCCCAAACTTTTCCATGCCAAGGACCCCCAAATAGTCGTAGCCTCTGGCTGGGGCCCCCCTATTGCGAAATGGCTTTAAAAAAAACTTTTAAATTACACTGGAAATCTAACATACAGCTTCTTAATACAAAACACAATACTTTTGACCTATTTTGATTCCATAATCGGGCCGTTAGCAGCTCAACGTAACGCTTTGACTGACAGGCAGATGGTTAGTTATTGGCTGCGATTGAAAGAAGGGCATGGCAAAGACCTAATTTCAATATGAAAGGATTTATAACAATTTATATCTTATTTTAAACCGGCACAGTAATCTTATGAATTTTTTTTTTTTTTTTTTGCATTTTCCATTTTCCTCTCCCTTCCAATTGGCCCCCCTGGCGGCCCCCACTTTGAAAACCCCTGTGCTAGAGTACAGAACCACAATAACAAAAAATGTGTCACTGTCCAATGAATTATGGTGCTCACTGCATATACAGTATATATACAAGAGCGCCGACTTGTAAGTTATATTGGAGGGACAAAAAAAGGGCAACTCAGACATTAAAAAAATGGCTAAACAATGATTCAAACACTGAGTTGGCATATGCTTTGCTTTCATAAACAACAACATAAAGAATCAAAATAAACAACGTGTTCCGCATAGGCATACATATGATAATACAGCAAGAGTTAGATCGATGGGACCATATCCATGCAAAGATCTGGTGCACACTGCACAATAAGAGCTGAATGCATGCGCTGTATATTGTCAAACATCAATTTAGTAATTAATACTGTATATAATAGAAGGATGTTTGGTGTGCTCTTCTGTCTAAAGTCAAACTATTTTTAAACTTCTTTAGGTGCTGAAGCCAAAATGCAATATAAAAAAGTAAAATAATTCAATCCTTGTGTATTTTTCATTTTATTTTATTTATTTATGCACTTGTCTACATAGCATGGCAACTGCTGACCTCAGTGTGTTTCGTCACAGGTGTAACAGACATTTCTAGAACAGTAATTGGTACCTTGTTTTCAATTTACATCAATAATCCATTAGCAATAGTGTCAACATGGTCTATATATCTGACACTTTATAATTAATATAATATTAATAGCCATTTCCCAATAAAAAAGCGTATTTTAAAAGTCAAAACACAAAAAACAAAACAACAACCTTTTGCAAATAGGACAACAAAATAAATGTGTTTACATTCGCTCTTATTTTGTCTACTTGGGAAAGTTTGTTGTTTTGTTTTCTCATAACGGGGGGTTGTGATGTGGCCCTGGAAATTCTTTGACCCGCGAAGTGCGATTTTCAATATATATATATTTTTAAATAATTTATCCAAAATTATATGGACCCCACTTTGAGAATCACTGGTATAAGGCAATTTTAAGTAGGGAGGTGTGGATGCAGTTAAATTAGATTAGTTATGTCACCGCCACTGTCAATGGCTGTCAGTTTATCACAATAGCGCATAACATACAGTAGCTGGTTATATCCCAATGAGCAAAAGCCAGACGTCTAGAGGGGTTGAAATCTAGATTGAGAGACGTTTTCACACATTTTGACATAAACGGACTAGGTTAACCCCAATTTAGCACAGATTTTACCCAGATATAGCCTGGCTACATTTTAGTCGGCTCGAAAACTTTTCAACACAAAATGTTTGGTGGGATAGAACTAGCGTTGTTTTGGCAGTGTGGCAGTGCTAAATATTCAAAGGGAAATTGCCCCCTCAATATCAGTAGGGGGAAAAGATATTGAGGGGGCAATTTATTTTTATCGAATGTCCCTTGTAGTGTCGGTTTCAGCATAGTAGAATATATGATTCTCGAGATTAAGATCCGAGCCTCATGTCCCCTACAGGGGTCAAAATTAATTTCTGGGTCTTAGGAGGATACGCAGGTACAGATATACAGAATTTATATTTTTCTCTCTCTTTCTCTGTGTGTGTGTGTGCATTTGTATCCACACAAATTTATTTTCCTAAGACTTAAGATATTCTCTGAGTTCAAAAAAAAGTAAGACTACATGAACCTTTGAAAAGCAATCTCTGGGGAAAACCACAAAACCCTTTTTACGGTATAAGATTTTTAACCACTGCAATTATTGATGAGAACTGTATTACTTCAGTTTTCTCTGATTGGGAGAAAAAAAGCTGAACCCCAAGAGACATCAGCAGCTGTCACATCCTTTTATAGCTGCTATGCGGTAGTTTACAGCAGGGCATTCACTGGTCTCCCAAGACCCAGTTAAGAAGCCTTTTTAAACCACCTCAAAAAGCAAATTCACACATTAATCAACTCAAGCCTTGCTCCTTCTTGCAGCAATACATCAATTACAATACTTTTTAAACAAATTCTGCTTGAGGATGGACATGTTATTAAGGTTCCAACTAAAACCCACACAGTAAGTAAAAGTCTATTAATATAGGGTAGCCTATACTATTGTGTATGGGCATGGGTGCGCAAAACAAATGTGGTAGGCAGTACAATTAATGGAGAGAGAGGGAGAGGGAGAGATGGGACCTTCTAACGACTTCCAGCTTGCTAATTTCACAAGCTAATAATAAAAAGGACATTGCTATGCAAGAGCTGCCCCCTCTTCTCCTGCTTGTGGCTCTCACCAGAGGGCTGCTGCCATTGTTCACATGAAAGACAATTAGACCCAGGAACATCAAACCCAAAAATGACAATCTGCTAACCAGCCCTGGGTATTGCAGGCATTCTTTTCTCCATTTTCTGGACTGATAGACAACAATCCTCTGAAGGCCCCTTTTCTGACAGAGAAGAAAAGCAAAGCCAGGAGAGAGAAAAAATGCCCCTTCTCCCTGATTTACGCATCTCTATTCAGAATTTATTAACCTGACTGGTGGCGATTGAAGCTCTGCCACTTTTATAGCCCCAAGCTTGAAATTCCCGACACGTCTGAAGAAATGCACCAGTAATGGCAGTCACGTATTTCCATTTTATAAAAAAGGAAGAGGGGAAGGAACGGCAGTGGGGAGTTGTGTCAGAGGCATGCTTGGTGTGTGTGCCTGAGTGCATGCATGCATGTGTGTGTGTTTGAATGCAATGGGGAGATCAAGGGCTAAGGTACTGCAACAAGTCTAGTCAGAATCCTCCAGTGTCTCCCATTCTGGTTTCTGAGCAGAGGTCAGGTTACCAGATCTTTCCGCTGAGCAGAGCAACCCAGAAAAAGACATGTGGTGGGTTTCTGTTCTGAAGACATCACTGACGCAGGCCCAGGAAATGGGTATAAAGGAAGAAAGGAAAACTTGCATTGGAGGACATTTTGAAGATCTCCCCAAGGGAGATCAAAATATTGGTCAATCAAACCTCTTCTACAAACAATCCAAACAAGCATAATAATTCTCAAAGTATGGGCAGTACAGGATTGACATCTTAAAAATAGTGCAGTTAACCGATACATTAACATAATTATTTGATTTTCATAAATCATCCGGCATGTCAATATACACAGATACAGTCTTGAGATTGCACCTTCAGAGTTAACTATTACCTAAGAAATTTAACAAAGGTTCTTGCAAGAAAACTTGAAGGCCAGGAATAGAGCAGATCAATAGATCTGACTGAGAAAGCATGTGCATCCTCCTGGGTGGAGATCATTGTGTTTCTGAGTGGTGGTGAGATATGATCCTTGGCTACTGTGAATGGACTGGAAACTGGATGCCAATGCAGGGAGCTGCAAGTGCTAAGCTAATGCAATGAGGTAATGTGGCAAAGAATAGAATGTCACAAGAATACAAAAGCGTGCGTCAAGAAACCTGAAAATATATCCTGTATCAAACACAGGACGAAAAGGCTTGTTTCCATCCAGTTTATTTCCGTACACAAGTACGGAAATGCACAATGTCCAGACATTTCTATCCATGTGCTTGGAAATTTGCAGACATCCACACACCCATTGTTTCCCCAAGAACACACTCATTTTGTGGCTGGACATTTCCTAACGTCAGCACCATCAGTATATCACCACAAATCACCAGAAATTATACCGGGAATCTCTTTATACCTTTACACATTGCGGTCCACATGTCAGAAAAATTACATTTGTCTCGCCCCACATTACTGTGAAATGCTCATAAAACCCCATGGAACATGGCCTTGACTGAACCCCTACCCACCCAATTACCTACCTCAGCTTAGCACTACCCGCCCCACTCCTCCTCCCACCTAGCTCCCTCATCCAGACCCTCCACCACCAGAGAATTTACTGAAAATGCTATTAAAATATAATTTTTTTTAACATTAATTGAATAATATAAAAGACATTCAATGCAAAAAATATAATGGCCAACTAAAAATTACAGCAAATTAACAATTGTTAATAACAATAATAATAACTTTATTTATATAGCACTTATGAAAACACAGTTACAAAGTGATTTACAAATTAAACAAACAAAATGGGATAAAATAAATTAAATGAATAAGGGAGAATAAAAGAGAATGCATGATGCAGTTATGAAGAGTATTACAATAGTAAAAAAACATAAAATAATCTAAATAAATAAAATAAATAGTGCATGGTCAGGGAGAAATAGAGTAGAAGTGATTACAGTCATTAAAAGAATAATTAAAACAAAGCAATGCCCCCGTACAAATCAGAGTAAAACTTTTGAATAATCTGGGAAATAAAATGCAGTAAGGGAAATCACAATTAAAAGATTGAGTAAACTCAGACAGAAAAAAAGTGTGTTTTTAAAAGTTATTTTAAAAAGTCATTTTTGCTAGCCTGATCTCCTCGGAAAGGTCATTCCACAGTTTAGGAACCCTAATGGAGAAAGCATGATCACCCTTTGCTAGACTGTGGAACAACCAAAAGAGCCTTTCCCGAGGATCTCAGGCCATGCCTTAGGGAATTAAAAGATCTGAAATATAAGAAGGAGCCAGATCTAAGCATGCTTTAAAGGTAATTAATAAAAATCAGTCCTGAATTTTACTGGCAGTCAGCCAGTGGAGTGAGGCAAAAATTGGGGTAATGTGCTGCCTTTTCTTAGTGCTGGTCAGGTGCCTAGCTGCAGCATTTTTCACTAATTGTAGTTTAGATATGTTCATGAGTATAACAAGTTGCGGTAGTCAAGGCGTGAGGAAATAAAAGCATGTGTAACAATTTCTAAATGTTTAAAAGATAGAAATGCTTTAATTTTGGGAAGTAAAATAGAAAGTCTCCTCAGTTGGAGGAAACATAATGGCACCACTGCCTTGACATGCTTATCAAGGCTAAGACTACAGTCTAAAATAACACCAGATTTCACAGCTTATTGTTATGTTGGAAGAGAGGGGGCCGAGATGATTCTGTGCCTTTAATGTATACCAGCTCTTAAATATCTTGGTTTTGTTTTTGATGAAAATATGTGTTTTAAGGAGGGTATAAAGCTACTAGCAGATTCATCAGGAAGGACATTAGTCTCTGTGATTAATAAAATGAAATGGTGGAGAGATCTCGGATTTTTAACCTTTTCACAGCTTTATAATTCAGGGGTCTGCCCAATTTTATTTTATGCTGTGGTAGTATGGGGCTTTAAGGAATCTCCAGAAAGCAATTCTATTCAAAACTGAGCCATAAGGTGCTTTCTTGGTGTACATAAATTTGCAACAAAACTGGCTACAGAAGGGGATATGGGGTGGGAGCCATGTCTAATTAAACAAAAATGTGAAATGATAAGACAATGGAATCGTCTAGTTCAGTTGCAGAGGAGAGGCTGACCAAAAAGATCTTTAACTGGGACAGAGCACATCATTATCCATGGTCAAAAAATGTCAGCACAATATTCTCTAACTTAAACTTGCAATATATGTTTAGAAATAACCTAGTGTAATATAAACTTAATTAAGCAAAAGTTACTTCAGAATTATACAGATGAATGGGAGGTAGATATTTGGAATAAAGCAAAGCTTAGAACCTATGTCCAAATTCAATCAGGATACTACACAGAACCATACATTATCTGTAATCTAAATAGAATACAAAGGTCCCTCTGTGCACAATTGAGAACCAGTTCCTTGCCTTTGGCAATTGAGGTGGGCAGATTTATTGGTTTACCTGAAGAGCAATGCTTGTGCACCTTTTGTGATCTGGGCGTTGTTGAAGATTAACTTAATTTTGTGTTCCATTGTACTAGGTATGGTGACCTAAGAAGTTTTTTTATTCAAAAGAATGCAAATAAAAAATCCTGATTTGTTTTGGTACTGCGAGGGGGATATGTTGAGGTGGCTTTTTAAGGAGGAGGTTTTTGTTTTGGGTAGGTTTTTAGAGGGAGCTTGGAAGAGAAGACTTATATCCCCAATCATGACAAAAGAATGGTGTAGGCTGGTACAAATTTTGCTGGTTGGTTCTGTATGTGATTTTAATTTGGCTTGTGATTCTGTAAATGACTGAGTCTGTATGCGATTCTGTATGTGATCATCCTGGATCGATATATGTGATGAAGTGACTGTACTGTATGGCACCTTTTGATTGTTAAATAATGGTAAATAGGGTATTATAAGCTCATATGGGCTGGGTACCCTGAAGAGGTGCAGGAGACTTAAATAAATTATATCTATCGATGGAAAAATAAGTCAGGAGAAAAAACCCTTCAAGTTATCCATAAATGCCTTGCCATTTTACACTGTAAACAGGCCACCAATGTTGTAATCATGTTGACAACTAACTTAGCCTTTTTAAGCATTTTTAACTAACTAAGCATTTTTATCTTGTGTTATTTTATCTCTTACTCGACATCACTGTAAATGAGGGCAACCTCAGTGTCCTTCGAGTTTAAATAAAGGTTATTGATTGATTGATTGAGCCCAAGCTAATAATGAGCAAGCCTGAGCTAATTCTTTGTATTCTACCTTTTGTTATTTTGTCTATCTCTGCAAGACACTATTTATTTAAAATAAAGTAAAAGAGCTAAAGGCAAATGTGTGTGTCTTGGTGAATAAAGGCTATTTGGAATAAATAATCTGTCCTGATTTAGTAATTCATCATTACAAAAAGATTTGAATCTATAACTACTACCCGCTTAATAATTTTGGTTGCTAATCGACAAAAATGACATGCATGCCAACTATAAACATTCGTGTGGTAGTTCAGCTGGGCTATGAAAATGCAAACGATAAGCCAAATTGTTTTAGGCCTAACATAAGGAGAAAGACAGCTAAAGCGTTTTATACAACAGCTACATATAGAAATACAGAAAACAACTAATAGCATGACAATGACAACTATACCCATATTACTTAGCATTAGTCACTTATCTAGTGTATGCGGTAACGTTATGCTTCCTCCAGGGATAGCTAGTCAGAGCTATGACAAACTGCTGGATTGTGCAAGAGGCTTTTGTATTCGTATTAGTGAAAAATGAAGCACCTGAAATCTAATGTTAAGTTACTCCCCTAAACTGTAACTAATGTTACGACAGATTGTTCTCTCTTAAACTGTAATGTTAAATCAGTTGATTACACAGATAACCTCCTTGGTTTATCTGCTTATTATGTCCCTGACTGACGATTATTTGCAGTTAGTTTGCTAACATTAGCTATCTTATCTAGCTAGATTGGAGCTTGTTACCTATCTAAAACATTGAAGACACTTTCTGATATAGCAGGGGGTATACTACGAACTAAGCACATTTTACTCAGTGCAGTTATCCAGCAAACTAAAGGTCATATTCAGAGTTGAGATAAGCACGCACAAATGGGACTTATTCCCGAAATTCCACATAGCTTAAGCTATTTGTCATTCAGACATTTTACTTATCCTCTGTTTTAAACGTCTCTCCAGTATATACGCGGCATTATGCGTGTGGGGTGGAGATTTGATGAAAATGAGGCGTGTCTGACAATCGTGCAATATACGCATATTTCAGAGTTTCCACTTCCACTTTTTTACGCGCAACTTTGTTTGGAAAAAAGGTTGTTTATGTCTAGCGCCACCAATAGACGATTATGAAAAATACAGCATCTTTCACAAAAATTTATATTAGAATGAGTGCATGTTCTTTGAAAATAATATTGGTCTTATTTTCCTTTGCCTAGTCTACTTACAATTATCAAAGAGCTGTCATAAAAAGAAAAATACGTACAAGTAGGCTATGATTGACCGTCTGGTATATCATACCAACCCAATATTAGATGGGTTCATTTATAGACAGTGTCTGGATAATATTCGCTTTGACACAGAGACGATTTGTATCAGCGCAGCTTCACCAAAATTATTGTTGAAATTAAGTTGAAGACGTTGCATATAGGCTATTGTGTTACACCACCGTAGGCTACATGACTTTATTGGGTAAATTGTGATTTTATCGATGCGACGGGATTAATATGTTCACTGCCTTCCCCATCACGCAAGAGCAACTACGATGCAGGATTTTACAAAGGCAAATGCGTTTATTAAACTGCATCACTGACATGTTGAAAAAGTATACCCCCACACACATTTTTTTTGTAAAAAGCTGGCAACCCAGGGGGCAGGTACAAGAAACAGGTCATTAGAATATCACGCCCTGTGCCACCCACATTTTGAGAAATGCACTCGCGTAGCGCAGTTTAGAATCTGGCGCATCTCATCCCGCGTTAAATCCGCGCAGGACAGGCACTTAAGGGCATGACTTAAGTTGGCCATCTCTGAATCCAGCCCTTAGTAATCCTACTTCGTAGTATACCCCCCAGGAATGATTTTATCACATCTGTGTCACAAGCTGGTCCTAAGCGAGTGCAACAGAGGAGGCTCCTCCGGGGAGGCAAGGGAGGCAAAATAAAGGCCTCCTCAAAATAAAAAATATTTAATATATTTGAAAAACACCTTATGATAATTAAGCATAATCAATCAGATTAATAAAACAAATACAAATAAAAACACGTGAGGGGAAGGGCACGATTATTTTGCAGTATATTTGTAGTTTAAATTGTGACTGAAACAGTGAACTCTAATCGGCTGAAAAGGGAAATACAATAAACGTGCTCCTCTGAGACTATCTCAAATTTGCCTCAGAGGAGCTTGTCGTCTGTTATACGTATGTATCAAAGACCTCATCCATATCTACTGCATAGTGAGGCAGCAGAGTGATGGTTTGAGGCTCGTTTGATACCTCTGACCCTTGATGACTTTTAGCCAACCATGGGTTCCATACTATTTCCGTGTAATTTACAGCTTAATCTTGTTCCACCCCTCAATTCCCCTATAGAGCCATTCACATGCAGAGAGGTTATAGTATCGCTTGTAAGAGTACCTGAAAATAAGATATCAAGTCTTTTGATACTGTTGGGTCAAAGGTCATCAGGAAGTCATGTCATGTAACGGATATGAAACCAAATATTAAATATGATTACTTTATTTAAATGTATGTTAATTATCTTTGGTGCCCTAAAATGGGGGGGGGGGGGCGGGGGGGGGGGCGCTATGTGTAAAAATGGCTACAATGGCTAAAGTAGAAATAGAATAAAATAGAAATAGTAGTTTGTAACATTATCAATATCTTTACTGTTTTATCAGTATTATCATTTTAATGCTAAAATTATCCTTTTTTTTTTTTTAAACGTGATGTCTCAGCGATTCCAAACTTTTGAACGGTACTGTATATATACTGTATATACATGTATACACACACACAAACATATATACAGTATATAGTATTATTTATTTTTACTGTGGCGTACATGTGAAAACACCTACATACTGGGCCCAAGACTGCTGACCAGGCACGTGCAGAGGATGTTAGAGGGGCAGGGGCCCAAATTCATAAAAGGGAACGCCAGCGATTTTTGCAAATAATTAAATAAATATATGCTTGGAATTAAGGGATATTAAAATGTATGTATTCAGGGTTTTTCCTGGCAGAGAATATGGTTTCTGGCAGTACGTAGGCTATGCGAGCGCACGCAGCAAATTTCTGTTCCATAAATTTTACCGTAAATACAGTTTTTGGAGTATATCAGGGGTGGCCAATTCCAGGCCTCGCGGGCCGGTGTGTATGCAGGTTTTTGCTGCCGCCAGTTAACAATTATTGAATTAGCCCAATCGTTTACACGATCTGATATTTTAATCTACATATCCGCGATATGAAAAGCAGCTGATGAATGTTCTTGTGCCGGTATGCGTCAATGCGTGTATTGTAGCATTTTATCGTTCTGTAATTTACAAGTGAATCGGTGATTGTGTGTATGACTAATTAGCTGATTGAACCGTGGTAACTGGTGGCAGTAAAAACCTGCATACACACCGGCCCGCGAGGCCTGGAATTGGCCACCCCTGGAGTATATGGTTGTAAAGTACCAATAGGGTTGTGTTCAGGAGTTAGGTTTTAGAAATCAAAGATAATTGAATATTATACCAATTATGATATTTTGATAGCGCACAAATAGAAAAATAAATAAAGAACACTCAAACACTGACTGGGAAGAAACAGATTTGTGGGTCTTATATACACATAGGAAAGGGAGGGGTAACAAACGACCTGAGGTTAACACATTTGGTAAACAATAATTAAATCACGAGAACATAACGAAAACATGGAAGGGACTTGGAAACATGCATAACAAACAACAGGCTCGAATAGGAGCGGAGTGTGCACAGTAATCAAGAGAGGTGAAGTCTAAGTACAAACAGCTGGAGCGAATTACAGAGATGGCTCAGGACCAGTTAGAAATGCGAGTAACAAAGATAAAGCGGAGAAGCTGGTTAAATGTTAGTATCTAACTATAAGACAGACAGTTAGTTGTTAGTATACATTTATGTTAATTGGTTTTAGTAAAGTGCACATAACTAATAAAGCACCCAATTGATTGTTACCGTGAGTTAGTAATATATACAATTATACACGGGAAGGAAATCAGGAAGTAGCAAAAAACTAAACTTCGGAAATACAGTGTTAACCCACGAAAACTCCCAAAGTCACCGAATAGTGCATGCACGAGACTGGGTAAACAAACACACAGATGAGACTCGGACAACCCACGAACAGAGGGGAATGCAATGATGAAATGAAAAATAATAAATCCAGAATAAATATCAAATAATAATACAAACAGACAAACAGATGTGCAGAACATAACAGGTAGCCTAATTCAAAATTGTAGCGTGTTCCATCCAACTCGCTGCGTACGTTATGTCTTTCTACTGAGTCGCCTCAAAGATTTAGGTTGCACTCTGCCACAGAATAGCTGAGCCTCATTTCTATACAGTCTATGGTTCTGCTTCTTCTACTCATCTCCTAGTATACATCGCCTGTGAAATAATTTATTTAAAACAAGCCCATGACTGAGGTTGGTTCAAACACTGCTACATGACAGTTAATTAATGATACATGCAAAGAAATTAAGTGTATTTCAATAAATTATTCTCACATGTTACGTATTACATTAGCTAACTAGCTATTGAGACAATAAGACAACATTAAAACTACTGTGGTGAGATGGGACCGTTCTTTTAAGTTCAGTGGATGGGACACAAGAACTCGACCATATTCCACTGATTCCCACATTACTAGAAAAAGGTATCAACGCTAACGATAGCTAGCTGCCAAATAGTGTCAAGCAATTTCTAAAGCGCATTAATATCAATATAAAACGAAAATGAACAGTATATTTATACTTTGTTTGGCTACATACCTGATGTCTGCCTCAAAGTAACTCATCACACTGACTGACTCATGACTGTCGAGTGCCTATGCATGCGTATGCGTGCAATTTTGCGTGCGTGCGTTCTTTCACCATAGAAAGGCTCGGTGCCCGCACCGTGCTCGCCACTGCGGCGGAAACCAAGAGGGAGGGTAGAGGTAGAGGGCATCGCCGGGGAGCACCACTCTCCCGACCTGATATTTTGATTCAATAAATATATCTGTTCGGCAGGGTAGGTTGTGCGCAAACAGGAATTTATTTATTTATTTAAAAAATATATATATATTTTTTATTTTACTGAAAAAGGGCACTTCTCTATAGCAGGCCAAACGGCGGGTGCTCAAGCCCCCTTTGAGGTCTATGTGTGCACGTGCCTGCTGCTGACTCACAAGTCCATTTCCGGGGCCCTCTTTTGCTGCAATTGTCAGATCTTGATTGGCGGTCTGGATGGAAATAAGTATTGAACAGTATGCAGTCAATGCATGTCAGGAAACAGAGAGGCCATTAGAGAGCCAGACAATGGAGGATCCTTGTGAGGTAATATTAGCAGAGCCTCTGAGATACATTGATGAGAATATAATCTCCTTTTAAGTGCCACTATGATACTGCCACACACTTTTCCTAACAGTTGCCTGTATCATCAAGTCAGACCTTCTTCCCAACAATGTGGGAATAATTCTTTAAAAAAGCAAGGAACTTTTAAAATGTTTTGGGTCAAACTTGCAATCAGTGGTTTCCAACTGCTGAGCATATGGCTCCTTTCACACATGGAATACATAACATTGCCGGGTTTATCCAGGTTAGGTAGTGGTTTTCCACGTTCACACACAAGTCTCCTATATGGAAAAATTCAGTGTCGGGTCTGTTCACACATGACATTGCGGATTATCTTATCGTATACCACAGCATGTCTAACGGGTCAGGGGTGTAGATTCATATATATACATACACTGCCTGGCGAAAAAAAAAGTTGCCATTACACCCGTCATGCATAGTGCACACTGTACAAGCCTCTGGAGGCAGTGTTATGACCTGGGGTTGCTTCAATTGGTCAGGTCTAGGCTCAGCAACGTTATGCAGCAATAAAATTAAGTCAGCTGAGTACCTGAATGTACTGAATGACACTGAATATTCCAGGACGACAATGCCAAGATTCATCAGGCTCAAATTGTGAAAGAGTGGTTCAGGGAGCATGAGGAATCATTTTCACACATGAATTGGCCACCAGAGTCCTGACCTTAACCCCATTGAAAGTATTTGAGATGTGCTGGAGAAAACTTTACAGAGTGGTTCGACTCTCCCGTCATCAATACAAGATCTTGGCCAAAAATTAATGCAACTCTGGACGGAAATAAATGTTGTGACGTTGCATAAGGTTGTGGAAACAATGCCGCGAGGAATGTGCGCCGTAATCAAAGCTAAAGGCGGTCCTACAAAATATTAGCGTGTGCAACTTTTTTTTGGGCCAGGCAGTGTATAACCAGGGTTCAAATTGTCGTTGAATGCGGGGGAGTGCTGCTCCCCTTGTTAAGTGAAATTGGGAAAATCGTTCCCCCTGTTAAGATATGCAATTCTGTTAAAACAAAATGCATTTGATTCAGCCCAATCGCTTATATTCACTCCTTGCATCATTTTCTCGCGTCCTTTCCTCTGTCCTTAGCTCCACCCAAGGGAGGATGAGAGGAAGGATGAGATACAAGGACGGAGGAATTGAGGCTACATGCATTACGCTAGTTTTCCTTGCTCAGTCAAGCATCAGTTTAAGTGATGTCAATTACTAATGACGTTGCACAGCTGTATCATCCGTCAGTGGGCATTTAACAGATTGTTCTTGTCTCAGAGCTTGTTTTAGCTTTTTTCTGTTTTTGTTCAGGCATGATTATAAATTCAATTATAAAAAATACTATAGCCTTTAATAGCCTAAAACATTAATTGCATCGTTAAAAGACAGCCAATTCACATAAATAAATGTAGATGACATTATTCTATCTCAGTCATACAGTTTTAATGCAGCGGTTCCCACTTCTGTTCATGTCTGTTTGTAAAATTATGGCTGAAATAGAATTGTTAAAGTTTTATTTTTGGTTTGGCAGGGGATAAATTACATACAGGTAACTAAACTGTGGTGGCCTGTAACCTGTAAATTTGTTCCGCTACTGTTTCTGAACAAGGGCAACCTGCACCTAAAAAAACTGAGGGGGCGCAGAGGAAGAATGCATACCTGTTAATATTTGGCTTTGAAAATAAGGGAGATCAGTGTTCGCGGACTCCAAACCCTCTAGGGGGGTCCGGGGGCATGCCCCCCCGAAAGCAAATTTTGTACATTTTAAAGTTAAATGCATCAATCTGGTGTACTTTCAGAGCTAAATTTGAGACTAGATCTATGTAGAATTTTGTGGTATAAGTTGTATACATATGAATCACGCAGTTAATTTGATAAATGCTTTAACCTTTACCTGCATATCTTCAACATATTTGTTCTTATTATGAAACACGAGGGGAGAGGGAAGATGCACATCAGATAACTTAGCGAGGTGGTGAATAACGGTAAAATAATATTAGACAGAAAAAAGATAGTCGCACACTCACTCGATGCTCCAATTACTTTTATTGCCATGTTATGTTGCCTACTAATAAATGGCAATGGAGCATATAGAGTGCGACTTTCTTTTTTTAAATTCTAATATTATTAAGAAAGTAAAAAACATATTGTGGGTTCATTCTGAAACTGGTGGGCTGCCACAGTTTATTAATTCATTGGAAAGATTGAAGATTTTTCGGCACCCCAACCCCACCACTATCCTGAAATTGCCCACACTTGGTTCTGGAGATCTACTCACCAGGTGACTTTACTGCTTGCCCTGCAATCTGAGAGCAAAGATGATTGGGTTAACTAGTTCAATTAAGGAGGTAATTACAATCTGGTGGTTAAAAACCTGGTTGAAAGTAAAACGTTCAGAATACATTTATTTCAGAATAGTCACATACAGTATATGCATAATACGCATTAAAATAAGTCACTTAATGTATTTAACTCGATCTACCTTGCCCCTAGTGATGAGACGTATCCGTCCTAATTACAGTATTCATGTTTGTCTGAAATGTCTGAACTACAGTTTTAAAAAAACCCGTAACTATTGATGCAGTATTGTTTAAAAGGGTAGCCGCTTGCGAAAACCTCAACATCTCCAGTTACACTGCAGGGCTATAACATAGGAGGGTGCTATTAATAGTCCCATCAACAAGCACCGTCCTCCTTGTTAACATTTTACAAAAGGGCGGCAGAGTAGTATAATGGTTAAGGAACTGGGTTTGAAACCGAAAGGTTGCGGGTTCGATTCCCAGGTTGGGACACTGCCGTTGCCAACCTTGCCTGCGTTCCGTCGTAGCCTGAAGACACACCTTTTCAGATTCCACCTGGACTGATACACCTATCTAGGACCTCTCGTGGTACTTGTTTCTTGTTTAACTGTGTGTTGAAGTTTATAATAGTATTTAGAATAGAATTGTAGTAGAGCTGATTTACCCAGTTTACTGTGAACTGCATTCAATGTTCATTACTAGGGATAGCTGCTACTTTATGGGAAGGATGTGCTTTGTCTGTAGTTCGATGACGTTTCTGTATTCACTTACTGCATGTCGCTTTGGATAAAAGTGTCTGCTAAATGACTGTAATGTAATTTAATGTACCCTTGATCAAGGTACTTCACCTGCATTGCTTCAGTATACAGGTGCAGCTCAAAAAATTTGAATATCGTGAAAAAGTTCAATATTTTTTGTCACTCATTTCAGAAAGTGAAACTCATATATTATATAGATTCATTACACATAGAGTGAAATATTTCAAGCCTTTATTTCTTGTAATTTTGATGATTATGGCTTACAGCTAATGAAAACCCAAATTCAGTGTCTCAGAAAATTAGAATATTTTGCTTTAACATATTTTTAAAGTATCATATTTAATATTTGGTCGCATATCCTTTGCATGCTGTTAATTCCTGAAGTCTGTGACCAATCAACATCAAAAGACTCTCGATATTTTATTTTCAGGTACTGTTACAAGCGATACTATAACCTCTCTGCATTTGAACTGATCTCTATGAGAATTGGGGGGTAAGACTAGATTCAGCTGTAAATTACGCTGGTACAGTATGGAACACATGACTGGCGAAATGGCTGTACGTCATCAAGGGTCTAAGGTATCAAACGAGCCCCAAACCATCACTCTGCGGCCAGATATGGAGTAAATGTGGATGGATCCCTTTAAGGGTTGTTTCTCCTGACTTTTTTCCCCATAGAGTTCTATAGGAAAATGAGTCAGGAGAAATAACCCTTGCAGTGATCCATCCACATCTACTCCATATCTGGCAACAGAGTGATGGTTTGGGGCTCGTTCGATAGCTCAGACCCTTGATGACTTACAGCCATTTAGCCAGCCATGTGTTCCATACTGTACCAGTGTAATTTACAGCTGAATCTAGTCTCACCCCCAAATTCCCATAGAGATCAGTTCAAATGCAGAGAGGTTATAGTATCGCTTGTAACAGTACCTGAAAATAAGATATCGAGAGTCTTTTGATGTTGATTGGTCACAGACTTCAGGAAGTAACAGCATGCAAAGGATATGCGACCAAATATTAAATACGATACTTTAAAAATATGTTAAAGCAAAATATTCTAATTTTCTGAGACACTGAATTTTGGGTTTCATTAGCTGTAAGCCATAATCATCAAAATTACAAGAAATAAAGGCTTGAAATATTTCACTCTATGTGTAATGAATCTATATAATATATGAGTTTCACTTTCTGAAATGAGTGACAAAAAATATTGAACCTTTTCACGATATTCTAATTTTTTGAGCTGCACCTGTATATATCCAGCTGTATCAATGGATACTATGTATAAATGCAAACAGTTGTGTAAGTCGCTCTGGATAAGAGCGTCTGCTAAATGCCTGTAATGTAAATGTAAATGTACAATTCGACCAATGCATGACTGGTAGTGACGTGTCCCTATCACTTTCACGAAATAAACTAAACCTAACATTACATCAAAATTAACAAAAGTGATTCTTAAAAGTACGTATTTGGACCAATGCAGAATATGTGGCTACCTGTTGGATCTGTAGTCATAGTAACATAAACTCATAGCAGAGAATCTTTAAAGAAGAATTTTGGTATTTAGCATTATAAGCCCTGTTAAAAGGTTATTTACAATCATATACAATGGTCCATATCAACATTTTGACGAACTTTGCAGTCTTGAGATATATTGTTTATTGCTCATATCACAGCTAACTTACACAACGGATCTGGATGGGCATATAGAAAATTTCGCCGTATTACTCCCTGCAGCAGTTTAGCTAATGTTAGCTATGGTGCTGAGTGTTATCCCTAGAGGAATTCAGCCAGTAAGTTTCGACAAAAGTGTTTCAATGCATTTGAACATTTTGAACAAGTGAGACATGAGTGTTATTTGCCAAAATGTCAGCGTTATCCTTGTCTGGATACCAACAGCTCTTTTACTAGATAAAAATATGGTCTTATATTTTAGTTTAGTGGGTTAAGCAAACAGGTTCACAGTGTTTGTACAAATATGTGTAAAACGCAAAAATTGGTGACCATAAGGTCAAAAGTCAAGTTATCACTATCCATGCCAAGTTATCAGAGCTTTTGCTATAAGGCCTAAATTTGTTTTCATTGGTAAATAATGATAATAATACCATCACAAATTGGGTTTCAGTAGTAAAACTACTTCGACCTCTAAATTCTTCCAATATTAGAGGTGCCAGAAGTTATGCCAAATATTGTAAAAATGCAGGAAATTACGTATTGTTTTTTCTGGAGGTCCTCTCGCCTTAAATGATCCTTTCACTATTTAAATTTAAACTATGCCCTCGCTAATGGTACCACAAAGCTGCCTGTTAATATCGTCCTCCGCGCGTAAGACTTAATACTTCCGTAATTTGAAAAGCCGTCCCTTGTTAAGATAGGCAATTCTGTAAAATGAATGCATTGATTGACATAAAATAAAATATGAAGTTTCATGTATTGTTGTGTTTTTGGGTGTAATTTAACTGAGAACATACAGCGTGGTTAGCTCGCCAATACACAAGCTGGCTCGCTTTCAGGGTGCTGCAGCTATTCACGGGGGAAGGTACTCATGTTTTCAAGCCTACAAAGCGCATCCTCTCTGGCCGAAGCGTGCATCTTGTCTGTTATATGAAATTCAGCTTTCACATTATAAGTGTATTCTGAAATAAATAAAAAATATATGTCTTCATATTTGTATAGCTATTTTACTGTTAAACTAGGTCTAATTAATTAACTTGTATGAACCAATGAGCTTACTTAGGGCGGCTGTGGCTCAGGAGGTAGAGCGGGTCGTCCGCTGATCGCAGGGTTGGCGGTTCGATCCCCGGCTCCTCCTGTCCACATGTCGAAGTGTCCTTGGGCAAGACACTGAACCCCCAATTGCTCCCAATGAGCAGGCTAGCACCTTGCATGGCAGCTGCCGCCATTGGTGTGTGAATGTGTGTGTGAATGGGTGAGTGAGAGGCCATTGTAAAGCGCTTTGGATAAAGGCGCTATATAAGTGCAGTCCATTTACCATTTACTTAGGCATGATTAAGGCCGCGGACAGCCTTATGGAGACTGCAGTAGTCGTGTCGTCTGTGGATTTCTTTGGAACACACAGAGCATACGGAATCGTCATTTTGAGTGTAACAAAATAAGGAACTGTTGTCACTATAACATTGGGCCGTTTAAACTGTATATTGTGCGACCAAATTATAAAAAAATTCACCGTAAAAAAGCGCAATGAATGCGTATAAACGAACCCTCTTCCGGGCCATGCTAGTTAAGGCAGGCCTCTCCCCAAGTAATGGTATAGTGGTGCTGTGCCACCATGACGGCGTGCTAGCGCCACCCTGTAGTGAAATTTTTAAAAATATATTTTTTTAATCTACGTAATCCATCCTGTGGCATGCAAATGGACTTTGTATGAAATTAGAACTAGCACATCTCTGTGTTTCATTCATGTTAGACTAGAAAACTACAAATTGGCAAGTCCAGAAAAAATACCATGAAATTTTATCTGCAGCATGCAAAAGTTTTTTCTCCACGTTATCTCGCGTCTTAACCCCCTTCCACCGCATATTGCACAGGTGAAAGAAAAACCTGGTTGGTAATGACCATGAGAAGGTCATTACCTTATATCGACTTTTGATATGGATGAAAGTATGTGCTTTTGCGGAATTTCTTTTTTCCTCTTCGTGAAATAGCCTACCAAGTCCAGATGCAGTAGCCTGTAGCCAAGTAGCTAACTACAGTGAGTAGATTATTAATTTTTTTTTATTAAAAGCACAGACGTAATAATCACATTACCTTCATTAGGCAAGACAGTGAAACTTATAACCCCCTTTTTTATAATATTTTTATGAATTAATTTTTAATTCCAAATGTATATCAGATATCAGACTCTGCTTAATGCTTATAATGCAGTGTGGCTGGGCTATTTTTATGACATTGTTCTCCTTAATAAAACCACAGCAGCAATCCACAGAGCCCAATGCAATACAATTACAGCTTGGAATATAGCTGCAGATGAAGTTGCCAGGTTGCAAGCAATGTACTCTTGATTCCTGTATACTGTCTTTTTCTCTCTCCCAGTTCTGGGTATGGGGTTAGGGTATGAAAAATAACAAAAAATTAAAATACTGGATTGATTAAAAACGAAAAATCAGCAGTCAATTCTATTTGGCTATTTCATGCAATTGAAGCCTCTAGATTGCAGGAAATAGCTGTATTAGGTGTTTGAAAAGTAAAAAGTGCTTCAGACGGTGGGGCCCCCTCCTCTGGACCACCCCCCTATGCACCGTGGAGCACCACCTTCTAAGAAAATCCTGGGGAGAGCACTGCAAGGGGTTACAAAACGTGATATTCGTACCTAGAAGTGTATTTTTCCATGTAATTACAATCCTACAAGCTTAATTTTATACTTTTTATTTTGTTTGAAAATTTTGCACAGTAGCCTAACAGAGGAGTACCGTTATATCATCAGACAAAGCTCTGCTCTCAGTTCTCTAGGTCTAGGCTGGTAACAAAAGGAAATTGGGCTTTCACCAACAGGGCTCCTAACCATTGGAATGACTTGCCTCTTGAAATTCGTTCAGCAAGCTCTATATCATATTTTAAGTCCCAACTAAAAACTTTGCAAACTAGCTTTTTACTGAATTGTATTGTTGTATGTACACAGATGTATGTAAATACGTGAGTGTTCTGGAAAAAAGTTTTTATGTTCTCATATATCTTTACGTGTGTGTGTGTGTATATACACTACCGTTCAAAAGTTTGGAATCACTGAGACATTTTTATGTTTTTGAAATAAATTGATACTGTTATTCATTAAAGTTAGAATTAAATTTATCGAAAAATACAGTCAAGACATTGATAATGTTACAAACTACTATTTCTATTTCATTCTATTTCTACTTTAGCAATTGTAACCATTTTACACATAGTCCCCCCATTCTAGGGCACCAAAAGTAATTAAAATACATTTTATTAAAGTCATCATAATTAATATTTGTTTGCATATCCTTTGTATGCCATGACTTATTGATGTCTGTGACCCAACCACATCAAAATACTTGATATCTTATTTTCAGGTACTCTTACAAGCAATACTATAACCTCTCTGTATTTGAATGGATCTCTATGGGAATTGGGGGGTGGGACTAGATTAAGCTGTAAATTAAACAGGAATAGTATGGAACACAAGTTGGCTAAATGGCTGTAAGTCATCAAGAGTCTGAGGTATAAAACGAGCCTCAAACCATCACTTTGCTGCCAGATATTCAGTCGATATGGATGGATAACTTGAAGGGTTTCTTCTCCCGACTTATTTTTCCATAGAGTTCAAAATTTGTCAGGAGAAACAACCCTTAAAGTGACCCATCTACAGGTGCAGCTCAAAAAATTAGAATATCGTGAAAAAGTTCAATATTTTTTGTCACTTTTGTCAGAAAGTGAAACTCATATATTATATAGATTCATTACACATAGAGTGAAATATTTCAAGCCTTTATTTCTTGTAATTTTGATGATTATGGCTTACAGCTAATGAAAACCCAAATTCAGTGTCTCAGAAAATTAGAGAAAAAAAAGCTCATGTAAACAATCCAGTTGGCTATTGTTGTCTATGTCATTTGATGCTAGCTAGTCTAAGATAAACGACTGAACGAATATGACAAGAATTCAACAAATTCTTTGTCAAGAGCCAAGCGGAGTTAACGTTACATTTCTAAATCACAGTATAAATTTACATTTTGTGAGACTGTTCAATTTATGAAGAATGAAAGACCTCTAGCATCAACGTGCATACATGCTAACGTTAGCTAACATATCGATAATTAGCAGTGGACAAGCCTGAAGAGAACTTAACAGTTATCATCCATTAATGCTTAATGTTCACTCACAAACATGAGGAAGCAAGCAGATAGCTCTGTGTCAGGAGAAGTTAGTCTCCTCTGTGTCAGGTATCAAGCTTCACAGGACACAGAACAAAAGGTTTTTGCATTTGAGCGAATAGGGGGGGTCCCCCGGGAAGAAGAATTTTTAAAAAGCACTGAAATGCTCATTTGTAATGCCTTATTTATTGTAATGCAGTATTTATTAATCTGTTGTCAAAAAAATTATAAACAAAATCGCTCCAAACAAGCTAACAATACTGCAAAACAAACCAATCTTTTGACAAAAATATTTAATTTGTGCTCTTGCAAAACCCCCCTATTTAAATACTTTAGCAACTAACTATCAGTATTCTGCATTGATATTGCCTTATGTCTGACACATCTTTTGCTAACGTTACGGAGGTGCTAGCAGATGCTAAAGGGGATTAAATGGGAAGTAAATTCCCTATGACAGATAGAGCGGGCTTCGGAGACAAACGACTATTTCTTGAAATCTGATTTATAGAATGAGCTGAAACGTTCCTGGATTAGCCTGTGTGGTATAAGGATATAGACCATATATTGCATGTTCCCTTTTTTTTTTTTTTTTAAAGTAATGGATTAATGATTGCAGTTCGACTTGTAGTCCACTTTAACAGACTACATATCCAGTACTGCAACGCACAGGTGGTTCTCGACCAATAAGATATCATCATCTCGTTTGTCTGGATATTTTTGCCAGATGGGAGTACTGCCGCTGAAGACAAGCTAACATTAGCTTGCTAAGTTGAGAAGCCCGCCCGACAAGGTCAGAAACTACTCTACGGTTAACCACATGAAGCAATTCTAGCTTTTAGTCCTTCAAGCTAGCTAGCTAATGTTAGAAAAAAGCATTTAAAAACTGAGCTGTGTGCTACTTTGAATGGCCCCTGGGTTTGAACTGTCCTATATAAATAAATATGCCTTGCCTTGCCTACTGCTGGCTAACGTTATATGACAACGTTTGGAGACAACGCTGCTCGTCCGGAAGGAATTATGGGACGTAGAGTTTTTAAACGGTGCCAGCGCTGGTATATTCACAAAAAAATACAAAAACGAGTATATATATATATATATATATACTCGAAGCTGGTCCAGAAAAACAACATATTTTGCGAACGGGCGTTATATTGAACAAACCAGGAAATTAATGTTAAGACAATCGCGAGAAATTGTTTAATAATAAATGTCTACGCTCTAATTAATGGGGAATTTACTTCCAAAACCAGTGTGACATAGTCACTTGAGTACTCTATAAGCACTTGAATAAGTCTGCTCATAAGTACATGGGACCCCCCAAGTCCAAATGTCTCTATCTTATCGGGGGTCTGGGACGCCCCCTAGTCCCCCCTCAATTCAAACACTGGTTCAGAGAAGTCTTTTCTGTCCTCAAGCTACAAACAATCTGCTAAAACTTGATCCCACCCCACAAGCTCTGTATCCACACCAACACAGAAAAGTGTGTCACGCCCAGAAACCTTAGAAGAATAAGTACAGGCAGAGGAGCACAGATTCGGCAAATATGCACAAAGACAGATTGCCAGTGCATCATAGATATGACTGTTGGTTGTTTTATAATATTTTCAAGGTAAAAATCCTGCATAGTATGCCTTTAATATAATGTTAACTACTGGTTCATGCTTGTAATTATTTGATATTATAAATCTTGCTCAGGGGAGCCAGGCTATACAGCAAAATGTCTTTCCTGTTTTCCCTGTCTAAGGTTCAATATCTGAAAATGAGGATGTATAAAATGTATTTCAGCATTTCTTCATATTAGCATGCTACATTACTTTGTAAAATATTTATGTATTTGTTTATTGTTCAAATAGTATTTTTTATTGGGAATTTCATGGGTTTGTCTGAAAACATAAGCCAATTGACTGCATCCATTATATTTATTGACAAATTAGAAAATCGGAGGATGTTTGTTTTTTGCTGTTGTTGCCTGCTATAGCATCCCTCACTGCAATGCTCTGGTTTGTCTTTCACAAATGGCATGGCAAAAGGAAAAATTGTTTGCGTTGCACCAAAGAGTCTACGTTCGCGTATATGCGTGACGTATGTTCTGGGCCAAAATATCTGCAAGCCGATAAATGTTCCAACAGAAACCATTTCCCCCACAATGAATTTCATCATTCTCTGTAGTTGGTTGCAACTGGAGAGAGCCTGTTGGTAAAATCTTCTGAAACTGAGTGAATGCTAATCAGCCCTGAACTGAGAAATGAGCTTGCATTTGTGCAGTGACTAATCAACTGGAACGTCATTGAACAAACTACAATATAGCTCTTTCTGTTAAGTTGCTTGTAGTCTCCATTCTGAGCTCTCATCAGTACATTTGTCTTGAAGGACTTACTGTATGCTGTGGTATACAAAACCAGTACATGCTGCTATAAATTACAGATAACAGCAAATACACAATCCCATCATAATTGAAACCAATATAAAAATGCTATTACATTCAGTATATATAAGGAGACAGATATACAGTGCCCTCCACAATTATTGGCACCCCTGGTAAAGATGAGTAAAAAACCTAAATTAGCGAAATCTCACACTGAATAAATCCAACCTTTAATTGAATTAAATTCATTCTGAGAAAAAAAAAAATCCTTCATCAAGAAATAATAATTTTTAACAAAACCACACATGTCACAATTATTGGCACCCCTAGAAATTCCTATGAACGAAATGTAACTGAAGCATTTTTTCCATTTATATTTAACTTTTTAAAGTTTATCATCGTGTTTAGGAACTTTCAAGAAGTAATCCATGACTTCTTGTTTCACTGGGGCATAAATATGAGGTGACACAGAGGCCATATTCCCTTATTCATATATCAACATAAGATAAGAGATAAGAGAACACACAAATCAAATGAGGGAAAAGTGTGTTGAGCTTCATAAGTCAGGGAATGGCTATAAAAAAAAAAAAACTACTCACCTGAAAATGTCCATATCTACCGTTAGGGCAATACTTAAATACTTAAAAACTTGAGGATGGTAAGAGAGGCAAAAAAATCCCCAAAGATCACTGTTGGAGAATTAGAGGAAAGGAGCATCTTGGGGTCATCAAGTTTCCAAAACTACCATTAGACATCACCTCCATGCCAACAAATTATTTGAAAGGCATGCCAGAAAAAAGCCTTTCCTGTCATTTCACCACAAACGTAAGTGCCTGCAGTTTACTAAACGCTACTGGAACTTTGACTGGAACCATGTTCTATGGTCAGATTAAATGAAAATTTAGCTTTTCGGCAACCAACACGCAAGGTGGGTTTGGAGTGAAAAGAAGGATGGCTATACCGAAAATAACCTGATCCCCACTGTTAAGTATGATGGAGGTTCCATGATGTTGTGGGGCTATTTTTCCTCCAAAAGACCTGGGAACCTTTGTAGGGTACACGGCATCATGAACTCCATGAAATACCGGGATATTTTAAATCTTAATCTGGCTGTCTCTGCCAGGAAACTAAAACTGGGCCATCGTTGGATCTTCCAGCATGACAATGATCCAAAACATATGTCCAAATCAACATGGTTAACTGAACACAAAATCAAGCTTCTGCTATGGCCATCTCAGTCCCCTGACCTAAACCCCATTGAAAACTTGTGGGCTGAGCTGAAGAGGAGAGTGCACAAGAGAGGACCTAGGACTCTGGATGATCGGGAGAAGACGCGGTGCTGTATTATTGGCAAAGGGAGGTTGTACAAAGTATTAAATGCAGGGGTGCCAATAATTGTGGCACACGTGGTTTTGTTAAAAATAATTATTTCTTGATGATGGTTTTTTTCTTCTGAGAATAAATTTACTTCAATTAAAGGTTGGATGTATTCTAATTTTTTCAGTGTGAGATTAAGCTAATTCACCAAAAGGTGAATTTTGTATAACCCTTTTTACTCATCTTTACCAGGGAAGCCAATTTTTTACACATACATCAGCTCATCTTCTCTCATTCTCTTGCTGTTTCCCTCTCCTACTCACTCCCCTTGCTGTTCGTGTTTCTCTTGCTCATATTTCTGCACTTGCATTTGTTTGTTTCTTTCTCTCCCCCTTTCTGTTATCTTTTCCATTGGGAATGGTAGAGATTAACAAAGTAAACTTGGCTTAACTTATCACATTGTGCTCAGGAAGCCCTACAAGGACTAGAGGATGAAATAATTCTGATGCAAATGCTGAACTTTGAGACCTGAACATTGTTCGGCTGCAGCGAACCCCACTGGCAAACAGGATATGATGTTTGTGGGGGATTTTAGCAGCGCAAGCCGAGAGAATGCTTTCCTCCCCAATAGTTATTTAATAGCTGGGTTTCAAAAACAGATCAAATTCCGTACAGTGGGATTTTGTTTACAAAGCAATTCGCCCATTCTTTCCCAATTTCAGAGATTGCAGGAAGAGAAAGGATTTGGGAGAAAGAGGCATAGTCCAACAGAGATTGGAGCTGCAGCTGAATACCATAAACATAGTCTTAAATGCTTAATCTGAACTGCAGGTCAGGGTACTTTCTCTGTTGATGATACAGCAAGTGATCAATATTCAGCACAGGCCTGTTATTTTACACATACATGTGCCCCCCCCCCAAAAGGCGACAGTAGCAGTAATACATTTATACAGGGAAAGCAAACAGGGCACAATCTTTTCCAATAGACAGAGGACCAAGAGAATCAATGCAAAATGGAAAGGGCCACTGTTTAGTCAGTTCACCTATGGAATGCGTAAAGTACCTATAACAACGCTGATGCACAAACAAATTAAAATAAAAAATAATAATAAATAAATCCAACTAAACAAAACAAACTAGAAGCATTCTGCAATCTTGCTTTAGAGCATCCTTTCTGCATTTTCATAATGTTCATTGTGGTATATTGCTATTTACCATTGCACAAATACACACACGCATACGCACACACATATACACGTAGTGTTGTCTCTGCTCTCTTCCCACACCCTTGGGGAACAACAACAGACAACCCATGACACATGACGGATTAAACCTCAACCCAGGCTCTTATTAAACTGCCAACCATATTGAAAACAAGCCACACAAAGTTTTATTTAGGTTTGCACAACAAAAATAATGGTTTGGGAAAAGATGCTTCACCTAAGGTTATAATTGACCCGTTTTAAACCAGATTAAAAACGGCATTAAAAGTCAAAAGTTATTTTCACCGGGGAGCTAGCTGTAGGTCATGTCTGATTGTGTTGTAGAGTACCTTGCCAGGATTGGCTAGCTATACATTTTACACAAAGCAGTGTTTTAGGGCAGACTATTTAATAACCCTGACCATCTGAAACCCTGAGCTTGCAAATAAATCAGCATGCGTCTTGTACAAGATCTGCAAGAAATCGTTACAATATCATCACTATGGTCACTGCTAAATCAAGTCGGAGAGTGAGTATGTGGTTTATTTCCCAAGATCACAAGTAAAAAGTCTCCCAGTGCCCAAAAACACCACAAATCATTATCTGAACAAGCTAAAGCTAAAATACCAAAGATAACGTCTTTGTTCCGACCAGTAAGAGCCAGCGAAGCTTCCAGAACCACTGACGAAGCGCAATAGCAGGTAGCTAGTTGTTACCTCCGCTGCAGCAGCTTGCAGCCTCCGGACTGATTCAGGCTGTCCTCAAAGTTTCCTACAGTCATTTTTTTCCCAAAACACACTGAGGCCAGAATTTTAGAAGAAATAGACAGGCATTAAATAATAATAATGGTGGGTGGGGGGCGTCCCCACCCAGCCCTTCCCCGAGGACAGTTTTACTTATATACATATACATATATACACATACATACATACATACGTGCACACACACGTGCATATTATTATTATTACTACTATTTTTCTTCCTTCCCTTATTTAAGTATTCCAGCCACTAAGAAGAAAAATATATAAATATATTTGGAGTATTTAATCCCATCCTTCTGCTTCCCTAAGTATATTCCATCTTTCCTTGTATACGTTTAATCGACCATTACTTTGTAATATTAAGCCCTCTATTTTTCTGTAATACCTTACCTGTCTTTTGAACCTTTCTAATTGTAATTCCTGGATGGAGAGTGACTTAAAAATGAATAAATTCCCTAAGAGAACTATCATATTTACAAACATTAGGTTATATTCTTTTAAGTCACCCAACAATACAGTCTGTAAATCAATGTAACATCTAATATTATAGTTCAAAAACCAATTTTGGACATGATTCCAAAAACTGGCAACACACGGACAGTACCAAAAAAGATTAGGTATATCTTCAGTACACAGTACAGAGAATCTACATTCAGCTGCCCCATATGTTTAACATCCTCTTTGTAGCCAGAATTTTGTATAGTAATTTGTATTGGAAGGAACATATTGATGAATCTATTGTTTTATATATCAGCTCATAAACTCTGTTCCATGGTATTGGTATATCAAATAATTGTTCACAGTTGTCTTGATTTTTGTAATACAACTAATGATTTCTTTCTTAAATAGAATTGGTATATTTCTTTATTTATACTTTTTTAAAGCCATTTATGATTCCTGATATATGGCCTACAGACCAGTTTCTTGCCTACTGTATTCATTATTATTCTTTTCCATTTTTGTGGTAAAGAGGCAATCAATTGATTATAAATTTGAATTTAAACTCATTTTTATTAATTCCTGTGACTGTGGCTTCTGCAGAAATCTCATTTTCAAAACTGAAACTAATCAAGAACTACCTTAGAATCAAGTAGCCACTAGGCTACTACTAGTAGTTTAGTAGTACTAGTACTTTATAGACAAGTAGCCAAGACTGGAGGACAGGACTCCAGGAATATCTCAAGTTGGAGTAGGCTGATGTCTATGGGGGAGGGAGGGGTAGAAAAACTGTGCTTGCACACTATACTTACCATAATGATTGGGAAAGTTGTATTTTTATTCAACGTATTTTTTGTTCATTCACTTTATGCAATGTATTTAACAGGGACATCTCAATATTCACACCCATTTAAATTGCCAGTTTGCCATTGAGCTAATGCTCATTCATAGTCACTGGGCAGGTTACCATGTACCAACTGGTTATTTGTTATGTTGTTAAGTCTTTGAAGCTGCACTTTTATGGACAGTGTTTTATTCTCACACACAACTCTGCTTCTGTTCTAGCTTAGTGGCAGTAAACTGTCACTGAATTGTGCTGATCAGACAGGTGGCCAAGTAGTTCTGTCAACTGGTTTTACTTGCCTCCAGCTAAACCCTGCACAGATTTTTTTTTTTAAAGATACGCAAACATACAATGGATGAGTAAAGGAGCAAGCAGAAAGTGCAAAGACAAAACGAGATGTGTGTGATATGATGTGTCTGTGGATTGTGTATACTTGAGTCTAAATGCTGTGTGTAGTGTGAGTGTTTTTGTGTGTGGTCATGTATCTGTGTGGTGTGGGTATGCTTGTGCGTGTGTGTTTGTGAGGTTACTGAGGGAAGAAAAGAGCCCCCACTTGAGCACATGGCCCCTGTGTCTGTGATTAATCAGCCAGCGTGCAGCCTGATGCACGTTAACCAGATAATTAATAATTTCTTAGGGGATGCCAGCTTGGCAAGTGTTTTATCAACCTGCACAGAGCAGGGTAAGAGCTCTGTGCATTCATCCCAGAAAAGCTGAACACACTGAGGGAAGCACATCAGTTAGGACATCCCAGCATCCAAAGGAACTGCTGGACGATCCTGACATTATCAGCCTCATCTCTCAGGAAATTTCATTTGAATCTGAACCCACAACCCTCTGGTGACAAGTTCAGAACTGTTTGTATTACTCTACACCAGAGAGCACAGGTATAAGTCTCATTTGGAGTAACAGTTATGAAAAAAGTTAAAATGAAAAGCAATAACAATTAACTACCATCTATATATCCAAGATGTCCATGTATTCATGCTAATGACTTCAATTTGTACAGTTGAAATTAAAATGAAAATATGGCAAATGTTCAGGTAACCACAATTGACACAGGTGATGTCTGTCCCTCAGACTTCCATGCAAACATCACTTGTTTCCCAAATACGAACTGTGTCCCATCATCACCCCTGTTTAAAAGACACTCAGATCTCTTCTACACATGGTAGACAACATAATGGCCAAATGGTTCTGCAAGCTGGGATGTTAAACAAGCTGGGATGTTAATTGCTCAGGAACCACATCTCTGTGGAAGCACCTGCTTTCAGTATACTTTAATCCACCATGTTTCCTATATTTTGATATTTATCTGTAAATAAATTTAATTGGCAGTTCTGTATTTAAAAACAAACCAACATTAATTTACTTATTCTTTGCACAATATGGACCATATACATGGCTGTGTGTGTACCTGCATCTAATCTCACAGCTAACCTTAGGGAAAAAAGCAAAAACTTCAAACGGTTCTCAGAAAAATTGAGAGTGACAGCACCTTCATTTGTATTCAACATGATATCACACATCTAAACTGTAGTCTTAAGAGTTTTGTTTTTTAAACTATTTGTCAGGGGAGACTGACTGTTCATACCTTTGAGATCTCCGTTTTAAGAGTCCTGACTCTCTCTCTCAGCTCTGTGCATACTTCCTAATAACTTTGATGGATTATTTTCTGGGAGTCTATGTGTAGACATTGGGAAGCACAGGAGAGACTAAGGCTGGTATGTGAGCTGCACAGTTGGCCATGTTCTGGGTTGAAAGCAGATTTTAGGCTTGGGAGGATGACTTCGAAGACATATTTGGTTACTGACTATTGATTTGGTGACATTCAAATTACTCAAAATTTGTAATTTACTTATGATTCAACCAGCTTGATTGCAAGAAGCTGTAAAACTCTGGACTAAATTCATACCAAACCAAAGAGAAAAAACATACTAGTGTAGCCAGTTAGAAAGCTAGTCTGCCTTGCTTGGTGCAAACAATTTTATTAACATTGCCAGCTCGATGGCTTGATAGCCATTGGCTGTTCACTTTAAATAAAACTACCAAAGTGTAGATAGCCAGCCAGTATCATGTCATTAACCTAACCTGCAAGACTGCTCATAAATAGCAAGCTATGCTTCAGATGTTTCATTGACAACAGTGTGCTACCTAGCTTTCTACCTGTCTGTTCACTGTTTTAGGAGAACAGAGGACATTAAAAACACTTAACTAACCAGTTTCTGCTGACAGACTTCTTTTTAAATGGAATCACAATTTATTCTGCTGTTCTGTTGTCTGTTCACAGTTTTAGGTTACAATTCATAAGTTACATCAAAAACACTATACAAATCCATTGTTCCATACGGTTTCAGGTTAATTAAGCGTATGAAAACAAATGATTAATTATTTATTGATTCTTATGTCGTTCCTCCTGTTGTTTGTAACCTCTCTGCAAACTGAATTGAGACGTCTACTAGTCTCAGTTCAAATATGCACTGCAGTGTGTAATTCAGTCTAAATATAAGAGCTATTTGTCTTCCATAACCAAACACTTTCTTTTCTAGTTTATAGTGGTTCGTGGCTATTTTGTTTTCTTTTATTTTGCGGCTCTTGTCCTGCTTTCACAATTGTGAATCAATCAGATTTTTTCCACGTTCCATTTCGTGGTTTGCCTTCCTCATTATTGTTTTCACCTGTGCTTCTACCTGCAGGATATTTAAGTTCCTCACTTCCGCTTCTCCGGTGCTTGATTGTCTTACGACATTGCATTTGAGCCAGGTATAGCCAGGTACTAGCGACCTCCCAATATTAAACTTTGTTTATGTTCAGGGGGGACTTGCTATAGCTACTTAATCGGGTATAGGATTGTTTTCCGCCTGGTAGCATTTGGTGCTATCTATTTTGTGCTTTGCTGTTCTCCAGGAGACAGTTTTTCTTTGTACTTTTGTTTTGGTTTTACACTCTACCGGCTTTGAGCTAAGGTAGCCGAGAGTGTTCTTTTGTTTGCCAAGTTTCCCGTTTTAGCTCATTACGTGAGCTCGGGAAATTTAGTTGGTATTCTACTACTTTTCTAGTTGGCCCGTTTTAGTGGGTTTATTTTAGTTTTGGCTGTTAGCCTTAAGGAATTAGTTCCTGTCTTTTTGTTATCTTTTTTTATTATTTTCTGTCCCCGCTATTGGTCGCGGTTGTGAGCTGACTTGTTCTGATTCCCCCACCTTCGCGTTTGAACCTCCGAACCAGTTAAAAACCCATTACAGTTTTAGTCATAAAAGAATACAACATATTAACAATGAATTTACTTTTGATAATTAAATAACATCCAAAGGAACATCCAAAATAACAAAAACAAAACATGAAAGTAATAAAAATAAAAGTTTTCAATGCAATACCCTTCCAGGGACTTTTTGATGCAAGCATTCACAATAACATTCCCACTGTTGTGGAAGTGCAGTCATAAAATGCTTTTTGCCACATTTCCAATGGTTGCAGTATTTTTAATTCTATATTAACACTTGATTGTTTTTTCTCATTTATTCACTGCAGGAATGTGCTCTCTGTTCACTTCTTTTTGTTCAGTCACAATCTAATGATTTAAGAGGCTCCATACATGTCCCTGCAGTCAGTCACAATACCCAGATCATGGTGAACCTATTATGAGCAGCAATAACAGCACCATTTCCCTCCTAAAAAATCACCAGTGTCTGGGTCTCTTTGAATGCAATGTGGCTAACAGGGTTATGAGTATGCTGCATGCAAAACCACTCCTTTGAAGTCCAACCCAACATTATATAGAATGTCACTGTTTATTACAGATAACTAATACTCTAAGTCTTTATTTACTTCTATTTACTGGAATTTTATTGAGGGGGGTCACTGGAGAGTGGCTGGACGGTTTGTCTGCCTGGCTCTTTAATCACCGTTAGTAGGTAAAATTGTCTGTGACAACTAATCCAAAAAGCAGATTATATTTATTTTGGCTACAGTGGCTGGTAATTCGTTAAAATCAACAAAGCCTTTTCATTAACCCCCTGCTGTTGTCCTCAAAACAGGCATTCTGCTGGTCCCAAATCACAGAGCAATGCACATGTGAAAGGGAGAGGGAGAAACAGAGATGGGGGAGGATGAGGGGGGCATAGATGGAGGAAAAGAGTGAGCACAAGACAGGGAAAGAGAGGAGGTACAGCCTAAACATTGTTGCCTTTTCTGTTCATTCCTCTGTGTTTCACACCACCCTCCAAAGTAAGTGTCCACTACTTTTTCAGCTTGGTCCCTACATGTGGCTCTCCCTCTTTCTTTCTCCCCTCCATGATGGCCAAAAACAGTCCTCTCTTGTTTTTGAAGGTGACCATAGAGGATGGTTCACAGTGGTTTCACAGAAACCCTTGTGTGTGAGTTTTAGCATGCATGCTGCTTATGTCATTTAAGACTTGTTAAGTGGTCTACTTCGTGTCAACTGTAGTGGAACCCAATGGTTTGATGGGGCGTCCCTCAAATTTTGATTATTGCACATAATTCCTGGGACTGAAGGGCTATGATAAAGGCAGATTAGCTGGACTACAGGATGTATGGATTTGACTTTGCTCCGATACCTTTGTGGCAGTCCAGTGGGCCACCTGACAGACAATATCCCACTTTTTGGTTGGTCTATTTTTAATAGAATATGGTACACTACAATACAATAAGCTTGTATATAGCGCTGTTCATGCATACATCAAGTGGACTTTGCAAGAAAATTAAATTGATCAAAGCTCAACATTAAATGAAAATGTACATGAATATTTTAGGACAGTTCATCAACAATTGTGGCTTGGACCCATAGACAGGGCATGGGAGCACTTCAGGCGGACTGCGAGATGACACACAAAGTTTTTTTTTGATATAGTACACTAGCTCAACATCATTTGAACACTGTACCACATACAAATACCACATACACTGCATTAGTTAGTGTACATTGTAGTTGTTTTGAAATATGAAATGAAAAGCAGGACATGTCTTTATATATTGCCAAAATTATATGTTGTGTTTGATTAAATTTTAGTATATTGTTTCTAAAGTATAGGTTTGCAGAGAACACCACAATTTGTGGTACATTACAGAGAAGCAGATATTGAATGCAGTCTTTCACTTTGTTGAAAGCTGAAATGTCACATCTGGACTGAAAACTAATTTGCATGTGTCTTAATCAATGGAAACTTAATAAAGAAGTGTAAAATGTTTATGCCTTTGCAGACCCACACAACAGCAGTACCTCTTTAAAGAAAGTGTCGTTGACTTTTATATTTTCAAGGTTTAGCTGCAGTGAAATCCATTCTTAATTACCCATAAAACACCCATACACTCTCCAAAATACATAATTGCAAGCAGCACACTCCAAATACATAGACCCTGCACACATGCTGACATGCCCTCCCAAACAAAACACACACACCCACACAGTTTGTGCCCCTGCCCTAAATTGTCCAGCCTCTCATTGGCTGGATTGCCTGTCCTCTCCCAGTGCTCCAGTGCTCCCCTGCTTGACAGTGCTGAGTGGCTGATTAGGGATGAGAGACACATTAAGCAGTCACTCTGGCTCTGTTGGGCTTCAGCAACCCCAGCCAGCCTCCTCCGTTGCCCCCGACAGCAGATGATATCACTGCTCTCCTGCAGCCGCGCCAGCACAGCTCCAGGACAGTGCAATCCCAGCTCAGATCTCTCTCCATTTGGGCTGTCTACATTTATGAAATGCTCCCTCTTCTCCAGAAAAAAAATTTGTATACTATTTCTGCTACTGTGTTCTACAAGGCTATTATAATGTTTTTTTGTATTGTATTATTATAGGGGGTGAAAATAATAGTGGTACTATTGTTCTATAGTGACAAATTGCAGTGTGAAGCTAGGGACAGTAAGGACTTTTGCGAGGGTCTGAATGAATGAATTATTATAATGTCAGAAAATTACATTGATAGGCTATGTTATTTCCTAAAGATGTTTTGGCAAACTAAACCAAACAGGACTCGAGTGCTGTCAGTTACAGAGTGGAGCTCCTCCGGTATTCCGATTCCCTGTAGCCTACATCTTCCTCTGCCTTATTGAATCACCCGGTAAGGAACCATGTCAACTAACGTTACATTATGATCCATGACCATTAAGTAGACTAACATTAGCTAGCTGACTATAATTGAAGGGTTTCTCTCTGAGAATTTGATTACAGAATGTCTTTTTTCTGAGCTAGTGCGTTAGCTGTTGTTAGCAATGAGTTTCTTGGCATAAAACAAATTGGTTTTAAAATGTTTGCCATGGAGTAGGCTATAGTAGCTAACCTTGCATTCGTTAATGGAAGGAAGGTCAGATATCGGGGTGATAAATGCGTCGTTTCCATGTTTTTACCGACATCAGTATGTTCGAGATGCAATGGGAAAGTTTTTGGCTTTGCTAGCAAACATAGCTAAAATGGCTAACAAGTAGCCTCCAACAATGTTTTAACTTTTAATTGTATATGTTTAATATTATGTATCGACATGTTGGTCGATACAAAAGCATTTCATACTAAAAAACGGGAGGTCGGGGTTGATTTTCCGACATGGAAACGAGGCGGGGGGACCTTGCTAAGACTTCTGGCTAGGCTGGCTAATGTTTTCACGATACGAAACGTAGATAAATGAAGGGCAGTATTTCCCCCGTTTTTCTGGAGACTGAACTTTACATTACACTGTTACATTAGTGGCTAACTTGTTAGCGAGTTACATGGCCTCTCTCGTCTCAAACTTAAGAAACGCTGCAGCCAGACAGGCACTACTCTAGCAGTAAAATGCCCAGCTCCTCAGCCTCTGCTTCTGTAACGTCATTCAGTGGGTGTGGCAACCTGTTGTCTTAACTGTACACTTTGTGGCTGTTGTAGTTCATTCTAAAGGTTTGTGTGTACAAAACCACTTGTAAGACTGTTAGCACCCGCTAAAAATAGTCAATTAATGAGGTGCAAAGAGGACTGTGTGTGTTAAAATAGTTTTTGCAGGTTAGCCTGAATGAATATGCAAAATTGAATGTCCAAAAATAGTGGGGGGAGGTCATGCAAATAGATTACTTTTACATGTGTAAATTGATTTACTAAGCCAGAAAGCAAGTTTGAGAAAGGTATATATGCATGTGCCGGTATTAAAAGACACACAATCGATAAGATGACGGATGTCATTGTAGCAAGACACTGGTGCACCATGACTGAACATTCTGAATGATTGCGTAACAATGGGGGCTAATTAACCGGTCCATTCTAGCTAACGCTCAAAATACACAAAGAGAACTTTTGGATACATACATCACGAACATGCAAGCCACATCAGTCCATTGCTATTTAATTTTCTGCAGCAAGTGTGTGTGTTGGAAAACCATTACACAGCTAGCAGAGGAATACCTGAGCATTCCTGGTATTTTTTGTTCAAGGGGCGCATGTCAACACATCAACAGAGCACTCGCCTCTAACCAAATGTATTGTCTTTTGCTTTTTGACAAGTATGAATCTGAACTGTTTTCCATGAATTCTTCATTGCAATGTCACCTATTGTTCTCCTTGTTATTTTTTACAGAATAAGAATGTTGCACAGCATAAATGGTAGAGACCGTGGTCTCATATAAATACCCTAGGGTGTTAAATGTACACCAGCAGTGTTAGATGTACACCTGCATTTTTGCTGTGTGTGGCAAATATAAAACGAAGATGTAATTGTTACGTTAAAACACATCTACTATACTGTCGATACATGACCTCGACTGTTTTTATGATATGGCATGACAGTCCACATTTTCCTTCTTGCACCCCCTCATGGACACATGAATAAATCCAATACATTTCATGGCAATGCAATAATTATGTACAATTGGCAATAAATATTAGAATATAATCAAATTAATTTTTTAACCACAATTCAAATTTTTCTTTTTGGTCCCGCTATTAACCTTGCACAAGTGCTAACTCATTAATTTACAATATCAGATATTTCTTTCACCTACAACATATCAGTTCATGATTTTTGAACAAGAATTCTTAAATTAGCACATCACAATTTGACCCTTTTTTGACAATTTTACACTGGAACATCTGTAACAGGGTTGTTTTCTTTACAACTGAAGTTGTGAACATGCAATATGTTCCTGGGTTTGTTTTGTGTACTGCAAACCCATCCCAAAAAGTGAAATTAACATATTAGTTTCACCTTATCTATCTCTGTCACATCATCAACAAAATAATCTATTGAATTAGCAGTATATAGTTTATGATCCTGTACTTGCTAAATTAAGCAGAATTTGAAGACTGAATTGCAACCCGTGGATAAGGCATACAGTAAACTATTAAAGCTAAATCTTATGATTGGGTACATGATGTGATACAACATAGTATATGCAAAGCATACATACATATAGCCATGACAGTTATGGCTTGCATTTAAAAAAATAATCTGCAGAGTAGTTCTACCATTATCCAATAAGAACATGCAGATAACTACTGTATATGCACTTTGAATAGAGCTGGCAGGACTGCATACTGTTTCTGAGGTGAAGATTTCTAGAGTTTCCCTAGAATTATATTCAGTACCACAGTAATCTGTTAATTCAATTTATTTATGTAGCTAATAAAGGGGAAATAACAAATTTAAAGGGAAAATGAAACCGAATAAAATGTATTGGCCAGCCCTGCAGTATATAACCCAATGTGTACAGTACATATCTTCCAAAAAAAAAGCAAGCGCATCACTGACAGACCTCCCCACCCCCCATCTCCACACACAGTTTTAGTTAAACTGCGGCCTTTAACCGGTCGGCCTGGGACCCAAGTGGGGACAGAAAGGTGCAGGAGGACAGTAATTGGCTCTCTAGGTCAGAGGTGTCAAGACCCTGGGAGAGAGAACGGATATGGATAGAAAGAGAGAGAACTAGGGTTGACAGGAGGTGATTCTAAAAGCCAGCATGAAGAGGAGAATGGGTTTTAACCTGGTGAGGACTATTTGTGTGAACTGACAGTCTAGTGATGGATCCAAAACCCCCATAAGGAATACATAAAGAAAAACACCAGAGCCAAAAAAAGTCACCAATCCCCTCTCCCTTGGTGATGATGCCCATTTTCCCTCCCTTAGGTGGATGAGATATTGAAGTAAGGACTCTCATAGCCCCAGTTGTTTTATCTGAAGACTGTTATCCTTGAGTGTTCATAATCCCACAGGCGGCCATAAAATGCAGCCGCTTTTCCCTTTAACATGCTGAAAAGCTGATTTTCCTGACAAGAGCATTTAATATAAGACCCAGCATGGATACAGTATTGAGTTTTTAACTCCAGTGCTGCAGCCATTTTTGCTCATATTTTCCAGGGTTGCCAATAATTCTGGTGGGCACTGTACAACATCTCACCTTGTTCCTAAATACAATCACCAGTCAAACCTCAACCACTTTATATGCTCATTTTCCTATTGAACTCAGGAGAAAAGTTAAAGTGATCCTTCCATATCTACTGCATATCTGGCAGCAAAGTGATGGTTTGATGCTCGTTTGATACCGCAGAACCTTGATGACTTACAGCCATTTAGCCAACCATGTGTTCCATACTATTCCCATGTAATTTCAGCTTAATCTAGTTCCACCCACAATTCCCATAGAGATCCATTCAAATGCAGAGAGGTTATAGTATTGCTTGTAAGAGTACCTGAAAATAACATATCAAGAGTCTTTTCATATCATGTTATACCCAGTCATGATAGCATCACCTGTTTACCTGTGGAATGTTCCAAACAGGTGTTTTTTAAAAAGTTTTTTTTACTTCCCAGTTTTTTTTTTTTGCCCCTGTCCCAACTTTTTGGGAACGTGTTGCAGGCATCAAATTTGGAATTAGTGTATGTTTACAAAAATCTATAAAGTTGATATGGTAAAACATTAAATATCTTTTCTTTGTACCATTTTCAATTAAATATATGTAAAAGATAATTTACAAATCACTGCTTTCTTGCTTTTATGTGCATTTTACATACTGTCGGAATTTTTTGGAATTGTGGTTTGTACATATGCAGTGCAGTGTCATAGAAAATGTAATTTAAACATTTGGTACACTACTATACGATGTAATACTTGTTTTGGGATGATGTTTTGAATTGCATATGGTACTGATTTAATGTGATGGTATTGATCAGCCCCAACGCTAACATCAGCCTGCTCTCCATCAAGGTGCATCAGCATAGAACTTTGACAACTGCTACAGCCCTATATACATCTACGGTACTTCACTCACCATTGTGTAGAATGCGTAAGATTCAAACCTTCTCTCAAAGAGCCTAATTCATACTCTTCAGAGTTGTGAGTGACTACTATATGAATGCTTGTACTGTGAAGAATTAAGACTGATGTTAAGAGTGTTAAAGATAACATTCCCATCATGGCATATTAAACGGCCTTACACTGTCCAGGGAATCAATAAATATTAAACGCTAATGTTAATGGTTTATATTTAGTTTGTGCAGAACAAGACTTTATTCACATTTATACCCAGTTATTCACACGGTATTACGATGGCAGCATATTCTTATTTTGATAAATTCTGCAGATAAAAGATGAATTGGGACCAGAGAAATATATTGCATATATATATTGCTTTTTAGATGATATGCTTCTTAGCAGATGCTTTTATCCAAAGCAACACACAGTATATGAATGCATATGTTTTTCAGTATATGCAGTCACCTGGGATCAAACCCACAACCTTTGTATTGTTCTACCGACTGTAACATACAACTACTATTTTGATAGCTGAAATGTAATATATGATCTAGTTTGTTTTGAAAATTAGATCCATATCCTTAAAAGATCATAGCAATATACACTCTACAATCTATGACTTGCAGAATGCAGGATCTATCAATTAATCACACTAGTTAAAAATTATATGCTATGGTGTATGTACCAACAGTTTGTGGACAAGCTCTGCTGAAAGAATGGTACAAGATATGTGGTCCCAAATAGGACACATTGGCAAGTTGGAAATGAAGCATGCTTTATAAAAGTGCAAAATGTGTAAGTATATTGCCTCCAGCTTTAATACCCACAATTGCCAATATACTGTATAGAGCACCACCTACTCTAAGAGTATGAATTAGGCTCTTTGAGAGAAGGTTTGGATCTTAAGCAATCTGCCCAGCAGAGGTTTCTCTAAACAGGTGAAGCAGTGCTTCACCACCAAAAAAAAAAAAGGGTGAAAAAGAACATGCATATCACACAATCACACACACAACATAGGGTTTCTTTAATATTGAATCATCACCGACTTTCCCTTGTAAAAAAAAAAAAGTGCTTAGGTTAAAAAATATGCCTTCTTCTTATATCTTCTTATATAGTTCTGTGCTTGTATCGTGAAAAACAACCCTTAGACTTTTAAAAATAACTTCAGTGAGGCAAAGCTATTGTCTGCTTCACTCTACCACTGAAAATAAATGGATGACTTTATGAAACAAGATTGGATATTTGTGGATTATGACGCGTTTTTGAGCCCACCCATAAAGCAGAGCCTCACTAAAGTATCTAAATCATGCGTTTTCTTGTGCACGTTCTCATCCTGATGATTGACATAATGTCTAACCATTCAGAATACAAGTTCAGCTGTCCAGTATAATCATCTTCACCGCCAATTTCGAGTAGACCGGACCGGAGCGATTTTTTTTTTTTTTTTAAAAATGTTTGTGCCGTTGTCAGTGGTTTGTTTGTTGTTAAATAGTTTTTTTTTTTTTTTGTGTGTAGTGTTAATAGCTAGCTAATTGCTAACGTTAGGGATTTAAGTAACGTTAGCCTAAACTAGCTCACTTTTTGTAACGTTAGTTTTTTAATTTGGCTGCATTTGAAAGAAAATGGAACCTGTGAATGTAAACATCCTGGATTGGATTCTGCGGGATTAACGTAACGTTATTTTCAATCCTTAAACTGTGAAGCAAGATTGCAAGTGAAGGCGGATGGGAGACCGAAGCCTCCTATCAATTTTATCCAGTGAGCGGGCTCGGTAAATCAGCTTTAACGTTAAATGCTCGTAGTAGTCTACAACAAGGTGGATTAGTTACAGGCAGCTGGAATCGCATGTATTGCTGGCCATGTATGTTGTTTAAAGGATAGCCTATTATTTTTTATCCATGTATGTTGTTTAAAGGATAGCCTATTATTTTTTATCCAAGTATGTTGCTACAGGAGATGTTCAATGTTTGCACTTTCATTATTTAGGCTACGTAATTTCGACAGGTCTGTTAAGATTCATGTAAAATCGAAGGAGTATGTCAGTAGTGTAACCATGCGAATTCAGTCTGAGAATGATAATTGTATGGATGAAGGTGCACGCATAACAAAATAACGTTAGTGCGGAAAACCGTGACATTCCTGAGAGGTTGATCGATGCGATTCTTGGGTCGCCGTGAGCTGGCATTTAGGGGAATAACGAGAGTGAAAATTCAGATAACAGAGCAGATAGTTGACTAAGCTACCTTCCCGCTATGATGACGTTCTGTGTTCTCATTCAGTGTTCCCCGGGATGTCAAATGTCCTATTCGCACTGGACTATAGTATTAGGCTACCTGGTGACCTCATATGATTTAGTAATTATCCCCCGACGAGTTTCATGTAGCGTATTTGCACGGGATAAATGCAGTCAGTATTTCTGTCTAATTTACATATGAAATCCCAGGGATTATCAACGGGTATGACGAAAAGTAACATTTCTATAGGCTACCATATTCTCAGTTTTTCTGCACATTTGCACATCGTATGCAAATGGTGTGTTGAAGCTGGCTACAAAGTCGAATAGGCTACAATTCCTTTCAATTCATTCACGTTAAATTCAGCAGTATTCTAACATGAAAATATATTGGTATAAGAATCTCTTCCGAAATGTCAGAATTAGCAGTAATAATTTCCACCGCAGCCTCCATAAATCTAAACTTGGAAAGCAGGGAAAAAACAAGGAATCCTTGCTGGGAAAAAAAATATCACCCCAAATTACTGAAATGCCAATTCACACAAGACTAATATTATCAGATGACTTGTTTTGTGCGAAATATGGTAGGTAATTTACGGTGGGGAATTTTGACTTTACAAATTACGGAAATGCAGATTCGCTCCGGATTAAGATCACAGACGACCTCCACAAATCACATGAGGTCCCCAGGCAATACTACTCCAGTGAATAGGGCATAAGACGATTCAAAGTCATCTGAACGAAGCTATTTCAGCTACGGCGCAGGTGGATTTGAGTATTTCTCTATTGAATATGCATAGGTAATTAAATAATCTGGCTGCTAATAAATGAGTGTGTAAATAACTACTTGTCATTGTATTCTATCTGGTGTTGTTCATTTGAGAGAAGGCAGCTCAATTTAAATTGTACAGCCATAGTGATGAATTGTCAAGCAATTTAAATTTAATTCATGTTTTAAATGGCCACCAGCTCTTTTCTGCCTACAGCTGGTCAGTTGACGTGGTCAGTGTTAAACAACTCAACAGGTAAAGCAGATTTTCACAGGTAGAAAAAAAATTGTGGGGTTGCTTCACCAAAGATTCTGGTCAGCAGCCGCCACTGCTGCCCAGTGATGAGTGTTTGAAGTACAGTAGACATATACAGGGCTGTAGCAGTTGTTAAAGCTCTGTGCTGATGTACCTTGATGGAGAGCAGGCTGATGTTAGCCTTGGGGAAGATCAATTTAATTTCCTGTCTTTTGAGGCTTTTGGCAATGCAAACATTTCACTTAAGCCATAGTTTTTTGTGATTACTTTATGTATTGCAGTGATTAATGGGCATTCAGATTAATACAGCCGTCTGCTACAGTCCCTTGAAGAGAAGGAGGGTGCTAAAAGTGGATGAGCTGAGGACCATCAGGGCATGCACTTAGTGTTGTTAGCTTTGTGATTCTTGGATATATTGATGGTATGTAGGCTATGCTTGACTATTGATTTATCTGCTTTATCTGTACTAATACATTGATGATTTTACTGTAAATAAATCCAATGCGTTCATTTTACGTGCATCTAAACTGATATTTCCCACGTCAATAGCTAGTTAATGTGGCTAGATTTAGCTGGCTATAACTAGCCAAGAAGTTAGCCAACATTAGCAAGCTAGCTAAACTAGTCACTCCAGCTACGTGAAGCCGCAATGACAACATTTTTGAACTTGGTTCCTCAATGCAACAATCAATTTGAAATGATTTGATCGTTGGGATTGCCGCAAGTGCACACCATCAAAGCATGTTTAAATAATTTACCTATCGCTAGGTCCCGCCCCTCTTGGTTAATGTTCCAAACTCGGACAATCTTTACGCTTTGAACGTTCCATCCCATAGGGAACCATTCAATCTAAGCTGAAACTCAAACTCCTCTAGTTTTTATACCTATTGATCAACTAAAAAACGAAATGGCCAAGACTAATCAGGAGACCCTCGGTTATGCCACCTTGGGTGCTTTCTTTGATCATTGCATGAGAACTACTAGAAACGACCTTGTAGTGTAACAAGCATCTGGCTCTGAAAAGTGTCCTTCTTTGCTGCATTCCCCAGCTCAAGCGAGCCCTAACATTCATAACTTAACATTTTGAGGAATTTATAAATCCCGTCTGGACACATTTTAAATCCCAAAGGAATAGCTATCTGTCCAGTAAAAAGAGGAGGTCTGGTCAGCCGAGCTAACGTTAACGCCAGCTATATAACTTAATGTTACCTCAAGTTGGCTGTTGTTCAGATCACATCAGATATGGTGGTAATGATAGCTGGCTTTACTAGCTCCAAGACTGGCATTAATGTTCCTGCAGTGCGGTCTCAATAACTGAAGAACTGAACTGATTATGTTAGCACAAATGCATTTGTCGCTGGTTTTGGGTTTCAGAAAAGGGACAAAAAATTATCCCTCCAATCTTTCAGGGTACCCGGTGTAGGTATTACATGTTCCCCAAGCAAATCTTTTCATTATCCTGTCTGACTTTATCCTTGCGAGCCAAATACCCTGTTGAATGAATGAATGAATGACTCAATTAATGTTTTTTTTTAACGATTTTTTTTACGATTTTCAGTGAGCTACTGCAATCTTTCCATTGGTTTCAGTGCACCTGTCCTTGACCGAACCGCTTGACCGAGGTCAGAACGCATAGTAACGGTTGCTAATTTAGGATTTCACAATTTCTGGTTTGGGGAGAAGCCTAGCGATAGGTCAATTGTGGTGTGAGGTAGGCAACAGGGTATTTGGCTCGCAACCTATGTGGTGTCCTTGCTTCCATGGGCATTACGTAGGCTAACTTAAGTGACTCGTTGCTTGAAACGAAGAATTAAGGGTATGTTTCTGTTTGCCACGTATAAAACATGTGCATTTAAATATATATATGTTGCTATCTTATAATTCTGAGCAAATACATGACATAATTAAGTATAAAAGAATATTATAAAACCATTAAGTCCATTATGAAATCTTATAAGAATATGAAGGTTAAGATGTCGACAAATTAATACAGAGCCAAAATACGAAAATATGTTTGGATATATATGTATATTTAGTCTATGGTTAAATTATTTTCTAATATAGGTCTGCCATTAGCTTCTAAGATGTAGGCGTGACATTACTGTTGCGTATTCCTCCACTAATTCTACGGCATGTTATGAACACCCGCCTTTTCCATTACCCAAAGGAGACGAGCTTGCACATTGTAGGGAAACGCTACCCAAAAATCATAATTTAATTTGTAGCTAGATCCTCACGTAGCCTACTGCATTCCATACATCATTAAACTTTAGTTTTCAATGGCGTTTTTTATTGCTAATATTTGCTTTCAGCATATTTTCCCCCAAAGTTTATCTCACAGGCTATGAGTTTAAAGCTAGACAAAATTATTTATGGATACTTATTCAATGCTGAGCACAGTGCTAATGAAAGCCATGTCACTCACTCATGCCAAAAGAAAGGTATCACCTGTGCAAAAATGGTATCTAAGAACTGTCCAGGGTCTTTCCCTAAAGTAGCTCAGTGCAGAAAAGGATGACATCACCTCCTTCTCCCCTTTTATTGCCCATGAAAAATCGTTGTCTTTACTCAGCCTGTGAATATTTTCAGATTTCGGGCCTAGTCTGAAGTGAAGCAATAGGCATTAATTATTTAGGAGAGGTAACCTGATGCTTCCTCTGTTGCGGAAAATATGCAGGCTGTTCCCCAGAGGGAATAAAAAATGAATTAAGTAGAATTTATTTGTGTGTTTGAGTAAAACACAGATTTGAGTACTGGGGCTACAGTGTACAGTCCTGGCTGGCATTGTGCAGACAACAGCTACCTAAATATGAAAAAGACTGTGAACTGGAAGCTTCTGAGAACCTTTAAAGACTCATCAATAAAACACAACTTGTTATGTGCAGTTTTATCTTTGTTCTCCATTTCATTCCACTGTTGGTAAAGCATTCACATTCACACTGGGATTTAAATTGAACACCACTGTGTATTCAACCACAACAATTATATTTATTTTTAAAAATTTGTAAGTATTCATGAATGCAAAAAAAGACACTCAATAAAATGTGACACACATGGAAATATATGGAAATTGAATATATTGCAGTATTGCAGTATTTTGATATCAAGATCAGAAAACTTCACAAAATATGGACAAATGTTAAAGTGAGAGATGTTGGGCAAAAGCTTGCAACACAATTATCTGAAGAATTTCAGCAGTGTCTTCATCAGACTATAGGGAGGCATCATTTTGAAAATACACAACTAAAATGCTGATCAAATGACATAGCCTAGATGTGAAGGGAAGATTGGTTGAATCAAGGAGGTTGAATCAAAATTAAATCGAATTAAACTGTTGTTTCCAGCCTGTTTTTTAAACTGATGTTTCTCCAGTGTTGGACAAACTACTCTAAAAGCATTTACTTCACACTGAAAGTAGGCTAGTTCAACTACAGCAAAGCTACCATAAAGAGAAATATAGCAAGCGAAACTACAATTACAAAAAAAAAGTTTAAAATTATTATCATGTTCGCCAGACATGACACACATGTAAGCGATGCCTACTTTTTGCACATGGGGAGACTGACGATACACCTTAGTCGGGAGAACCAGCAATGTGTGACAATTGTCAGTTGACCGTTGGAAACTATAGTGGACAGGAGGGGTCCTCACCAGGGCATAAATTACCCGGCGGCCATACGGCCATGGCTGTCTGTTGCCCTGCCATTTGGCCGTGATGCCTTTATAACTTTTGTGAGTCTTTAGGCCATTGTGGCTGGACTGCCCTTTTACCTTGACTGAAATGGCTGCAAGTAAAACCTGTGACCCATAATCGTATTTATTAGTGCCATTGAAACATTTATTTGTACGTCGTGATATTATTCATTGAGATCAATCGGGTTTGCAATGTTAAGTCCACTTGTAAATAATGGGGTTCTTTGCTTGAAAGTCAGACACAAAAGTATCATGGCTACAATTTACACTTAAGGAACACGGGTCACAGTGTGACCTAACTGGTTACAGTCGACGGTTCACGCACGTAAATGGTAGCTCGAAATCATAGAACTCGAAATACAGCCCTGTGTATGTGTGATGTTTAAATTATGCGATGGGACATCACGGGTGGGCTACCCTTACAAAAATAGCCTTCTGGCAAATTTGCGTCAAACCTTTGGCATTGTTGCCACAGGTTTGCGGCAAGCTCATAGTTTCACATGCAAATTAGCTTTGTGGGAACTGCCATTCACTACTGGCAAAGTTTTTAGTTCACCACTACTGGCAAACTCTGACAAACTTCTGGCAACATTTTGTGGTAAACTATTTAGTTTGTGGCAAATGCGCTACATATTAGCTGCAAGTTTGCAGCAAACTATCCAGTTTTGTAAGGGTAACTTAGCAATTAACTTTTTAAAACTCCACCAAATGTTTTTTGATAAAAAAATTGGTGAAAAGCATTCTTTTTTCATATACAAACGTCCAAATGTCATACTGTACATTATTATTAAGAAAATAAATATATATACTGCACCTGCATTAACCTTTAATCGCTCGTATTTGGTCCGGAAATGGTTGAAAACAATGTCCTAATGGTTACCTTACAGAAGAGATCGGGCCCCATATGAAGGAAAGAGAAATCTTTTCCAGCCTTAGAAAAGTAAGCGGTGATACTTTTCTGATTAGAATGGCAAAAAGATACGGTTACACAGTGGCGCAAGTGAGGGAATAGAGTGGCGCAGCTTGCAGAAAGTGCAGAATTCAATTCAGTTTATTGTTTATCAAATGTCTTCCTTGCTCAGAAAAATTCGAAAACATTATGTAGTTCTATTGTGATACCATTGGTCAGAGGAAAAACAAATCTTTAATGTAAAATATTTTTTATTTTGAAGAAAATATGTGCAACAATTATTGGCATACCTGTATTAATATTCTTTGCACCTCCCTTTGCCAAGATAACAGCACTGACTCATCTCGTGTAATGTTTAATGAGGTTGGAGAACACATAGAGGTTGGAGACCATTCCTCCATACAGAATCTCTCCAGTCCTTGGTCCTCAGTTGCGGGCTCCCCTCTTCAGCTCACCTCACACATTTTCAATGGTTCAGGTCAAACTGGGATTGCTATTGCAAAACCTTGATTCTCTGTTCAGTGAACCAGACCTTCAGGAATACTTTGGATCATTGTCCTGCTGGAAGACCCAACCACAATCCACTTTTAACATAATGGCAGAGGCAGCCAGATTTTGGTCTTTCAGTCCTCAATGCCAGCTATCCTAAAAAGATTTCCTGGGCCTTTGGAGGAAAAACAGCCCCACAACATCACAGATCCACCACCATACTTCACGTTGGGAATAAGGATCTTTTGTGCATAACTATGCCTATTATTAGGTCAAACCACCATTGGTATTTATTGCTGAAAAGCTCAATTTTCATCTCGTCTGACCATAGCACCCAGTTCCAAGCTAAATTCCGGTAACATTAGCCAACTCCAGGCACTTACATTTGTGGTATGATAACAGCCAAGGTTTTTTCTGGCAAGCCTTCTAATTAGCTTGTTGGCATAGAGGTGACATTTCTTTTGGACACTTGGTGACCCCTAGGATGCACCAACTTCTGCAATTCTCAAACTACGATCATTGGAGAAATTTTTGCCTCCCGAACCATCCTCCTTACTGTGCGTGGGGGCAAACTACACTTGCATGCTCTTCCAGGCAGGTTTGCTCCACAGCTCCAGTTGCTTTAAACTTCTTAATTATTGCCCTAATGGTAGAAATATGTAGTTTCTGCTATTTTTCTATAGCCATTGCCTGATTTTTGAAGGTCAACACCCTTTTGTTTAATTTTATTTGTGTGTTCTCTGATCTTCGCCATGTCGATGGATGACTATGGGGTGTGTGACCTCATATTTATACTCCAGTTAAACAGGAGGTTGAGAATGACCACATAAGTCCTAAAGAATAAAGTTTTTTGTTTGTAACTATTTATAGCGTTGCCAATTGTGATGCATGTTTTTATTTTATTTTCCTGAATAACTATCTTAATTATTTTTTAAAGCCTTTTTCGTAATAATTTTCAGGGTTTCCAATAATTCTAGGTATGCACCTCAGCATTTCCACTTGAAACCCTACAAGACGTAATGTCTCTGTGGTACAATTAAGTTATGCTTTAAGGTAAAGTTCTAACCATTACAATACAGCACATACCCCTTAATACGTGATGATATCGATTTGCATTAACAGTCGATAGCCAATTGATGTTCTAGCTAACCTGTTACTGCTAAAATTTGAATAAAAATAAAATTTAATTAAATCAATGAGAATGGATTTTCCTAAACGAGTTCCAGGCAAATACACAGACAAACTGCACTAGCAAGAGGCTGTATTTCATGAATCTTGTTCAGTGAAAACCCCAGTGTCTTGATTATGTTGTCAGTGCTTGCTGAGAGAAAGTCTTCACTCTGAAGCCTTTCACAAATGAAAATACAACATGCATCATGGCAAAATTGTGTAACATATCTGCAAAGTAAAAAGCACTGTTGGTTCCCATTTACAATCCCACCATCCATAAATCCCTACAGCTTTTATGTTCATATGATGACCTAATTACAACAAACATGACAGGAAGTACATCTATTGAAGGTACATGTTTAAACATGTACATTGTGCAGTGAAACAGGTCTCACTGCAATCATAACCGAATTGGTCAAATTGGCAGTGCTGCCTGAGCACAGATAAACATTATTTTCTTCTTAAAATAAATAAGATGAATATTAAAAATGCCTCGCTTCCTTGTTGTTGACCCTTAGCTTGGAAATCACGTTCCAACACTTGTAATCTAGGAGGGGAAACAGAAAACATGCCTGGAATTGTAGCAGATATGCATATTTAACAGGATAGCTTGATAAATAACCCACTTAGAAAATTCCTGACAGCAGACAGAGATGTTAGAAATGACCAGAAGAGAAGCCAAAGAGCAGGCAGCAGGAAAGGAAGCAGAATGTGTGCGTGTGTGTGTGTGTGTGTGTATGGGGGGGGGCACCTTTTTCCATTCTTGAAAGAGGGTGAGATATTCGGTGCACGTAACAATTATTCCAATTATTCATCCATCTCACCCACACTAAAGGCATGGCAATGCAATTTTCACATTATAATCAAAACCATATGACAAAGGCCTGTGCCATTAAGGAACAATCTCGAGTGTTCTCTCTAAGACAATGATTTTGGAATTGCACTTACATATGCTGAATTGTTACCTCTGCGTGAGTGCACCACTCACGTTTATGTAACCCTGCTCTATCCACCACCATTTCCATTTGCCAGCAGGCAGTGGGAGGAAAAGAAAGTAACAGAGCTGGAAGAAAGCAAAACAACAGCCTGGGATAAACATGTAATTTTAGTTTACTTGTGCAGGCAGATAATGACAGCCTAAACTCCATTTCCATCTCTAAACCTGTATTTTACCTGCACTACCAGATTGCTCAACAATCTTATAGCTGGCCAGCAGGAAAAATATATACAAATCAAAACATGCAACACCTAATGTTTGAAGATTATATCATACTGATGTGGTGATTGTAAACCAATCCAGCAAGAAAAAAGACAAGCCGCCTAGAAGAAATCACGCAAAAAACGCTTGTAAAAATTATGAGAAACGGTCGGTGCATTTATTTAGCTGGACACTTGATAAATCCTGTCTTATAACTTTAAAGTCCCAGCTTATTGGTTAATGGTTTAAATGGATTCTGAAGATTGACATTTCAGGCTTTATTGTTCACGATGATGAGCGTGCTGCAAGGTTTAGGTCACAAATAACAAAGCTGAATACTTCTGATGTCATTTACATAGCTTTGGAGCAGTACGCTCAGATCACTGCGTCGACACTGGCCAAGCGAAATCTATGGCGATTCAGAAAGTAACTTTTAACAATTTAATTCCATCTTCAACTGGGACTTTTGGCATTTATTGAAGGTGTGACAGAAATTCTCGGTGCCGCTGACCATAATCAAACAGTTTCACTTTGAATGTTTAAAGTTTGGATTAACGTTAAAATCCATTCTATGGGTTAGTGCTATAGGCTTGTGCTAGCTACATTATACAGCCCCATAGAATTGCAATCAACAAAGACTAGCACACTAGCAGTTTGATCACTACTGCAGTGAAGTTAAAAGTCAACAAACTACTGTGAGAAATGTATTGTCGAGCTCACGTGCACACACTGTTCTAACACTCCATTTTGCCCACCCTACTATAATGCCACACACTACAAGCAAACGTATATTAGGTTATATTGTCTCCCAGCATACCTGCAGGCTATATTTTTATTATTTTAATGAGCATATGTGCACTGTTCATAGCATATGTGCACTGCTGTTGATTTTTACTATTTTTATCTGTCAATACACCAGAAAACAACCAATATCAATGTTTTACATTATTTCAATGTACAATAAGGGGATGAACGCATGCACAGCCTTCTAGAATTCTAGAATCTCAGCATTTCTTGTATTGTACACTGCCATCTGACGTAACACAAGTGGTATACTCAGGAAAAAAAGACAATTAAAACCTAAGACATGTGGCTGACCCTGTGATAACATAAGATATATGTCAAATTGGTATGCTCATATTATAAGCATAATAGATATATATTATATTATAAGACATGCTTAAAGGCCATGATACATAGGCAATGTAGATGGGCAATATTGGATGGAGATAAGAAAATAGGAGAAAATCACTGAGGGAAACATGGTAGGCTCTAAGAAAATAAGGTATGGTGAGAAAATACTATTGGTCACATTTGTGGGCACAATTGCCCATTTTCACTGCCTCAAAAAACCTGTGTATCATGACCTTACTGGTTGTGATGGCAGTGGCAATCATCTTTAAAGGAATTAAAGTAAGATCCCTGCCACATCAAGATCCTTGTTGGGAACAAATTCAGTTATAAATGAATACTGACAAACTACCTGCTCTGGTCCTCTTACCCATGTAAAAATTAAATATATAAATATATTGTGTTAATCTATGCCAGAAACTGGTGTCCATCAAAGCATAAAATTGGAATAGAAGGGGTATAGGTGTCAAGTTAGCCGTGATGACAAATCTAGGCCGCCACGCTTAGGCACCTCAGCCTCTTTTTGAGCCAGGAAAACCCCTGATGTATGACCTTTGGACATTTGTTTGTATATGAAAAAAGAATTCTTTTCATCCATTTTTTATAATCAAAAAACATTTTGTGTAATTTTAAAAAGCAAATCGCTGGCGGCTAAGTGGTGCCCACTGCTGATGTCCCATCGCATAATTTCAACATTACATACACACACACACACGGCTGTTTTTTCTGTTCTGTGATTTCAAGCTACCATTCACGTGTGTAAACCGTTGGATGTGACCCGTTAGTGTAACTAATTATTAATTTTTCTAGTTCATACATAACGATTGATTAAATTGATATGGTACGTGAGACTCACTATCATTCTAAAAGAGAAAAAGCGATTAAAACTAATTGAATTTGCACAGTAAGCCAAGCCACTCTAAACACACCCAAAGTGTCATATTGCAGTAGCATTCTTAGCTATAGCCAACATAACAAAGCAGTCTGTAAACAAGTTTAACATTACCAGTATAATTTTCTATTAGTTAGCTAGCAGTTGTAATGTCTATGGTTAGCACATCATTTTTCTGTCTAAGCTAGCTAGTATTAGATAATAATAGTCACAGTCAGTTAGCAATACAGCTAACGATATACACAAAGAATGTTGTGTAACGTTAACTTACATTATACAAATGGACAAGAGCTATCGACCAAATGAATCTGATCTGGTGAATTAAAACAATGATCAATTTCCCCCTTCTGGCATCAATGTTGTGATGGTAAACATGGACATAGAAAGTGCAAGAATGAAAGTTGACTGATTTCAGTCAGCAAAATACCTAAAATTGGAAATGTAATAGTGCTTCTGTGTGAGGCTTACGGAGCCCCCGAAGAAAACACCGATATACATCATTAATTTTCCACGTCCTGTGTCGTGTATCATATCTGCTCAATGTAGTATCATGGTTCTCAGCCTGCTTTGTGTTAAGCGGCCACTTCTCCGCTCAGCGCCTGTGTAACATCTTCTGTTTTTCATTATCCGTGTTTTTGCGTGTGCTGCCACTCAGTGTTTTCACCTGTGCAGCAGTTCTGCTTCCTATTTAAACCTCGCTTTTTTTCCCACTCTGCGCTTCCATATTGTCTATTGCTTGACAAGGAAAGCCGGTAATTTACGGTATAGGACTGACAGTTAGAATCGACCGCTTTACCTCAACTTGTTTGAAGTTACACGGGACTTGTTTTGGGTGTCTTTAGAGTTTAGCTAGGAAACCCCTGCTCTGTTTACTCTCTGCCCTTTGTTTTTCCCTCTCGGGATTTCACTGTCTTTCTGTCCTAGACAGTCCTATCTTCGCCGTTTCTTTTCTACCTCTTTGTTTTTCCCGGCTCTCATTCGTGAGAGCGAGAGGTCTGTCTTTCTCTTTTTATTTTACTAAGCTCTAGCTTCAGAGCCTTTCGCTCCATCCAGATAGCTTTCAGTTTGGTAGCAGTTTTTCTCTCGTTGTTAGTTTATTACTCTCCCACTTTAATCCCACTGTCGCGCTTGGTCCTTCGATTCATACGCTACCCTGACATGTAGTTGCTTTTATACTTTGAATGATGACAATGATTAGGCCAGTTCAATCATTTTATTCATGGCTTAGGTTGGGATACTACGGAGCCCCCTTAAGGCACCCTATGTGGAAAAAAAATCTCAATGTGGAAAACCGTACTCTGGATTTTGCAATCCGTACGTATGGATTTACATGTTATCCATTATCGTTGCTTAGTAGGCTAACCTAATGAATTCAGGAAAAGCACACAGCACAATCTATTAAAACATTACTTTTAACCCCTTGGCGCAGATGGCAAATTTGATCAATTCTCATCTATTTCGGGGGTGCTCTGTTTAAGGCTTTATAACTTAAAGATTTGTTTATTTTCATAATTTAGCTCAAAATAAAGTGCCACATAAAGTTTTTCTTTAGTTTGTAACAAAATACTGAGAGGTACATAAGTGAAACAAGTAAATATATACATTTCCTGGATCAAAAACTCCATGTCAACAAATGTGCAAAATCTGAGGATGATATGCAGAACTACTAAAGGTCTATGATGCAAAATATAGGCAGTGTACCCTGTTGTCTATTAGTGTCTCCAAATCTATCCAAATGGCTAAATTGTGCACTGTGCTAAATAAATAAATAAATAATATATTTAACTACAAATCAACAGTTTTGGCTAATAAAACTCACTTTTGCATAATTCCCAAGTGGGAATGACTATATTTTCATCAGTATAGTGTAAGGATCTGTGTTCTGCTTGTTATTTGTATCTTTATTTTGAATGTATTGTTTATTCTTAGTTTGTATTCTAGCTTGTTTATTTTCCGGTTTTTCCTAGTTGTCCTTTGTCTGCTTGTTTACTTCTGATCTGTCACTCCCTGTTTACGTCTCTGTACCATTCGGGTGATCTCATTGGTGTTCGGGTTCCCTCTTGCTTCGCACCTATCTCTGTGCACTTAAATTTACTAATTACCACTAACATACTAACGATAGATTAGATCTACTAACTCCACTAACAGACTAATTTGTATATACTTACTAATCATACTAACGGCAGGGGTGTGTATAGTTACTAATCTCACTAACATTTAGAGCGCACATTTTCACGCTGTTCTGTCCTTTCTAATAATTTCCAGCTGCATCTGATCTTCTCTCCCTGTCATCTTATCTATGCACGATTTCCTGAAACTCCAGGTCATCTGTTATCGTGTGTATGTTTGGAATCCAGTCCGCGTTTTCCCTAGTTGTCTCCGTGATTGTTTCAGTGTTCCCAATTGTATTTTCAATTGTCTCGTTTGGATCCCCGCCTTTTCACACACCTGATTCCCGTTGTGTCATTTGTACCTTGTGCATTTAAGCCCTGTGTAACTTCCAGTCTGTGTCAGAACGTCGTATTACTTTTCCTGTGCCTGCTACCTGTGTTTATGCCAGAGATCTGTTTTAGCTTCCGCGATACCCTTTTGTACGACTATTCTTTTGCCTTGCCCTTATCTGTCCAGTTAGCCTTTCGATTTTGACCACGCCTGTATATCGACCATTCTCCTGCCTGATCCCTTTGTACTGCCTGAACTCTGATTCCCTGGTTTTTCGACTTTCTGGATTGTCCCTCATTGCCCTATCGCCTGTCGTTCCTGTACCTCCCTGCATTCTGATCTCCTGGTTTGACCCCTGCAAGTATTAAACTACGCCTTTTGCCTTATCCTGTGGTCCGCGTCTGGGTCCTTACCGCGACGTAACTGAGAACGTAACATATAGGGGGGTAGATATCTATGGGTCCAAAACCCCTATTCAAAACATGTCATAAAATGAATAAAATATGTTTTGTCCATTATAAAGAATATACATTTGCTTATTCTGATGGATTAAGATAAAAATATTGATATCACAGTGTTACATACACCTAAATAAACATCGAACAAAAAGTTCGGAAATTTGTGTTTGGTAGATTATTTCTCTGTTGTAACAATGCTTCTTGGAAATAAATTTTATACCGTTGGAAAGCCTGTTTATTTCCCTTTTAAATGTTGCCCCATTTGTAAGGAACATGCATTTGTGGGATGAGCAGCACAGCTGAGAATGTGGGTTGCACCCATGTAAAATTTGCCAAATCTTCTCTGCCAATGCCAAACAGCTTATTCTGCTGTTGCTAGTGACTCTTGTTTGGTGGATTGGATGATTGAAGTCTATCAGTAACAAGGAAGAAACAAGACATATTGGCAATTTTACAATTTATTAATTTAACAAACAGTCAAGAGCCTCAGTAGGGTGTGGAAGAACCATACACAGCCACAACAGCCTGGCACCTCCTCCTCATGCTGGTCACACACTGCTGTGGGATGGCATTCCACTCCTCAACCAGGATTTGTCGCAAGTCAGCCAACGTGGTTGTGTTGGTCACTCTAGCATGAACAGCACGCCCAAGCTGATCCCACAAGTGTTCAATTGGGTTGAGGACTGTTGGCAGGCCATTCCATTCTCTCTACTCCCAAATTCTGGAGGTAGTCTCTGATAAACCCCGCTCTGTGGGGGCGAGCGTTGTCATCTTGGAGGATGGAGTTCGGTCCCCAGACTGTGGAGATATGGGATTGCCACTGGTTGCAGAATCTCATCTCGATATCTCTCTGCATTGAGATTGCCTCCAATGATGACAAGCCTCGTTTTTCCAGTGATGGAGATGCCGCCCCACACCATCACACTGCCTCCACCAAAAGGTGTTACTCTATCGGTGCAGCAATCAGCATAGCGTTCTCCCCGTCTTCTCCACACTTTGACCCTACGATCCAACTTCCGTAGGCAGAATCTGGACTCATCGCTGAACATAACGTTCCTCCACATGTTCAGGTTCCAGTGCAGGTGTAAGCTGTTTGGCATTGGCAGAGAAGATTTGGCAAATTTTACATGGGCGCAACCCACATACTCAGCTGTGCTGCTCATCCCACAAATGCATGTTCCTTACAAATAGGGCACCATTTAAAAGGGAAATAAACAGGCTTTCCAACGGTATAAAATGTATTGCCAAGAAGCATTGTTACAACAGAGAAATAATCTACCAAACACAAATTTCCTAACTTTTTGTTCGATGTTTATGTAGCCTAATCATTCACTCTTGTACCTCAATAAAACATAACTTTTCCCTGTACTCTACAGTATGCATACCTTTCCCCTGGGATTGCATTTTTCTGTAGTTTTTTTATATTCCTATTCATTTTGACTCAAAGGAAAATCTTTACCTTAATCTATCACATATCAGTGCACAGAAAATTGGAATGAGCATTTGCCATGCCATAAGTGACAAGTATATACACCATTGTCTATATTATGTACGTTTGGTGCAGAGGACCAGACGCGACAGAAAAGGGTTTCAGAAAAAGTGCCTCCTAAGAGACACCAGTAGAACGGAGCGGACTCCGTTAGGAGGGAGAGAGGAATAAAGAAAAGCAAAAAGGCTCCCATTCTCACTTAGAGAGCGTATAAAAGGGAGACTGAAACAGGAGAACAGAAAGCGACCCGACCAAAACGGGCGAACTGACCAGGGGTCAGTGAGGGAAAAGAATAAGGAAACAAAACCTCTGCTCTCAGAACGAGAGGAATCTTAAGAGGTAAATGAAACATACAAGGAAAACAACCCGGAAGTATCGGGTGAAACACTCGAAGCACGAACGAAAAAATAGAAAAAAAGAAATACACTCTAAGTTCTCACTAAAAGAGGGGAAAGAGAGGCTAATTCCTAACTTACTGCGTATCAAAGTCACGTGTTGCTTCAGCAAAAACCGAAGGAAAACAGTCGATAGCAAGCACTTAGCCGGCTTGTATGTGATGCCAAATAACATGGAATCGCTGAAACTGGAAGATGCAACGTATAAATAGTCGGCGGGTGAAAACAATAAGTGCAGGAGTGAAACGAAAACCGGGAGTGGAACACGGAAAATCCGATAGAGTGCTTAATACAGGTAAAAGGAAAACGAACACCCGCAGAGCTACCGAGAGGCAGGCAAACCATGACAATAACATGAAAATAAAATAGTATTCCACCATCTGCAAAATGCTGCCAAATATTCCATCTTTTAATTAATGATTGCACTACAGTATGTGAAATGCACTCAATATGTGAAAATAACAATAGGCTCATCAATCATATTGGAAAGACAGCGCTCGAGTGGAAAAACGAACGTTTTGCTGCGTTGTGGATCGTCTACACTCGGATTTGTGCATCTTGCTGCGTTGTCGATCGTCTACACTCGGATTCAGATAAGCGTATCTTATTTCATTACTTTCAGCTGTTGTTAGTTAATTGTTGTTAATTGAACCGATTGGTCACCCGGTAGCTTAGTTTATTTTGAATTGTTTGCATCAAGTTTGTAGCTTGCGTGCTGTTACTGGGTCGGCTACCTGTGTTTTGTGTTGCTAATTAGATCTAGTTGGAACCAGTTTCATCTGTGTGTATTAGCCATGCAAGCAGCTGAGTGCAATTAAGTAACTGTATAAAGCTAAAACAGATCAAACTCATCACCAATTTACCTGACTTGTTTGTTTTGATCTTCACTAGGACCCTATCTAACACCTGTCTTCACCCCCTACCATGTGTCTAACCCCCATTTCTCTGTGCTCTATGCCTCGCCCCAGGAGGTCCAACCACCGCAGGAGCAGCCCGGCTAACCTGGTCTGCCCACCCCTGTCCTCTTATAAGGAACTCTCAGTGGTGGGTGGACTATGGAACTGCCGGTCAGCTGTCCAGAAAGCTGACTTCATCACTGCCTACGCCAAGATGAAGTCCCTTCACTTCCTGGCTCTCACTGAGACCTGGATCACTCCAGATAACACGGCCACTCCAGCTGCTCTGTCTGATGGCTACTCCTTCTTGCACACCCCCAGGGCCTCTGGCCGAGGCGGGGGCACTGGTTTACTTATATCTCAGTCCTGGAAATTCTCCATGCCCTCTGTACACAGCCTAAATATCTCCTCCTTTGAGTTTCATACTGTCACTGTAACTCACCTGTCTGAACTTAACATTGTTGTTCTCTACCGCCCTCCAGATCCACTCGGCGCTTTCCTGGATGAACTGGACACTCTCCTGAGCTCCTTTCCTGAGGATGGCACCCCTGTAATTCTACTGGGTGACTTCAACCTCCAGCCAGAGAGCTCCCAGTTATCCAGTGTCGCCTCACTCCTCCAGTCCCCCTCACCCAGTCGCCTGCCACCCACAAGGCTGGTAACCAACTAGACCTTGTATTCACCAGGAGCTGCGCCACCTCTGAACTCACGGTGACTCCCCTCCCTGTATCGGACCATTTCTTTATTTCATTCTCTCTCTCCTACCCACTCTCCCCCAACTCCTCTAACAACCTACCCTCTGTAACTTTCAGGAGAAATCTCCGCATTCTCTCGCACTCCTCACTCTCTAGCTCTGCTCTCTCTGCACTTCCTCCTCCTGCATATTTTGTTAATTTGCCTATTGATGTTGCCACATCCACCTTTAACTCAGTCTCTCGACTCACTATGTCCTCTTGTCTCCAAACCAGCTCAATCATCACCCCCCTGCCCGTGGCTGATGGATTCGCTCCGATCCAGCAGAACCATGCTGCGAGCTGCAGAGAGAAAGTGGAGGAAATCCAGATCCCCCGATGATCTGGCCTCGTATCACACTCTGCTGGCAGCCTTCACATCTGCTAAGATTTAATTTTTTCAGTCAAAAAAACAGCTACACTTCTGTCCTTTAAGACTCTGGAGGACACAGATGTACTCCAACTTGTATCACACCAGCGTGCAACCACCTGCCCACTGGCCACCATCTCTTTGGCAGTCTATATCTGGTGATCCTTCCATATCTGTCCTCCATTATTAACACCTCCTTAACCTGTGGCTATGTTCCTGCTGTTTTCAAAACTGCCCGTGTTACCCCTCTCCTTAAGAAACCTAGCTTGGACCACTCTGATGTCAGAAATTATCGTCCTGTGTCTCTCCTGCCCTTCCTGTTAAAAGTTTTTGAATGAGCTGCCCTTAACCAACTGTCTGTTTTTCTCCACCAGAACAACCTGCTCGACCCTCATCAGTCCGGTGTCAGAACCGGGCACTCTACTGAAACTGCGCTCCTGGCAGTGACCGAGGCACTCGCTAGAGCCTCCTCCCTCTCCTCTGTCCTGATTCTCCTTGACCCGTCTGCAGCGTTCGACACGGTCAGCCACAAACTCCTGATCTCCACACTGGCTGAGATGCGCATCTCTGGAACTGCTCTCTCTTGGTTTACATCCTATCTCACAGATAGATCCTACCAAGTCTCCTGGAAGGGCTCTGTCTCTGCATCTCATCCACTTTTTACAGGAGTCCCGCAGGGATCTGTACTGGGTCTTCTGCTGTTCTCCATTTATACTAAGTCTCTTGGTTTGGTTATTAATTCACATGGCTTCTCTTACCATTGTTATGCTGATGACACTCAACTCTTCCTCTCTTTCCCTCCCTCTACCCCACAGGTTAAAGAGAGGATATCTGCTTGCCTGGCTGACATCTCTGAGTGGATGTCTAGCCATCACCGGAGGCTCAACCTTGAAAAGACTGAGCTGCTCTTCATGCCATACAAGACCTCCCTAGACCTGTCCATCACCGTTGATGGAACCATGGTGACCGCCTCCCGCTCTGCAAGGAACCTGGCGGTGGTTCTGCACGACCAGCTGGACTTCAAAGAGCACATCAGGGCAACGGCACGGTCCTGCAGGTTCCTGCTGTACAACATCAGGAGGATTTGGCCGTACCTGACCACCTACTCCGCTCAGCTCCTTGTCCAGACTATGGTCACCTCACATCTACACTACTGCAACTCCGTTCTCGCAAGCCTACCAGCCTGCGCCATACTGCCCCTACAACTGGTGCAGAATTTGGGGTCACTCCACTGGCTGCCAGTCATAGCCAGGATCAGGTTCAAAGTTCTGACCCTGGCCTACACTGCAGCCAAAAGGTCTGGCCCCTCCTACCTACAGGACTTGATCCAGCACTACGCTCCTGCTCGACCACTTCGCTCTGCTGCCGCAGGGCGACTTGCACTTCCCTCCCTCCGTGTTAACGGCTCTCGCTTGTCCCGACTGCAGAGCTTCTCCACCCTAGCTTCCCAGTGGTGGAACGAACTCCCCACTCCGCTGTGCTCAGCTGAAACACTGTCTGTTTTCCGTTGTGGTCTGAAAACGCACTGTATTCTATGTTCATTACTAGGGATAGCTCCTACGTTGTGAGAAAGTTGTGCTTTGTCGAATTTGCTTTGTAGTTGTTCCATTGACCTTCAATATGCACTTATTGTACGTCGCTTTGGATAAAAGCGTCTGCCAAATAACTGTAATGTACATATTTAGCCAGCGAGACCAACGGGATTTTACATTTAAATTTTTTACATATCGGTAAAGGGAAACTCCCCTCCCTAATGCGTTTTTTATAGAGCTTGCATAATATAAGATCTTGAAAACGAAAACTGCCATTATGCTGGCCTGCAAAAAATTTTTAATAGCACAAAATAAGATGTAGCTTATACCACTGCTAAGGTTATAATGTACTATATTGGATAAAAGAGCCGACAATTAAACCAGAATGAACTGTAATGAATGAGAAAGCCTTGCAGTGCATGGGGGGTATTACGAGTTGACATTTCACAGATAGTGTAATAGCAGTATAAAGTGTTGTATATTTATCTAACCGATTGTACTAGACAATAAATGACCACTGAATTTTGAAAGGAACATCTCGATGTGTAAAACCAATGGTAGGATTGTATATTAATTTCATATTTAGGAGCATATATTGCTAATAGAAAACATGGTAGAATGAGAGAATACTTTCACGTGTTTATTTTGCATTTGAGTGAGCAGGGCTTTTCACGGCTTTTCTGGCATACAATCAGGCGATTGTTTGGTTTATCTTGTTGCTATGATGGAATTCAAATTTTATATGATGAATAAATATATTTATGAACTAAAACATAGACGCTATTGTCCACTATGTCACGCATGGGTAGGTATGGACCGGGTAGGGGGGTGCTTGTTAAATGGACTTGCTACGGAAAAATACTGACACTTAGAAACTATACATTAGGCAGAGATCTTCATTAATTGTCTACCAATAAAGTTAAAACACAGAGTTTGTGATTTCCACTAATAGTCTGGCTGCAGGAGCAACGAATGTCTCAGTTGAGCAAAAGGTGGGACCTTCACTATGCATCTGCACAAAGGAGTTAACGTTGTTGTCTTTTTTTGGTGAATTGTTATAAGATATATAGACCCACAGTGTTTTATGAAAGCGATATTGAACTCGCTTTCATAAAACATAGAACGTGGTTATATCATGGATGTTGACACGGCTATGGGGTTTGGCAGCACCTATGGCCATCACCCCACTTCACATCCTGCCAAACATCCCCTGGCCTTGCCAATGATATACAGTGAGCACCAGAATTAGAATTGGCATTAGGCAGTGACACATTTTTTGTTATTTTGGTTTTATACTCTAGCACTTTTGAGTTTGAAAGTATACAATGACAATGAGTTTGAAGTGCAGACTGTCAGCTTTAATTTGAGGGTATTTTCATCCATATGGGATGAACCGTTTAAAAATGATAGAATCTTTTGTACATACAGGTGCAGCTCAAAAAATTTGAATATCGTGAAAAAGTTCAATATTTTTTGTCACTCATTTCAGAAAGTGAAACTAATATATTATATAGATTCATAGAGTGAAATATTTCAAGCCTTTATTTCTTGTAATTTTGATGATTATGGCTTACAGCTAATGAAAACCCAAATTCAGTGTCTCAGAAAATGAGAATATTGTGAAAAATTTCAATATTGGAAACATGGTGTCACACTCTAATCAGCTAATTAACTCAAAACACCTGCAAAGGTTTCCTGAGCCTTTAAATGGTCTCTCAGTCTGGTTCAGTAGGCTACACAATCATGGGGAAGACTGCTGACTTGACAGATGTCCAGAAGACAGTCATTGACACCCTCCACAAGGAGGGTAAGCCACAAAAGGTCATGAGGATGATGACGATGATGACAATAATGATGACAAACATGCCCCATTCCGTCAAACCAGAATACTTAGCATTGCTCAGGATCTCGTCTATACTGCTAGTGGAGATAAAATTAATACTCCAAAACACATTGGAATGGGAAGTACTCTTCACCAAGCAACACGTTCGAAGGAGCTCGTTGACATGTTTCATAAAGCTGGTCACGTGATGAGTTACCGTAATGTTATCAGGCTGGACACAGCGTTAGCTGAAAGAACACTAAGCACCATGGATGATGGTGCTGTCGTGCCTCCCAACTTGGTCGAAGGACGTTTCCTTCATTTTTCCACAGACAATGTGGACATAAACGAGGCCACTTTAGATGGAAAAGGAACATTCCATGCCACCCAGGTAGCAGCATGGCAGACAGGCCCATCTAAAACTAATCTACTCGAGGGTATCAAGTTCTCCAATACAGGAACATAATACCAGCACCTAACCGCAGAACCACCGAAGGACCATACAATGAGGACATAACACCTGGGTGGTTTACACAATCGATGGATGAATGCCCATGCGACTGACATGGCATTCACAATAACTCGATCTTCTCAGGAACCAATGCCTTCTTGGACTTCCTTCAACAAAAATGCAAGCACGGTCAATCCAGAGCAAACTTCAGTGGGGTATCTACCCATTATACGGCTCCTGCACACCACATTGATACGCTGAACACTGTCGTCAAGCGAGTGCTGCACGTAGCTCAATCAATGGAACAGGAACATGTAGTTCTAACAGTGGACGAGGGTCTATATCCTAAGTTGATGGAACTGAAGTGGTCTGTTGACCAATACAAGGATATCCTAATACCCTGCCTTGGAGGACTGCATATAGCAATGAACTTCCTTGGAGTCCTTGGCCGCCATATGGAAGAATCTGGTGAGTTGTGGGTAGAATGTGATGTATTGGGTGCCAATGCAGCTCAGAATGTGATATCCGGCAAAGGCTATGCTCGTGCAATGCGAACACACAAACTCACATTGCAGGCCTTGTGGCAATTACTACTACTGATGTTGAGCTTAGGGCAGAACTGGATTCCCTTGGGCCGTCGTCAGACACTGAAGCTATATCACAGATGGTAGACACCCTGGCATCCGAGAGGTTCCACCAGCCCATCCTTGATTTTGTCAAAGTGCTAAAAGAAGAAGACCCAAACGCAGAATTCTGGTGGAATTACATGGAGATGGTCAGCATCTTACTCTACTTCACCAGGGCACAGCGTGATGGATTATGGGAACTCCACCTGTATGCTTTCAGGCGTATGCTTCCATTCTTCTTCAGATATGACCATGTAAACTATGCACGATGGGGTACAGTATATCTGGTTGAGATGGCCAAGCTCCCTCCAGACATCCTGCGTGAGTTCCAGCAGGGACATTTTGTGGTCAAGCATGCAAATCGACGATTCAATCAAGTTTATCCAGACCACAGCACAGAATGGTTGAATGCCACTGGAAAGAAGAGTGGGGGCTTAGTCGGCATCACCAAGGTAGCTTCTTCACTTAGCCGATGGACTCTGTCTTATAACCTCAGGACCCTGATAGCATCGCACACTAAACAAATGTTCCACGTAACCATGGATGGTGATGACGACGTCTACACCCACACAGAGTGTACCAAAGGAAGGAGGATGAAAGATGATGGAGATGAAGCAAGAATGGCAACATCTCTGAAGCAGCATGGAGTGTTCCATAACAAAGTTGATACACTACAGAACATGATCAACAAGGATCTGGTCACTGTCTCCATACAGGAGTCGTTACTTGGAGCAGAATGCCTTGGTAAAAAGCAGCTTAATGAGTTTGTTGAGAAACTTATCTGTCTGGCTCCAGATAATGACCAGCATGTCGATCTCAAAGCTCCCATTCGTAAGAATAAAGCTGTGACATTTGCTTCACTGTACACTGTTGTACAAGACGTAAAAGGGAAACAAAGCACGATAAAGATGGACAGAAACATCTTGCAACGGCTCATAACGGCTTATAGGGCAGGCCGTGAAGTCAACTTAGACAACATCCTCCAGCATGAGCTTATGTCTGTTCCGCTGTCTCTCGCCACAATCAATGGTACCCTGCATTCACCGAACAAGTCTCTGCTAGCCAACATATTGACCAAGGACGTACTGACACCATCAACTATTTCACTTGATGGACCAAGTTGCTTGCTGATTGATGATCAGGCGTTGATGATGGCTCTTTCGAAACCCCCAAACATAAAGACATTTGGTGAATATGCAAAGACATTTGCAGCAGCTGTGTATAAAATGGGAGCCACCTTTCAGAGGATTGATGTTACGTTTGATCGTTACAGACCGGAGTCGATCAAAGCAGGAACGAGGACAAAGCGCAAGCAAGGAAAACGACCAGTACGACGTCAAATCGAAAGTGAGTCAGTTCCGCTGCCATCTGACTGGTCCAATTTCATGGCACTCGAAGATAACAAGGCAGATCTGGCATTGTTACTGTCGAACTATCTGATAGATCACAGCCCTAGTGATCAAACAATGGTTGTTGCTGGAGGATTCTCCGAAGCTACGATCGTCAAGTCTTCAGACCCGACACTAGACCTGTCCATGCTAGAGGCCGATCACGAGGAAGCTGATACACATCTAATTTTGCACTGTATTCATGCTCATATTGAGTCAATGGTTGTGTGCGATACCGATGTCCTTGTGTTGCTGCTCGCTCACTATGACAAAATGGGATGTACGAATCTGCTGATGAAAGCAGTCACATCAAAACATCCAAAATATATCCCAATACATGACATTCGTCGTCAAATACCCATCGAGCAAGCATCATCAATACTAGCTTTTCACGCAATCACTGGATGTGACAGTGTTTCTCAACTCAGTGGACACAGCAAGAAGACGGCATGGCGTGTCTTCCAGCATCACCACAGAAACTTGAGTCATCTGGGGAAGGGCCACATCACCGAAGACATCATTAAATCGGCAGAGAAGTTCATCTGTCAGCTATATGGAGTACCTGAAGCAGACACGTGTGACGAGGCACGAGTTAAACTGTTCTGTATAGGACAAGCACAAGAAGCTCTACCTCCAACATCGGATGCAACACAATTTCACATCAAGCGAAGCCATTACCAAGCAAGTGTCTGGATGCAAGCCCACGTGCCTTCTCCAGTTCTTCCCACTGTAACAGATATGGGTTGGGATCGTAAGGATGGACAGTTAGTACCGCGACTTCTCTCTCTACCACCCATTCCAAAAGCATGCTCAGAGATCATGTCATGTGGGTGTACCAAGGGATGCCTGAGTAGGCTCTGCAGTTGCAGAAAAATGAGCTTACCGTGTATTGAAGCTTGCAAATGTCACAAGCATGGCGCTGAATGTCGGAACATTCTACCTGATGGCACATGAACTGAGTTACCCCAAGTGGTTTTACACAAAATAGTAATGTAATGTAACAACATAACTTTGGACATATTTATGAAATGCTATACATGTGTTATTTGTGTGTTGTCATTTGATATAAGCAAGTTGTAAAATAAACGAAATGTTGACAACCGTTTCTGCATTATACTATTGATATGCAACATTGTATATAGTACATGTAGTAATAATTCATTATGAAGCTTATTTGCATTCCTGTACAAAGTTGATCAGTAACAAAATATAACTATAACTGTATCTTTGACATTTAATATATCCCATATCAGAACCATGACATTATGATGAAGTTCAATCACTAATTTATAAAAGTCTCAGTAATAATCGCACGCAATCATTGATGAAATTGGCCCTAATATGGCAGCCATCTTAATTTCTTGGCATATTGAGGGTTAAATAATGATCTCAACAGATTCCTTGTACCTGAAAACATGCAAAAAGATGTTTCATTTATGTTCTTACCATGTTTGGTACCAAAGATATGACCCAAAATGAATTTGTCAAGTTTCGGTGGCGGCCATTTTGGATTTGTCACGTTTAAGGGTTAACCGTTGAAAATACAGTCGGGCAAACCCCCTAAATCGATTTAGAACATATAAATACGTCTAAAAATTTTGTTTGCCAGCCGTAAACATGAAATGCCTCCACCATTAACATTTTCTGTAATTTGACCTAGTCGATGCTCACTTATTAGAGTGAATTTTAGTGGTCATCACATAATTTTCTTCTGCTATGAAAATCTCTCAAAGTAGGTCATAAAGTCATAACTTTAACTACATTATTTAAGCTAGACATGTTCTTTCTATGATTCTGGAGTTATTTTTTGCCTTTTCTGCCAATATGTGGTATACAGTTGTAAGTTTCAACAAGGGCTAAATCTAAAAAATATATTAGCGTAACAGTATGCAATTCAAATTGGCAGTAGTAATGTTTTGAAACTAATTGTAATTTATTGCCTGCCTTATTATCCAAAAAGAACACATTCTAAGCTTTACAAAGAGGTACAAGATAGGTCATTGGACAGTTTGGAGCGGTTGTCAGAGCTGTGTGTGTCACAAGCATATTTCAAAACAATATCAATATCAAGCGTCTGTGTCTCCATGATTTAGATTTTTACACATCGTGTAGTGACCACTGGTGAGAAATCCTTTTGTTTGTACAGTGGAAAAGTACATGACAATAAGATTTGTCGTGCATGAGGAGATTAACATCCATGACTCCATGAACCAGAAAGCATGGATTCTATAGCTAAGTGTTGCCATGTGTACAAAATGTGTGTGTGTGCATGTGTGTTTTATGGTGTTGTATTGATATAGTTGTTAGTCTAACTGGTTGGCAATAAATTACCTCGTATGACCAGAACAGGGTTGTGGTGGACATTTTGGCACTTTAAACAAATAAATGGATTATCTAAGTGTCACACCCTTCTAATTGCCTTTTAATAGGACATACTTATGTGCTTCAAATGGACAATAAAGCTGTGGTCATGTTTGGATAGGTTTGGGTAAGTCTGGATAGGTTTGCATAGTTTCTCATCGGTTTGGATTGGTTTAGGTGGATTTTTTTACTCCTATATCCATTCCCCTAGTCTTGACAGCAAGGTGGACTGTACTTGAGTACCATTTCATATTTTGTACACATGTAGACAAGATGTTTATGAAAATGTAACATTTCACCGTATTCACATCATTGAGTCTCGGGTTCACTGTAGAGTGGTGTAAATTGTGTATTCACTGCCCATAATTTACATATGAAAATAAATTAATTTAAGGCATGATAATAAATGGGATAATAAAGGGTCTTCTTTAATTCGAGCCATTTTTGGTGTTTGTGTAAAGTTGACATCTGGAGTTATAAAACGTTATACAGAACAGTACAAAACAAGTGAAAATGGCTAAATTAAGCCTCTGCACAAATCGGTTAATGACCAACCTTTGTTGTTTGTTCCATTCTTTGGCCTATTTTAATCTTTGTGGCACTCTGAAACATCAAGGGCCCTATCTTACACCCGGCGCTAACCCAAACGCAAGTTTCTTTGCTATGTTACACCCGGCCCTGGGTTCATTATAACGCCTAGCGATCACGTCGTTTAAATACCATCTATTCTTGCACCTGTTTGAAGTGAACTGGGTGTGTTGGTTTTAAAATGAGGAGTGGCCAGGATTATTTTTTGCCTATTGCTATCTTGAGCCAACAGAAAGTGCTTGCGCTAAAACCACCACAAACCTGGTCTAAAGTCATGTCGCAGTTGTTTACATGTTATTTTAACGGCGCGTATAAGTGTGTCTACATAGGTGTGTGCACAATGCACGTACACCCTCCTGCTTGTTACACACAGGGGCGCGCACAAGCATGACTAAAATATCAAGATTACAATGTGAAATATTATTATTGTGTTGGCTATATAAAAAAATGCTTAATAATAAAGGGTCCATAGGTCAAAGACCACATACCTGTTCCTCAGCGAAGGTGAATGCCTCATTAAATTGCTTTCAGCCCACTCCATCAACATCCAGGCAATGTGCGATGGTACGTGTAAGGTTACATGTATAGACTATTCGCAATTACCCTGGATCAAGGTATATTTGCCAATAGTTAGCCTAATCCTCCGGGGGGACAATCTTCTCTTACGGGACAATGGCCATCTATTGAAAACTTTGCTGATAACAACTATATCAAGCCTAATGCGCGAATTGTCATTTACACCTAATGCGTGAGTTGTCATTCAATGGAAAACTCATAGACTGCGTTTCAGATGTCATTACAATACAGCTCTGTAGGCCTACAGCCTGTAAGTAAGTAGAATGGTTTTGACTGAAAAAAGTTCAAAACCTTGTCCAGTGAATATTGCATTTATTGTTTTTCAAATAGCCTAGGCTACTGGCTACAGCAGATTCGCTGTGCATAAGGTTTATAGCCTACGGTTAAAAAACGGAGATAAATGTCACCATGTTAACTGAACCTTATTCTTCGTCCTTCATAGCTATTTGTTTAATTACAGTGACCAGGTTTCCATACTCTCAGCTTATTAAAACCCCACTGATTTCACCTGTTATATAAAAAAATTATTTTAAAGAGGTCAATTAATTCACAATTAATTTTAATGCCATTCTCTGCATGTGCGCTTTAACTTCATGCAGGAGAAGGTCTGTTTCACCTGCTTTAAATTGCACTTTTCACGGTAAAGTGGACTTATTTTTAAAGCATAGAGTAGAATAACTTATTTTCCCGTTAGGGAACTTCAGTTGTAGTTTCCAGCAGTAAAAAAGACATAGACAGTGGGGCAGACCCACAAACACAAACAAACATAATAAAGACATTCAATTGAATCAGATGTTTCACATTATAGTGAAGGTATGTGTGATTAAGCTGCTAGTAAAACGCGTTGGTCACATTTCCATAAGCAGGACATTATAAAACAAGGAAATATGTGTGGACCTCTGGGTTGCCAACCTGACAGCTTTGTTGTATTTTTCTAAGGTGAGACGGAAGCCATTATTTATTCTCAGCTGTTGCAGGTGCTTTTAACAAAATTTAACCGCATGTTTTGTAAAATAACAGCAGTCGGGAATTACCGGGAACTCATAATGGTTAGTCCAAATAATATTGATCCATATAGCCTATTCCTTGATTGCACTAAACACTCACGAGCATGTCTGTTTCGCCATCATATAAGCAAAGAGAATGGGATATGACATTTTGATTGGTTTATTGCATGTCACGCAAGACACACCTATAATTAATGAAGAGACTAGGTTCATCCCATTTGCACGTTATGCCGTGCTTAACGTCCAAAAAACACGCCATCAAACTAGCAAAAATGGACTTGGACACACCCGAAATCGACTTTACGCCATGCGCTTAGACCAAGCGCCAAGATAGAGCCCCAAGTCTTTTCCAGATTCATGGCATTGTTTTGCATAACATGACAAATTACTGCTTCTCCTGCTTTCCTACCTGAAAGGTGAATGACAAGTGTCAGCAGTTATAGTGGAAAAGAGGGACTTGGCAACACTCATTTGTGATTTTCTAAGCAGTGCAGCCACACTTCAGTAACTAGGGTTAAAAAAATACTGCTAACCCAAGACTTATGACAAACCAGTATTCATTTCCCATGATGTAGAAGATTTAGTCCTAAATGTTCAATCTAAGAGGTTACATTATGGTAAGTGGCTTATTCCCATAGGAGGGTGAGTGTTTCTATTCCCTCTTTTTTCTAGTGTTGTTTGAAAAACTTGACATGTTACGCAATCAACCCAGAGTCTCTTTTCCAGGCAGCCATTTGCATTTAATTGAGAGATGAACAATGGGTCTCCTATCTGTGTTGTTGATATCTGTCTTCATTGATATCTCCTTTCAGGTAAAATATTAATATTCCGTTAGCCAGTTTTACTTGTATTATTTATTCATTAGTATTTTTTCTTTATTTTATAAGCAATCATGAGGGGGAAAAGATATGTGAGCTTAGTCCAGTTAGGTTCGTTTGAGAGATGAAATGTGACACTGAATAGAGAATCTGGAAGTTAGTTATTATCAGCATTTTAATTACAGGATATTGAGTGAGTTGTGATAGTCATGACACAAAGGCAGAGGTGACTCAGAATCTTCATAGTTTTATCTTAAATCTCTCTGGCTGCATCATATATATCTCTGAGTCTAAAAGTGTAATTGAACCGATCTCCTGAAAAGAATAAAACTATACATGCAGCCTCCACTAAGATCATGTGTTTGTAACATTCAGTATCAGATAGCTGCCAGTTTGCACCCATGGAGACTGTAACAGCTCAATTGTTTGATGAGTAACTTACGAGTACAGCAAGAATGAGAACCACAAATTATTTTGTAGATTAGCTTTTTTCATTATATTTAAAAAACATTCAGTTTATTGTCTGTTAAAAATGGACAATACCAAGACTAAAATACAAAAGCAATTAAAATAAACACACTTAACCAGATGAAAAACATCATGAATATTAAAGGAACATTGTAAACATTTTATAATAACCTAGCATGTGTCTCATAAGAGCTAGTAGCCTCTTTGTTTCTGTTGTGTATTAACTACACTCTGGTATACTTTGCTCTTGTTGTTGTTTATCTTCTGCTATTTACTGTTCTGATGGTTAAATTGTTTTACGTTATATTGGCCATAGCTTTATTTTGTATTATGTGTAGTCCTACACATGTGTGAGTCCCCCTCATTATCAGTGGTAATTGACCCCCCACAGTGCCAAAAAGGACTGAAACGGGCCTGAAAGCATGGAAATAAATAGCCCCAAACCAAGCACTTAATGGATGTGAATCACTCAGAGTGGATTTGAGCTCAAGTGGAAAGGGGGAACAAAACTAAATGGGTATAAATATGTTTACCACTTCTTTTAAAAACATTATTTTTCCTTTCGCACAGAGAATGGCTGTTTACTAATATTTATGCATGAATGCTTTTCCAGCTGTACACTGAAAATACTTTTAATGGCTCATTCCAATACTAAGCTTTATCTTTTGTGTTTTGTGCATTTGTCAAACTGAACTGTGCATTTAAATTCTGGTACAATTCTAGCAAGTGATTATTTACAGTGAGCACTAATTCATTGGACAGTGACACAATTTTTGCTATTTTGGTTCTGTACTCTAGCACTTTGAGTTTGAAAGGATACAATGACAATGAGGTTGAAGTGCAGACTGTCAGCATTCATTTGAAGGTATTTTCATCCATATCAGATAAACCTTTTAGAAATTATAGAACCTTTTGTACATAGTCCCCCCCCCCCCATTTTCGGGCATCAAAAAATATTGGACAGTTTAGAATAAAGTAATCATTTTTTAAATTTGGTCGCATATCCTTTACATGCCATGATGTCTGTGATCCTGATGTCTGTGACCCAACAATATCAAAAGACTCTTGATATCTTATTTTCTGGTACTCCTACAAGCGATACTATAACCTCTCTGCATTTGATTGGATCTCTATTGGAATTGGGGGGTAGGACTAGATTTACAGTGCCCTCCACAATTATTGGCACCCCTGGTAAAGATGAGTAAAAAGGGTTATAAAAAATTCACCGTCTGGTGAATTATCTTAATCTCACTATTAGAAAAATCCATCCTTTAATTGAAGTGAATTTATTATGAGAAAAAAAAATCCCTCATCAAGAAATAATTACTTTTTAACAAAACCATGTGTGCCACAATTATTGGCACCCCTGCATTTATATAGACTCTTGATATCTTATTTTCTGGTAATCTTACAAGCAATACTATAACGTCTCTGCATTTGAATGGATCTCTATGGGAATTGGGGGGTGGGACTAGATTTAGCTGTAAATTAAACAGGAACAGTATGGAGCACATGGTTGGCTAAATGGTTCTAATTCATCAAGGGTCTGACGTATCAAACAAGCCTTAAACCATCACCCTGCTGCCAGATATGCAGTTGATATGGATGGATAACTTGGAGGGTTTCTTCTGCTGACATATTTTTCCATAGAGTTCAATAGGAAAATTAGTCAGGAGAAACAACCTTTAAAGTGATCCATCCATATCTACTACATATCAGACAGCAGAGTGATGGTTTGAGGCTTGTTTTATACCTCAGACCCTTGATGACTTACAGCCATTTTACCAACCATGTATTCCATACTGTTCCAGCATAATTTACAGCAAAATTTATTCCCTTCCCGATATGCAAGTAGTACTGCTTCTAAAATGTGGTTGGTCTCGCTGGCTGGCTGTGCTTTTTTCCGAAGTTTATTTGCATTTGTGGCACTTTATTCTAACTTAAATTATGAAAATAAACAAATCTACGTTTGTATTGTAAATGGTACACCTGTCTTGTTTCATTTAAGCAATTTACCAAGTTTATGTGATGCTCACACCTGGAGTTATAAAGTCGTAAACAGAGTACCTCCTAAATAGGTGAGAATTGACCAAATTTGCCATCTGCGCAAAGGGGTTAAGGGGCAAGGAACTTAATTTTCGACGTGATAGAAGAGTTTCAAAAAGAAAGTCCAGGGGATGTGTTGGAAGGGCCATAATCCTCTTTTCTTTTTTAATTGTACACTTCTCATACAGATGTTTCAGTGGTTTTTGTTAGTTCCCTATGATTTTAGTAGCCTGTACTGTCACCCTCTCCAGCTTCAGTTGCCTGATTTCACTTAATGAGCCAAACCAAGCTGTTAGGCTAAAGGTCAACACTGACTCAAGGAAGCAGGTGTAAAATACTTGCAGTACTGACTGGCTCACGCCCAAATTCCTGAGTTTCCGGAGGAAATACAGCCTTGACTGACACTTTGCATGCACATGATGACAGTTTGCCTCAAAGGTCAGTTTATCATCTATGATGGTACCCAGATATCTGTACTCCTCCACTCTTTCAACTGTTTTGGCTCTGATGGTAAGGGTTCTCAGCAGGGACGGCTCACGCCGATAGTCGATTGCGATTTCTTTATTCTTCTCTACATTCAAGTCCAAGAAATTGACTTCATACCACTGTTGGAACTGGCTGACCGCAGATTGAAGCTTGTCATCAGAGTTGGATGAGTCCACAAATACTGTATCATCTGAGTACTTGATGAACGTGATCTCAGGACAGTTGCAGATGGTCTTGGTGGTGCTGCAGTGCCCTTTATATCTAACCCACTAAAGTTCGTCAGTTAAGAAGGACATTACCCAGAGGATAAGACAAGGGTTAAGGTTCATCTTCAGCAGCTTCTTAGCCATTAGGTGTGGTTGGATTGTGTTGAATGCACTAGAGAAGTCTACAAACACCAGTCTGATGTAGGACTGTGTCCAGATGGGATTGGACCAGGTGAAGCAGTGTCAGGAGAGCATCATCAACTCCTCTGTTCTGTTGGTAGGCGAACTATAGAGGGCCTTCTATGCTTTGCACACTGTTCAAAACAGTTAATTATAACAGGTGTTAATCCGACAGGTCTAAAGTCATTGGGTGCAGATGGGTTAGTCTTCTTTGGCACAGGGGAGATAATTGATGACTTCCATAGTTCTGGAACTATGTGCTCCTATGTGTGAGTGGTTGAACAGGTCACAGAAAACCTGTAACAGTTGTTTATAACAGGATTGCAGAACATGATCGCTCATGTTGTCTGGACCGATGGCTTCACCCTTTTTAGCACCCTGCTAAAATTCTTCATCCATACATTGATGTTACTGCTCTCCTCAGTTAGAAACAATACTTTTGATGTTACATCATCCCTTTCTGCTTTAAAGTCATGCAAGTCAAATCTACTGTAAAATATGTTTAGGGATTCAGCAAATGGACTGCAATGTTCCTTAGAATGAGGGCCCGAGTCGTTCTGCTTAGTAGAAATCCCTGAGAGGATCTTTATTCTTTTCCAGGCATCTCTCAGCTGCCCCCATTGAAACAGATTTTGCACATTCTCCTTATAGGCCCTTTTTTCATTCTTAATTTGTCTATTCAGCCTAGCCTGAATCAATTTTGATTAAACTCTGTCTCCTGATTGAAAGGCTCTCTTTTTCTCATTTAAGTTGTTTTAAGCTCCTGTTATCCAGGGCTTATTATTTGAGAACACTTTCACTTTCTTAGATGGAACAATAGTTTCCTCACAAAAATGTATATAGCCAGTCACTGCCTCTGCCAATGAACATTGAATATAGTACACACAGTAAGCTATGGGTCAGCTATACCTTCTAAACTATAAACTCAAAGAGTTAAACAGGAAACAAGCAAAAAACAGGGACAAGTACTATGAAAATGGTCTTAGATTAGTATGTCAGTCAAGGTGGAGTCTGAAGAGGTGTGTCTTCAGGCCATGACGGAAAGCAGGCAGTTTTTGAGCAGAACGTAGAGGAATGGGGAGTTCAAGTTCACAACACAAAAGACCAGTAGTTGGCCTAATTACACAAAGCAAGCTACCGACTGACCGCAAATAGTTAAATTTACCTATGTTACAGAGTGACTACAAAGTGACTACAAACTAACAAGCAGCTGAAACCAAATTAATAGGATACGCTTATCTGAGTCCGGAGAGTAGACAATCAACAATGCAGTCCAGGAGCACTCTGAGATAGGAGTGGCAGACATGCTAAATATTCACACAGGTGAAGCTCATTCAAATTAGCAACACAAAAGACCGGTAGTTTGCCTAAATAGACAAAGCAAGCTACAGACTGACTGCAAATAGTTAAATTTACCTAAGCTACCGAGCGACTATAAACTGTTCAACAACTAACAAGCAGCCAAGGCCGCCATCATAACTATCGCCACTATGGTCATAACTATGGCCATGGCCAGAGTACTTTTCATATAACCCTGGCATGGCCACAGTACTTTTAGTCTAATGTGCAGCTTTTTTAATTGTTTATTTTTTCATACAATAACACACTTTCTCTTTTCCTTCTTAAAAAAACTGCAGTGCTGCCTGTGCATTTGTACTGCGCACCTTGTCACAGAAAAAGAGAGTTCGCTTTCGCTGTACGTTGAATGACTGTTTCGAGGAGACCCAGCAGGCAACCCCCCAAAAATTTTGATTTTGTAACGTTACCTTATTAATGTATTAATGTAAGTCTATTAACCTATATGAGGTAGCTTTTCACGTAAATATACATACATATATAATTTCCCATTTCTTTTTTGTCCGATTAGGCCAAAGTGTTTATCTGTATTTCATGTTTTTGGTCGATGATGCTTGCCAAATTCAGTAAATCTGTGATCTGCCTTAGGTTAATGTTAGCTAACAAGTAAGTATAACAAGCGTTAACTTTAGCTAAGTTAACTAACGTTAGACTAACTTATCCACAGTTTATTAGTTATATCAAATGTAAGTCAATTTTGCATATATTATATATGTCCAATGAGATTCATTATGTCTCTAATGTTTATAATTGAAATTTTGATTTCTTCTATATCAGACAAGAAATATATAGTATATAGTAATGTTTTCTTTACCTTGACATGTTTTGACGGAAACTTCCGTCTTCCTCAAGGTAAAGAAAACATTACTATATACTATATATTTCTTGTCTGATATAGAAGAAATCAAAATTTCAATTATATTATATATGGTTGACCTAAACAATACTCAAAGACAAAACAGTATCATAGCCAATGTAGTCCAGCTGACATTAGCTAAATTTAGCTAGTACCTAGACATGGTGATGAGTCACAAAACTGGCCAACCGAATAAAAATAAATGTAATGCAATGCCTAACTTGGCTAACGTTAGCTAATGTTACATTTCAATTTCTCCATCAATCAGCAGCTATAACCACATACTTTATGTATTTATTTTAGTTTTAAAGTTAACCCAAAAACCTTCCATAGGCATACTATCATAGGAATAGGTTGGGTTAGGCAAAAGGTTTGCTCTAGTGAATAACTTCAGTTAAAATCAAACTCTAATTAATGTTAGCTAACGATGACAGTTAAAGCAGTAAGACTGCAATCATTTTCTGTGAGCTTACAGAACCCAGCTCGCCCCTCGCAGCTCCCAGAAGGGCATCCAGCTTGAAAATTTTTTCTTCGGACTACACCTCTGATAAAACCCCCTTGGTTGCTCTTCACAAGAGGAATGTGAAAGTTATGAGGCAAACTACAGGAGCTGAAGGTCAGACGACATTAATGTCATTCCTGAAAAGGTAGATTATGTGTCAAACATGAAGTCACAATCAGTCAGATATTTATTATTATGATAGTAACCTACTGAGACTACTTCACTGAACAATGTGTAATATTACTTTTGTCTAACAGAAAAAAGCACAGCATATCAGGCAGAGACACAGGGCAGTTCAGCTTCTTTTCGTCATCAGGAGGAGGACAGGGCAAGGTTAGTATTGATTAGGCCAAGGTCAATGTGTTGTTGTCATTTTACAGTCATCTTAGGTAAATAACTTGTTTAAACACAAGAAATCAGATGCAGATGACTTGTATATGGGCGGTTGGACTTTGATTTTATCATATTCAAAGTAGCTGTAAGTCCATAGCAGTCCTGTACAAAGGCTTTTACAATAAAAAGAATCTGCATGATGAGGTAACTGCCTTGATAGAATAGGATTTAACTTATCGTCTTAATGTACTTGGTGTGCATCCACCAATAATTTTAAAATAATGAGATCCAAAGATAACATCAAATTATAAGCAAGGGAAGGGTCAAGTGCACCCCATGGTATTTTTGACATAAAAACATAAGTGCTTACAGATTAACTTTAAATATTTGTCCACTGTGGTGGACAGTATTGTGTGAAAAAGTTAAAAGTGAATATGAGAATTTTATTTGATAAGCTGTGGTGGTTCAGAGAGTAGCATAACATGTCATGCAATTTGTAATTCTTCAAGTCTCATAAGTGAATCTGTATTGACCTATAAAGGTATAAAGTGAACTATCTTGCTCTTTTGATATTAAAGCAATGTACAATATGCATCAAATATGGTTTAAAATAGTGCTGTTGAATTTGTTGTTTTTCTGAGGTGGTGGGTAGGGGGTTATTACACTGTTTTCTGCCAAACAACTTTCTGACCTGTGATGGCACCTCTGCAAGCAGCTGAAACCAGCTAATAAGATACGCTTATCTTAGTCTGGAGATGTTACACTATATCAATTTCAAACAGACAAATATTTTTCATTTGTTAATGTGGTGTATCCTGTCGAACTTGAGTTGGTCTACATTCATGTTAAAAATGTAGTTATCAACTTGTCGCAGATCAAACATTTACAGTTTATGACTGTTAGCTTACACTCATTTATAACATAAATACAGCTAGATGCTTGATTACAACAAAAAAAGTTAACATGCAGAAAAGTTGTAATAAAACTAACGCTAGCTATAAATTGTATAGCTTTGCCAAGATGAAAGTGAAATAAATGAACCAAAAACAAAACTAGATGCGTTAAATCGTTGATGATCAAGCATGTTACATTGTGATAGCCTGCCAAGGTGATACACTTTTTTCCCTACGGTTGCGTGTGCATCCTCTTTTTTTTTTACCAACAAGTCATGTTTGCACTTTAGAAGGCAGTGACCCGTCTGACGACATTCTCAACTGAACGTTCTAATGATACGTTCTAATCACATATTTGTGATGGTATGCTTTTGGGCCAGTTCTGGAATGCGCAAAAGGGTTAAAAACATGGTTCACCATGCCTAAATTTTGAGTATTTATGGTAAAAAGGCGGCAGCAAAATAATCGTTCATTACAAACAACCAATCAGACCTAAACCACCCACATAACAGACAACGTATGTAGTCTACTTGCAGGTGTCATTAGCTACTGTTGGAATTGATTTGTTCTGTCTGGACGCTGCGGTTCAGTGAACATTCTATTTTGGAGAGGAGTGCAGTCAAGCAAAGTAGGCAGGGTGCTGATTCGGACACAGCCAGTGTGAACATGCTCATTATATAAATGATCAGAAATCGGAAAATGTTTGTAGCCTGATATAACGAGCTTTGCAGAAGCCGCCGAACACGTGTAATGCTTAAATGCTGCTTTCGCAGATATACCACACGTCCTACCTTTTTATTAAGACAGCAGTTCATACAGCAAGCACATTCTGTTAATGCGGCGTCGTAGCTGTGCAAAATCTGTGAAGTTCATCCAAATACAAAGATATCTCACATAGGCTAAGTAGATACCGTTAAGTAATTGCAGCCCTGCTGCCCGCGCAGCAGATGCCATAGCAATCACCCAGCGTATGAATTTAGAACGGTGATTATCATCAGACTGTTTGACTCTACTTACTTGCCAGAAGTGTGTTTATCAGTGTGTATATCAGTTTTATATACTTGTCGCGGTGCTTGGTTTAACCTTCAAGTTACTTGTATTTTGTTATTACAATTGAAAAAATAAAAGTTATTAAAGGCATGCTGAACTTTGTTAGAACATGTTGTAACCTGGTTAGTTTGGTTCTGGATGTTGTGTTTTTATATATTGGCATAATCCGCGTTGTTTGCATTCGTTTATGTGCTAAAAGTGTGCTTTTGAGACCTGTTTCACCATGCAATGGGAGTGAGTGGAAAGATTAAAAAACGTCATTCTCCGTTGGCCAGTTGCTGACCACTGGAGCTGAGATGAAGATGAGCGTGAATATTAAGACTCATATCAGGGCCAAGTAAATCAGAGGATATTGTTACTGAGATATTGTTTTTAGCAAATAAAAAAACTTGCGAGAATGCTGTCAATGTGTGCATTCTCTGTCGGAAATATGACGTTTATAAACGTCATGGCAGGGAGTTGAGATGGCCGCGCCTATGTTGGCTGCTAGTCGTCTTTATTCGCTACCGCTCCTGTTTGTCGCTTATCTGTTTTTATCGTTGTATGTACGCAGTGTCAAAGCGGCAGTTTTTTACGATCGCCAAACTCTTCTGGATATAGGTGTTTCGGCGTGGCTCCTGTGTTCGGCTGCCTGCGCTCACTGCCTCGGGCATCGAAGATAGGAAGAGCCGGCTCCGACTCCATATCTTTTTGCTTGTTGAACGCCAGATCCATTGCAAACAAATCCTTTGTACTGAATGACTCCGTCGTCTCAAGACAGCTGGACTTTATGCTGAGTCCTGGCAGAGAGACGGGGAGTTTTCCTCTTTGAACGAACTTTGTCCTCCAGGTTACAGCTACTCCTGTGCTCCTAGGCGCACCGGCCGAGGAGGAGGACTTGCCGCTTTCCACAGAGACTGCTTCTCCACCAACATGGTGAGCACGGGATCCTTCCCAACATTTGAAGTGCTAATAACAAAGGTGGATCGCTCAAACCCATTTTATTGTATTTTAATCTACCGCCCTCCAGGCAAAAATGCTTCTTTTTTAGCCGATCTTGGTGACTTCCTAACCTCCATCATCCGCTATGAAAGAGTTCTTTTGTGCGGGGATTTCAACATTCATGTAAATGACTGCTCTGATAAGTTTGCTAGTGATTTCCTTAATGTCACCGAATCTTTTAACTTCCGTCAACATGTGTCCGGTCCAACGCATAACAAAGGCAACACATTGGTTCTCGTGTTTACAATTGGTCTGAATATCAGCAATGTCTGTATTGAAGAGCTATCTGTTTCCGATCATAAAGGTGTACTATTTATCATGTCATTAGACAACGCTTATGTTCAGGGGAAGCGAGTAAAAACTTCGCGTATTATAAATGGTGCAGCTGTTGAGAAATTTGTAGCAGCCTTTGCTAACAATGTTTTGGTGTCTCATGTTGATGACGTTGACTGTCTAGTCAACGCATTCAATTCACACTGCTCCGCCATTTTAGATGACGTCGCTCCCCTGGTGACACGCAGCTCTCTAGCTGTAAACACATCCCCCTGGTTAACAGAGGACATCCGTAGATTGAAACGGCTCTGTCGCAAAGTTGAGCGGCTGTGGAAAACCACTAACCTCCAGGTACACCGTCTCCATCTGAAGGACCTTTATTGTGATTTCAACAATTTGGTCAAAAATGCCCGGGCTACCTATTTCTCCTATCTCATCTCCTCCAGCAAGCACAACCCCAGAGTATTATTTAAAACCATAAATACTATTGTAAACCCGTCAACCCCCTCTGTTCCTATTTTTTCAAATGACGACTGCAACCGTTTTCTTTCTTGCTTTGTAGACAAGGTAGCTGATGTGAGGTCGAGTATCACCCCCTCCCACTCCCCCCTCCCTATCTGTCCAGTTAGGCAGGCCACGCTGAGCAATTTCTCCTGCATTACCTTAGCCGACCTGACAGTTGTAGTGAGCTCTATGACATCTTCATCAAGCCCCCTGGATGCTTTACAAACTTCCATGCTAAAATAAGTTTTTTCATGTGTCGCCCCGCCCCTGCTCCACATTATAAACAGCTCCATTGTCTCTGGCTCCGTCCCATCATTTTTTAAGCAGGCGGTTGTTCAGCCCCTCCTTAAAAAACCCAACCTAGATCCCTCCCTCCCGAAGAATTACAGGCCCACTCAAAGCTCCCATTCGTGTCCAAAGTTTTAGAAAAAGTTGTTGCTAACCAACTCAACACATTTCTGAATAACAATAACATCCTTGACAAATTCCAATCAGGTTTCAGAAAACACCACTCCACAGAATCAGCTCTCCTCAGGGTCTCCAATGACATCATGATGGCATCGGATGCAGGTGACTGTGTAGTTCTGGTGTTGTTGGATCTGAGTGCAGCATTTGACACGGTGGACCACGCCATCATGCTAGATAGACTCAGGGAGTGGGTAGGCATCTCAGGGTCTGCCCTCCAGTGGTTTGCCTCGTACCTCAGTGGGAGAAGTTTCTCCGTGGCTGTGGGCCCATTTTCATCATACAGCACTTCCCTATCCTGCGGCCTGCCCCAGGGTTCTGTTTTAGCTCCCCTTCTTTTTTCCCTTTACATGCTCCCCTTAGGCCCCTTAATTAGCAAATTCAAGGGGGTCTCGTATCATTGTTATGCAGATGATATCCAGATTTATTTCTCTTTCAAACCCGTCAAAACAGAAAATTTAATCACCCTGACTGCATATCTGTCTGCCATTGAGGAGTGGATGTCAAGCAACTTCCTACAGCTCAATGCATCTAAAACGGAAGTCCTGATCTTAGCGGCTGATAACATCTGGGATCTTTTAGTGGTAACGTTAGGGCAAATATAAAAAACCTTGGTGTAACTTTCGATCATGCTATGCTACTAGATAAACATATCAAACTTCTGACCCGTACTTGTTTTTTCCACCTCAGGAACATTGCCAAGCTCAGGGGCTTTCTATCAAACGTAGAACTGGAGATGGCTATCCATGCCTTTATCTCATCCCGGCTTGATTATTGTAACGCTCTGTTCTCCTGCCTCAACAAAACATTAATAAACCGGTTACAACAGGTCCAAAATGCTGCAGCCAGATTACTCACTCGGTCCAAAAAAACATGCCACATCACTCCGATCCTTTCCGCCCTGCACTGGCTCCCTGTCCATCTCAGAACACAATTTAAAGTCCTTGTCTTCACATATAGAGCTGTCCATGGCCAAGCCCCCGCCTACATTCACGACCTTATCCACCCTGAGGTCCTCCAAGCAAGGCCTTTTAAGGGTGCCATGAACCAGATTAAAAACTAAGGGGGACCGTGCCTTTGAGGCGGTGGCCCCAAGGCTATGGAATTAACTCCCCCAGGACCTGAGAGCCTCAGTCTCAGTGGAGATTTTTAAGGGGCAGCTGAAGACTCCCCTTTTCCGACAAGCTTTTGGGGTGTCGGGGGAGGTGAGTTTTTAGCTGTCCTACATTGGTGTTTCGTCCTAAACTGTACTGCTGTGTTTCATGCCTTTTTTTTGTACATGTTATAGTTGTATTGTATTGTGTATTGTGTACTGTCTGTAAAGCACTCTGTACATTCGTGTTGAGAAGGGCACTATATAAATAAAGTTTTACTTACTTACTCTGTGTACAGAAAATGTCAACAGGTCATTAAAACAACTTCAACTCTCCATATAAGCTAACAAAACGTTTAATAAGTCAATATTTTGTGAACTAAACTCATGTGGTATCTAAACAAAAAAATGCGATGTCCATTTTTGTCACATCCCGAATATACTCAGCGAAACCCGGAAGTAAGCGTATCTTAAGGGGGTTTTAAGTATACTTTATTTAGAGAAAATTTGCCTACTTTCTCATTCTGTCTACTCAACAAGCCTACCTAATAGTATGGAAGGGTGCTGATTCGGACACAGCCAGTGTGAACATGCTCATTATATAAATGATCAGAAATCTGAAAATGTTTGTAGCCTGATATAACGAGCTTCGCAGAAGCCGCCGAACACGTGTAATGCTTACAAATTTTAAATGCTGCTTTCGCAGATATACCACATCCTACCTTTTTATTAAGACAGCAGTTCATACAGCAAGCACATTCTGTTAATACGGCGTCGTAGCTGTGCAAAGTCTGTGAAGTTCATCCAAATACAAAGATATCTCACATAGGCTAAGTAGATACCGTTAAGTAATTGCAGCCCTGCTGCCCGCGCAGCAGATGCCATAGCAATCACCCAGCGTATGAATTTAGAACGGTGATTATCATCAGACTGTTTGACTCAGACTACTTACTTGCCAGAAGTGTGTTTATCAGTGTGTATATCAGTTTTATATACTTGTCGCGGTGCTTGGTTTAACCTTCAAGTTACTGGTATTTTGTTATTACAATTGAAAAAATAAAAGTTATTAAAGGCATGCTGAACTTTGTTAGAACATGTTGTAACCTGGTTAGTTTGGTTCTGGATGTTGTGTTTTTATATATTGGCATAATCCGCGTTGTTTGCATTCGTTTATGTGCTAAAAGTGTGCTTTTGAGACCTGTTTCACCATGCAATGGGAGTGAGTGGAAAGATTAAAAAACGTCATTCTCCGTTGGCCAGTTGCTGACCACTGGAGCTGAGATGAAGGTGAGCGTGAATATTAAGACTCATATCAGGGCCAGGTAGCTATAGCTACAATATTATGTTATATTAAGTTCAGCATGTCTTTAAGCTATATTCTTAATAGCGTACTAAATACAATCAGATATAACACAGTTCTCCTCAATTGGGCTATTAGGCAGGTAGTAAAATTATTTTGATTTGCACCCCCTATAGGCTAGCCTACTTTTTGTTTGTGAACACGAGAATTTTATTATTCTTTTCATGCATAGCTATTTCTGACATAATGTGATTTAAGAGGGTACATAATCCCTTTACACATGAAAAGCCCCTAATTAAGAAAAACAAATATTAACAGCTTGTTAAAATTCTGGGAACACTTCTATGGTGTAACTAACGTTAGCTAGCTAGCTAACAGTTAAAAGTTAATGTAGGCTACTCTATTACATTCAAACACAACCTTATAACGTTAGCTAATTCCTATTAGCCAAATTACCTAAACAGTTCAAACTATTGCAAATCAAGATACAAATGTTAATGTTACACACCTTGTGGATATACTGTGTGGGAATATGAAACGATTTCAGATAGATCATTCCACCAACCTAACCTAACATGCTAAGTGACAGAGCTCCATAGCTAATTTTTAAGACTGCAGTAGTGCTGAAAGTGTTGTATTGTAAAAAATAAAAATGTATTCACTGTTTTGCCAATGTTAAGTTATGTAGTATAATGTACATTGAATTTCCCCTGCTATTTATCTCTCTCATGAGCACTCTCAGAATCTACATTGTCTTCTCTTCACTAATTTTGTAATTAGTATTCAAATTTCTAATGTTACAGTGTGCCACTATGACATAATTTTTTAGCAATAAATAAATAAAATGAACACGTAAATAACTGCAGCTGGTAAATAAAACATGGGACAGTTCCTCGGGAACCACTGGTCATGAAACAACATTTGGATGTTTTTCACAATTTCTGTTTTTGCTGTTCCACTGAGTTCAGTACTATGACCCCATGAAGAAACACAACCCTTTCATGTTTTCCCCTATAACAGAATGCCAATTTCTGATGCCCAAGCCAGGGAGCATCTCCACTCTACTAAATATCCTAAGAAGCAGTTGCCCAATCCTAGCTGTCTGTAATTCGGATTGGCTCCACAACTCTGTACTGAAAGGTCCAAAGGCACCAGTAGTTTGCCTCGTTGCCAGGTCGTAAAAGCAGCCCAACCTGGTGAATAACCTGGATTCCATCCATTCTCTGAACCTGAAACAGTTCCGAAGGTGTGAGGCGGTCCATAAACCCAAAAAGGAAGCTTGGTGACCCACCTTGCACATTAGTGTAGCTGAGCAGTAAGGCCGCTGTTCATTCTGTATTTTCAGAGTTCCCGCCCCACCTACAAAGTTTGCTGCCCTGCCTGAAAATATTAAATGGCAATGTCATTGTTTGAAAAGATTCAAAGAAAATTAGTTTGTATAAGCGGCACCATTTTGTGACCCGTTTTTGGAAATTATCAGGGATTCAAATAGATTTGCGTGTGTGGATTATCCTTGGTTATGGCCCTGTCACACTATTGCGTATGAGAGAAACGTATAAGTTGCGTATGTAAATTCATAAAATCATTTTCATACGCACAAAAAGCCCTTGAAAATAGCGTATGGCTAGCGTATGCCTAGCATATGCTTAGCGTATAAACCATACGTCCGAATACGCACACAATTTTAAAGCATGCTTAAAAAACTTTTTGTGCCTCGCCGTATGCCAGCGTATGCCACCGTATGCGACCGTGCTTGAAACGTATACAACCTATGCCTAACGTACCCCTAGCGTATGTCAGCGTATGAGTGATATTTTTCATACGCTAGTATGATACGCAATAGTGTGACAGGGCCATAAGTAACAAACTCCAAGTCTGAAATTAGAGTGTTTTGATTTGCAGTAATTTTAAGATTATATTTGTTTAGGTTATGTTACCTCAGGAAAGCGAATAACTAACTTAGCTAAATGATAATGTCATCTTCAGCTAATAAGAGGACCTTGCCACCAAAAAATATCAAAGGCAGTTACAGCGCCTGGTCTGTATACACAGATTGGAAAAATTAAACATAGGGAAATTGGAGTTACATTACACACTCTCATTTCCATCCATGTAGTGGGACGGCAAACCAAAAAAATCTATCGCAGCACCACCCCTTACAATACATTTAGGCAAAGTAAAAGTTGCAGCACAATTGCATCTATTATTAAATAAGAAATAAATACAGATATGACCACAAAGTGCAAATCACCATGTAAATAAATGAATAATGGCATCTCTGCTACCTGCTTAAAAAGCTGAATAGGGGAAATACTTTGGCTGTAATGTACATCTCTTGCATATGGATTTTAACTCACAATCCATTTGTCAGCAATCCAGATCTCTGAGCATTACTTCACGTGGGTTCTCTCAACAGCTCTGGAGTGTGTGGCTGGCAGGTATACTTTCCCAAGTGCTCCTTTCTATGGAAGCAGTACTGATTAGTGAAGTCAAGTCAATTTGTTTATTGCAAAGCCCTTTCAGTTGTAGAATGATGATGAAATCTTGTGTTTCATGCCACAGACTTATAATGTGTCAAAAAAGATGTAAAATAGACAAATTAAACCCAACACATAGACAGCTGGTCCAAGTTTCTGAAAATATTATTTTCCTAATGTTTGCCAGATAGTACCAGAATATCTGCCCTTGCCACTGCCAAAATTTACACTCACTGTCACAGTATATTCCTTGTATTTAATTTTGAGCTGTTATCCACATCCTGTGGGGAAAAGCATAGACACTGATAATAATTACTACCTAATCTCCTTCTTCAATGGAAATCAATGAAATAGAGCCATTCTAACGTGTATTTTGCAAAACCTGCAGTAGAGTTTTCTTTGCAAGTTTTCTTTGGGGCCAGTGGAGTCAGAAAACAGCAACTGAAATAAATTCCAATTTATAAACATGGATAATATTAGAAGCAGTTCTGAATAAATTTTTTATTATTGAGGAAGTTGGAACAATATAATCTTGAGAATGTATTTAGTTTGTTGTAAAGGCAAATAAAAGGGGCTTATAAGCGATAAGTAAAGGTAAGCTGAAAGATGCACAAGGCTGGGATTGCAGATGCTGCCGTGTATTGTTTCAGGTGCACTGTGATGGAGCGCCCAATGCATATTCATGACTAAAACACTACACAGGTGATGGGCTTGACTCCTGTTATTCTGATAACCTGAACAAAAGTGCTGAATGGCCTATTTTTTATATGAGGTGCCTCCCCTGAGATTGCTTGGCTTTTTTATCCTAGATAAAACCCACATGCTAACAACACTTGAAGAAACATTACACAGCTTCAGAAATGTTTCAGAAAAAAAATTCTAGAATTTAGCATTCTCACGTTGACAAATTATGTGAGGTAGTACGTAAAAAATGACACTGCCATTTCTTACCATGGGAGTCCAGGCATCCAAATGAGGGTCACTGGGAAAAAGTTAATGGAAAAATATTTCGTATTTTAAAGAACTCTAATATTAAAGAAATTGTAAAAAGCTCCCGTAGGCCACAGACAGACAGTGCAATGGTCCTGTATTCATTTCCAGGTGATGTTGTGCCACACACTTACCACAGGGCAAGTAGGTCACCCAGCAGGTTGAAGGGGCTCAAGGCCCAGGGGGGGCACCTAAGGGGAGAGGTGATTAATGTGGGGGAGACAGACCTGGTCATGACCTTGAGGTAGAACTCTGGAGACCCCCCCCCCCCCCCCACACACACACACACATCTCAGTGCCTTGTGCCACAGAACAGCCTGCAAGCTTCGTATCGCTCTGCTAATAAAAACTACCATCAGAAGAATTAACTCGAACCCTTCTACGATGTACCACTGCAAAACACTAACACACTAAACACATCCATTCCATTTTCATATACAGTGCCCTTCACTATTATTGGCACCCCTGGTAAAGATGAGTAAAAAGGGTTATAAAAAATTAACAGTTTGGTGAATTAGCTTAACCTCACACTGAAAAAATTTGAAAAAGCCAACCTTTAATTGAAGTAAATTTATTATGAGAAAAAAAATCCCTCATCAAGAAATAATTATTTTTAACAAAAACATGTGTGCCACAATTATTGGCACCCCTGCATTTATATATAGAATAAAGTAATCATTTTTCATATTTGGTCGCGTAGCCTTTGCATGCCATGACTTCCTGATGTTTGTGACCCAACAACATCAAAAGACTCTTGATATCTTATTTTCTGGTACTCTTACAAGCGATACTATAACTATTACTTCAATTAAAGGTTGGATTTTTTTAAAAATTTCAGTTTTTATAACCCTTTTTACTCAGCTTTACCAGGGGTGCCAATAATAGTGGAGGGCACTGTATATTTATATATATATATATATAAAATCCTAGCGAGTAAAAGCTGTACTAACAAATTGTTACGGCATGTTTTTTTAAAAGAAAGTGCCGTTAATTGATGGTAGACCAATGCAATCCTTTGTGTTTCACAATGTTTTATGAATTGAACTGGAAAATCACATTCCCCAGGTCTGATAGCCTTCGGAATTACACTGAAATCCCTCAGTCCTTTGAAGAAGAAAACATGGATGTGTGCCACATTGCAGAGAAAAGTTTTTTTTAACAGTAGTAATCCTTGAGATGTGGAGGTCCCTCTGCATCTTCTGAATTACATTTGGTGCATGGATGTATTAATTGTACAATGTAGAGTATTAAAACAGTCTCATATCCCCTTTTACCCGCCTGCCCTACATTCACTGAACAAACACCCTCATATGAACTTGAGGGAGAGTTGAGGGAGTGTTTACTAAATATAAATTCACTGTATGCTAGCTTTTTTGTGTATGTGTCAGAGGAGGTGTGTGTATGTATGTCTTACTCTTAGTATAGAAACAATAAAGCAGAGAATGCAATTTGCAGTTGAAAGGCAATGGTTCAAAACACTGGAATATGTGACCACAAATTGCATTGTGAAGAACACAACACTATGACAGTCAAGCAGGCTATTTTCAATAATTTTCAAAAAGATCATAAAACACTATGACTTCATACCAAATGCGCAAGATCATGATTTTAGCTGAAATGTATTTTGCTCATCTTTTTAAATACCTTTATTGTCACTGTTTTTACAGTTATTATTCCTCAAAACAGAAGCTTATATTTTCAGAGTTGTTGTGCATAATTCCTTTATTCAAAACAATGCAATGAAAAAATAGGTTGGATTCTTATTCATCTATCTCTGATTGTGTCTTAGGGTCCTATCTTAGACCCGGCGCTACCTAAATGCAAGTGTCTTTGCTATCTTACACCCGGCACAGGGTTCATTATAACGCCTAGCGCTCACGTTGTTTAAATACCATGTATTCTTGCGCCCGTTGCAAGTGAACTGGGCGTGTTGGCCTTATGATGAGGAGTGGCCAGGATTTTTGCCGTATTGCTATCTTGAGCCAGCAGAAAGCGCTTGCGCTAAAACCACCAGTTGTTTACATGTTATTTTAACGGCGCAGATAAGTGTGTCTACACAGGCCTGTGCACAACGTGTGTACACCCTCCTGTCTGTTACACACAGGGGCGCGCACAAGCATGATTAAAATATCAAGATTACATTGTGAAATATTATTATTGTGTATCAAAAAATGCTTAATAATAAAAGGGTCCATAGGTCAAAGAGCACATTGGCCTACCTGTCCCTCAGCGAAGGGGAATGCCGCATTAAATTGCTTTCAGCCCACTCCATCAACATCCAGGCGATATGCGATGGTACGTGTAATAGTTTCTGTAGCCTAATCTTCCGTGGGGAAAATCTTCTGTTACGGGACAATGGTTATCTATTGAAAACTTCGCTGATAACACTTATATCAAGCCTCATGCGGGAATTGTCATTTACACCTAACGTGTGAATTGTCATTCAATGGAAAACTTGCGCACAGCAATAGACGGACATTTGAGTTCTGAAAATGCGCTTCAGATGTCATTACAACACAGCTCTCTAGGCCTACAGCCTGTAAGTAAAACGAATGGTTTTGACTGAAAAAAGTTCAAAACCTTGTAAAATTTAATATTGCATTTATTGTTTTTCAAATAGCCTAGGCTACAGCGGATTCGCTGTGCATAAGGTTAAAAAACGGAGATAACTGTCACCAGTTTTTTTAACCTTTTTCTTTCTAGTCCTTCATATTTTTTAAAGAGATACTGCAGAGCCGTTTCTAAGGCCTTCACTTCAATTTGAACGGTTAAGGAGTGAAAGGGTGTGTCTTGGTGAACTGACTCAGTTTTGAACAAACGGAGCACGCATGAGAAGCCCTCACCCATTTTTAGGTTAAGGATCTCGTGACGTCACAAATCCCCGGAAACCAGCGTATTGGTAAGCCTACCCAAAAGCTCAGAAAAAAACATTTTGCCTAAACATGAGATTTTCAGACATAAACAGTTGTGTATGATCATTCCATTTCAAACCAAAAACATCGGTTTTCAACGGGAAAAGTCCGTTTTTGACTGCAGTATCACATTAAATTACAGTGACAAGGTTGCCATACTCTCAGCTTATTAAAACCCCGCTGATTTGACCTGTTATTCCATAACTGAACAAAATGATTTTATGGTCATCTTTCCATAAGCAGGACATTATAAAACAAGGGAAAATATGCACAAACCTATGGGTTGCCAGCCTGACAGCTTTATTGTATTTAGTGTCATCGTTAAGGCAAAATAACGGTATTTATGTTATTAATCAATATTAGAATGCAGGTAATGAACTTCGGATAAAGCAGAACATCCTCCTGGTATTGATGTTTGACAATGTTTCATTGCATAATCAAATGAAATTAGTTACAAAAGCAGGCTAATTTGGCTTTTTCTAAGGTGCGACAGAAGCCATTGATAGCTTATTCTCAGCTGTTGCAGGTGCTTTTAACAAAATTGAACCGCATATATTTTTAAAAATAGCAGCACTGTTAGGAATTATCGGGAACTCATAATGGTTAGTCTGAATAATATTGATCATACTATTGATCCATATAGCATATTCCTTGATCGCACTAAACACGCACAAGCATGTCTGTTTCGCCATCATATAAGCAATCCGCCAAGGTGGAAAAGCAGGCTTTTAAACGGAATGGGATATGACATTTTGATTGGTTTATTGCATGTCACACCCAAGACACACCTATAATTAATGAAGAGACTTGGTTCAGCCCATTTGCACATTGCGCCGTGCTTAGCGCTAAAAAATCACGCCGTCAAACTAGCAAAAGTGGACTTGGACACACCCTAAATGCACTTTACGCCATGCGTTTAGACAAAACGCTAGAATCGCCAAGATAGAGCCCTTTCCTCCAGAGATGAAAAGTTTTGCTATTGACAAATTAAATATTAACCCAGACAATTCCTTTCTAATTTCTTTCGTTTGCAACAAAATACTGAGAGCTACATAAGTGAAACAGGTAAATATATACATTTCCTGGATCATAAACTCTAAAGGTCTATGATGCAAAATATAGGCAGTGTACCCTGTTTTCCATTAGTGTCTCCAAATCTATCCAAATGGCTAAATTGTGTACTGCTCTACATAAAAAAGAGAGATATATTTAACTACAAATCAACAGTTTTGGCTAATAAAACTAACTTTTGCATCATTTTCAAGTGGGAATGACTATATTTTCATCAGTATAGGGGGGTAGATATCTATAGGTCCAAAACCCCTATGCAAAACATGTCATAAAATTTATAAAATTAGTTTTATCCGTTATAAAGCATATACATTTGCTTCTTCTGATGGATTAAGATAAAATATTGATATCACAGTGTTACATACACCTAAATATGTAGCCTAATCGTTCACTCTTGTAGCTCAATAAAACATAACTTTTTCCTGTACTAGATTTACCTTAATCTACCAGATATCAGCGCACAGAAAATTGGAATGAGCAGTTGCTGTGACAAGTAGCCTATATACGCCATAGCCTATATTACGTACGATAACATGAAAATAAAATAGTATTCCACCATCTGCAAAATGCTGCCAAATGTTCTATTTTCAATGGAAATTGGTAGGCTACGTCAAAAATACAATTAACGATTGCACTACAGTATGTGAAATGCGCTCAAAATGCGAAAATAGCAATGGGTCTATCAATCATATTGGAAAGACAGTGTTCGAGTGGAAAAATTAACTTACTTAACTTATTATCTGTAGCCAGCGAGACCAACTGCATTTCAGACGCGAAATTTTTAAAATGTCGGCATGGGGAATTTCCTCTCCCTTGTGCGTTATTATATACAGCTTGTGTAATATGAGACCTTGAAAACAAAAACTACCGATACGCAGGACGGTAGTAAATTGTATAAAGCACCCCGGAAGACTTGGGATATACCATTGCTAAGGTTATAATGCACTCTGTTGGATAAAAGAGCCGACAATTAGAGTCGACGTTTCAGATAGTGTAATTGCGGTATAAAGTGCTGTACATTTCTCAAACCGATTGTACCAGACAATAAATGACCACTGAATTTTGAAAGGAACATTTCGATGTGTAAAACCAATGGTAGGATTGTATTTTAATGTCATATTTAGTAGCAAATATTGCTAGTAGAATACATGGTAGAATGCAGTGGCGGCTGGTGCCAGTTCTCCTATGTGGGGCGGGGACACACGACACGACCCCCCCCCCCACCTGCCAGAAATTTTCGACTTGGGTAGCTTAGGTGGTGCTATATCTTGGGGGTGCTTCTCAAATTTCCACAATCAAGCAACACGCCCACGCGCAGCCATAGCCTACTATATGTATCCTACTAGATTAGAATTTACAAGCGTTTCGAAATTCGAAACTAAAAGTGACTTACAGAGTCAATACAATGCACTTTTATCCAAAGTGACTACAGAGTGAGTTCAATAACACTATAACAGTCAGCCAGCTATGCGACTGCCACCACACACTCACAAATGTATACAATTGTCCAATCTAGACCTAACATGAAACACAAAAGTAGCCTATTGTCATCATCACATATTGCCAACATGACAAAAAAAATCTCTCACTCATGAAAAAACTCCAACATGAATAGGCTACATTGATGCGATCAATACTATCAACAGCCTAGGCCTATTGTCATTGCCAACACCGTTACTACACATATAGCACTAACATTAGGCCTACTGTGTTAAACTAAATCATCTAATTCAACGTTAGCCTACTCACCAATGGACGTCTCTCATACTATAGCAAGCCAATGCGCTTGTTGTTGTGGTTCATGGCAAAATCATCAATGATGTCCTGCTCATCAGGCCCTTTCTCCTCTGGAGTTAATCGACAACAAAGCCAGGTTGCTATTCCGTGTCCCCACTGTTGCTCCTCATGTAATTTTTTACACGCCATAAACAAGAAAAGCTGCGTTCACAGAATCGCATTTTAACTCCGCACTTCTTAGCTGGGTATTTTCGCAGAATAGGGCACCGTTGTCCTTCGTCTGGCTAATATCAGCAGGCCCAGTGCTGCGGGGGGTAGGCATGCTGCAGCTAACGGTGGTGGCTAATTGCTGATCAGATGGCGGGGACAGTGGCACTTCTTCCTCCCGATCTTTTCTCGCAAATGCAGATCTGCTCAATATCCTGGCTGTCGTTGTCCTACTCTTCGACTTCGCCGGGGACAGCAGGGTTAACGTTTTTCTCTGACCCTGGTGTTGCTGAGGTCTCTGGTCGTTTGGGGAAGAGATATTTCTCAATTTTCAGCTTGAGTTAACGTTAGATAGATGCGGTGAAGTTCAAGACCTGACTCATTCTCGCGAGTCCCGAGATCAAGGAGTAGAACGAATTATCGGGCGACTTCGTTTGAGAAAATGTTGTGTATATTTATTATTAGTCAAAACGATATAATGATTTTTAAATAATTTATTTATTCATTCATTTTCATAATGAAATTAAGCACCGGCCTGGCGCCGCCACTGAGCAGGAGTGACAGTCGTGCACCCGTACTACATCCAATTACATTACATCAAAAAACACAAAAACAATACCAATTCACTGCCAATAAAAGTGGGAGGGTCTGGGGCGCAGAGAGCTGCGCCCTGTGGAAAATCTGAAGCAACCAATTAGAGAGCAGCCTCAGGTCACCTGCTTGCCAAAAGTTGAAGGACTTACATACACTCTCATTTGGCCGGCGCCCTTCACCAAGGAAATATATGTATTCACACAGAAATTAACCAAATACAATTTGGAACCAATGTTTAATGAAGGCGCTGACAGGCGCATTGTATGAGTAAACAATTTGTATTTCACAATTATTTCGCATTATCTAATTAATTTATGTTTAACATAAGTTTAAGTAGCTTTCTTCTCTAGATATTTGGAGGGGGGCGGCGCCCCAGCGCCCCGCATTAACGAACCGCCACTGGTAGAATGAGAGAATACTTTCACATGTTTATTTTGCATTTGAGTTCATGGCTTTTCTGGCATACGATCAGGCGATTGTTTGGTTTATCTTGTTGCTATAACGAAATAAAATTTTTATACGATGAATAAATATATTTATGAACTAAAACATAGACGCTATTGTCCACTATGTCACGCATGGGTAGGTATAGACTGGGTGGGTGGGTGCTTGTTAAATGGACTTGCTACGGAAAAATAGTGACACTTAGAAACTACGCATTGGCCAGAAATCGTCGCGAATCGTCTACCAATAAAGTTAAAACACAGTGCTTGTGTTTTCCACTAATAGTTTGGCTGCAGGAGCAACGAATGTCTCAGTTCAGCAAAAAGGTCTCGCCAACGAGACCATCTGAACAAAGGGGTTAACAGTTATGTCGGTAATATACACTGCTCAAAAAAATGAAGGCAACACTTAATCATCACAGTATAACACCAAATCAATTAAACCAAACCGGTCATGCTGGATGATGTTGCAGGCAGCATAACATTCGCCACGGCGTCTCCAGACTCTTTCACGTCTGTCACATGTGCTCAGTGTGAACCTGCTCTCATCTGTGAAGAGAACAGGGCACCAATGGCAAACCTGACAATTCTGGTGTTCTCTGGCAAATGCCAATCGAGCTGCACGGTGCTAGGCTGTGAGCACAGGTCCCACAACAGGACGTCGGGCCCTCATGCCACCCTCATGGAGTCTGTTTCTGACAGTTTGGTCAGAAACATGCACATGAGTAGCCCACTGGAGGTCATTTTGTAGGGCTCTGGCAGTGCTCCTCCTGTTCCTCCTCGCACAAAGGAGCAGATACCGGTGCTGCCGCTGGGTTGTTGCCCTTCTACCGCCCTGTCCAGCTCTTCTTGTGTAATGGCCTGTCACCCGGTATCTCCTCCATGCTCTTGAGACTGTGCTGGGAGACACAGCAAACCTTCTTGCGACGGCATGTATGGATGTGCCATCCTGGAGGAGCTGGACTACCTGTGCAACCTGAATGGGATGCAGGTACCGCCTCATGCTACCAGTAGTGACAAGGGCACTAGCAAAATGCAAAACTAGAAAAATCTGTCAGGAAGGATAAGGACAGGGAAATGGTCTGTGGCCACCACCTGCAAAACCATTTACTTTTTGGGGGTTGTCTTGCTGTTGCCTCTCCTGTCCATCTGTTGGCACTTTCATTTGCACCAAAGCACGTGAAATTGATTCACAATCATTTATGCTTCTTAACTGGACAGATTGATATCCCAGAAGTTTAATTGACTTAGTGTTATACTGTGTTGATTAAGTGTTCCCTTAATTTTTTTGAGCAGTGTAGTATATACAGTCAAGCCGGAAAGTCTGCACACCCCTTTCACCTTCTCCACGTTTTATTATGTTACAGACATATTCTACAATAGATTGAGTTCATTTTTTGTCTCAAAATTCTCCACAAAATAACCCATAATGACAAAGTGAAAACTAAATGTAAAAGACTAAATGTAAAATATCATATGTATACAAGTGTGCACACCCTTTGATATGACTGTTGGGGATCTCTATGCCAGAGACACGGAGGAAATATTGGAGGTCCAGGTGCGATAGATGAGGAATCTTAAAGTGTTCAAATGAACACCATTAAAACGGACAATAATCCGTAGTGGATGTGGGAAAATAAGGAGAACACAAATAATCTCGGAAGGAAGGAATTTATCTAACTCCCGTTTGTGGAGCGAACAAAAAGAAAGGAAGGAGAAAAACCAAATGACCCCTAAAACTTAGGGTGAGAGCACTCGTAGGTTTGAGTGGAAAACAGAAACTAAAACCTCTGCTCTGAAATAAGAGCGAAAAAGCGCACTTTACTTTTGCTAAATTGTACTGCTAACAAGTCCCGCGTTGAGAAGCAAAGCGGTCGATAACAGCACAGCAGCATACTTTTTACCGGCTCGAATGTTACGTGAAATAACATGGAAGCGACGAGAAAAGGAGGAAGCGGGGTATAAGTAGTGAGCGGAAACCCATAGCGGAACACAGAAAAATCCGATAGATTACCGGTAAAAGACAAAAAGAATAAAAAACGCGGAGATAAGGAAAGGAAGGCATGATCCATTACAATGACACCCAAAAGTGAGCTGAGGTGCATTTTGTTTCCACAGATACTGCTTGAGATGTTTCTACAACTTAATTGGAGTACACCTGTGATAAATTCAATTGATTGGACATGATTGGGGATTGCCAACACCTGTCTATATACGGTCCTACAGTTGACAGTGCATGTCAGAGCAAACTCCAAGCCATGGGGTCAAAGGAATTATCTGCAGACCTCAGAAACAGGATTGTGTCAAGGCATAGATCTGGAGAAGGGCGCTAACCCAAACGCAAAGTGTCTTTGCTATCTTACACCCGGTGCAGGGTTCATTATAATGCCTAGATGTATTCTTGCGCCCATTGCAAAGTGAACTGGGCGTTTTGGTCTTAAGATGAGGAGTGGCCAGGATATATTTTGGCGTATTGCTATTTTGAGCCAGTAGAAAGTGCTTGCGCTAAAACCACCACAAACCTGGTCTAAAGTCATGTCGCAATTGTTTACATGTTATTTTAATGGCGCATATAAGTGCATCTACATAGGTGTAATCACAACGCGCGTACACTCTCCTGTCTGTTACACACAGGGGCGTGCACAAGCATGACTAAAAATATCATGATTACAATGTGAGATATTATTATTGTGTATATATAAAAAAATGCATTTAGCTAGATAACTAGTGCAAATGGTTAAAAAAATGCCCTTACAACGTGGCTCAAGTCAGGAAGGAAGAGGGTCGAGAGGACAGTGAAATTTCGGACAGCCCTGTTGAAACTGACGAAGTGGATACAGTTATCAGTGGACCGAGCACAAGTAGGAGGGCTTCGTTCACAGTAGCCCTTCACTCAGTCGATGGAGCCTACACCAACAGATATTATCTTTTAACATTATTCATTTTCCGGGGGTAGGCCTATTTAGCCTAAATATCGGTCATATTATTTTTTGTATTTTAATATCGTTTTGAATGTGTATGTGTTTTTCATATTGTTTATTTTGCGGGTGTGTATTTAAATGTCGGTCATTGATGGTGGTACACGGAGACCCTAGTATTTTTTGAAGTGGTACGCGGTGTAAATAGTTTGAGAACCACTGGCCTAGGCTACCGCAGATTCGCTGTGAATAATGTTTTTTCGATAGCCTATGGTTAAAAACGGAGATAAATGTCACCATGTTGACTGATTTTTCGTCCTTCATAATTTTAAAATTACAGTGACCAGATTTCCATACTCTCAGCTTATTAAAACCCTACTGATTTCACCTATTATTCAATAACTGAACAAAATGATTTTAAAGAGAACTAAGCTTCTAATTAGAAACAAAAACAAAATTGCAGCATGTTACAGAATTAATTCACAATTAATTTTAATGCCATTCTCTGCATGTGCGCTTTAACTTCATGCAGGAGCATGCTGTAAATCACACTTTTTACGGTTTTCCTATGAAAGTGGATTGTTTTAAAGCATTACGCTACCAGTAAAACAGGTTGGCCACATTTCCATAAGCAGGACATTATAAAACAAGGGAAAATATGCGTGAACCTATGGGTTGCCAACCTGACAGCTTTATTGTATTTTTTATGTTATTAATCAATATTAGAATGCAGGTAATGAACTTCGGAAGAAGCTTGAACTTCGAGAACTCCATGAGAACATCCTCATGGAATTGATGATTGACAATGCTTCATTGCATCATCAAACAAAATTTGTTAAACAAGCTGGCTAATTTGGCGTTAGGTGAGGTGAGACGGAAGCCATTGGTAGCTTATTCTCAGCTGTTGCAGGTGCTTTTAACGAAATTTAACCGCATATATTGTGTAAAATAACAGCACTGTCGGGAATTAACCGGAACTCATAATGGTTGGTCCGAATAATATTGATCATACTATTGATCCATATAGCCTATTCCTTGATCGTACTAAACACGCACGAGCATGTTTATTTCGCCATCATATAAGCAATCCGCCAAGGTGCAAAAGCAGGCTTTTACAGGGAATGGGATATGACATTTTGATTGGTTTATTGCATGTCACGCCCAAGACACACCTATAATTAATGAAGAGACTCGGTTCAGCCCATTTGCACGTTGCGCCGTGCTTAGTGCTAAAAAAACACACCGTCTAGCAAAAGTGGACTTGGACACGCCCTAAATGCACTTTACGCCATGCGTTTAGACAAAGATCGCCAAGACAGAGCCCCTGGTGTTCAGAAACCATGTGCTATGTTTAGAGGGAATTGTGAGTCAGGTTTTAGCACAAAGCTGCACATTGAGGCTATACAAATTTTGCTACGTCTAGCTAAATTACAGGCCTCTGTTGTTTGTTTATAGGCACATGATCTTATATCTAATGGGTTAGGTATTAGTATAAGCATGCACAGATCTCGATTTAAAAGGTCGGCAGATTGTAAGTTAGTGTTAGCTGTAAGTTAGAGTAGGCTCTGTAACTTTAGCTTATGCCAGGCTAATTGGCTGCCGATAGCCTGCAAGCGATGTGATAAGTTAATGTTACTTTAAATACACACAATTAATACAATCAAACATGTAATTACATTGACAATCAACATTAAACAAAAGTTTTCCTAAACTATTGCCTGGATGTTTGTGTCAGTCTTACTGTACTGGAGGACACAGGCTCGTTACATGGCTTTGATGTCCGGAAAGTCTCTGGGTTGGACTGTCCTTTTTCTCTGTTTCCTGGTGGGTTGAGCAGCTTGCTTGCTTCCTGGTTTTTTGGTGAGTCGTTGCTGGAAACTTTTGAAGATTTGCTGGTCCTTTGTCCTGCCATCTGTACCAGCACAGTGCGCTGCTACGCTCGAAGATGACGACAAGACAACGCCGGCTGTGCCTCCAGTCTCCATACCACTGCCTCACATGCCACTCAGCGGGGCCAATCCAAGACAGAGGCCCAAACTGCCATGGTACAGTGGAGCGGAACCACCCAAACACAGCCTTGCCTAAGTCCAGCCAGCTACATGGCACAATGGGTGGAGCACAGAAGAAACTGCTGTTCACCTGTGCTGACATTAGAAGGAAAGGCACTACAGATCCTCCTCGACCTTAGCCCAGAAGAGCGGCATGACTACCTGGCCCTCACTGCAGGGCTGGAGCGACGGTTCGGGCACCGGGCATCCACCGACCGCATGAGGGCCAGCTGACCAGTTAACGCCGTTGAAAGGGAGAGAGTCTTGGCTCATTCGCGGCTGACGTTCGTTTCTATGCTCAGCGTGGGCATCCTGAGTTCAATGCCTCAGCCTAAGAAGAACTGGCTCTCCATGCCTTCATACAAGCGCTGACCCCAGACAGACTACTGTAGCACATCCGTCTCGTCACCCCATGGTCCCTGGCCAAAGCCGAGAGGGCGGTAGCTGTGCTGGCGTCGCACCACGACCCGCGACCGGCAGACCGACATTGAGGACAACGGGGCTGTTTACCAAGAATGGCAGGCTGACATCGACGACGATGGTGCTGTTTGCCCGGCCGCCTTGACCACTGCCAAGATTTAAATTATAAAAATTGACTACCATTACGTAAAAAAGATAATAAAAATAGAGGGAGAAAGACAAAAAACAAATGACAAAAAACAAACAAACATTGAAAGTAATATAAAAACAAGATAGCCAAAGATGATCTTCTATCTAAGATCCGTTTGGGAAACAGGGCCCAGGTGGAGATGCTGATGTAACGGTCCTGTATGGAGATCATGGGAGCTGCGCTGGAGGGACGTGGACTTCGCAGTGTAATTTAGCCACCGAATTGAGAAGACGCCTGTAACTCGGAACGCCGAGGAACGTCGCGGAGCAGCGGGGTTGAAAGATGCAGGGCCATAAATAGCCATATAGTCTCCATCTGCATCAGAGAGTTCGACCAACCTGATGCAAGCAACCACTACTATTTTCACAACGTTGCCTAGCTTCGGTAGTGAGAGCAGATTACAGCGTGTAGCTCGTGAAAGTACTGATTGCTGTTTCAACAACACCTAAAACAGACTTTTTAGGTGACTCCTCTCACTTGAACACTTGCTGCCCGGTGAGAGCTTGCAGCCTGCATTCCTGTAAATATTGTCGAACTGTCATATGTGTTTAGAGAATAGAAACTAGCTTAATCGTTTATGTTATTTAACCTTTTTTCCTTTTTATATCACTTTACGCTTGACTGGGTTTTTCTTTGAGGTGGTGGTTTGTGCTCAAGTGGCTTTGTGCTTACTGTTAGTGTTTAGCTTAATATTTATTTACTTAAGTCCATTACTGTACACCTGCTTATTGCAATGCAGGTGGATTTTGGGATGTAATTGCCAGATTTAGCTACCTATAACACAAACATAAGCATGGCATGCTGAGTTTCGTCAGCTAGCCAGATCTGCACACTGGGAGTTAGGTTAACGTACGTCGATGCGTTTCTAAGTGCAAGATGTTTCAAACAAATTCTTCTTTATCCCTAACCACGGTGCCCCCCTAGTGGTATTCATTGACATCCCAATTATAGGATTCATATTTCTCTTAAATTATAAATTACAGCTTTAAGAATACGTATTGTTATGTGTATTATTTATATACTGTATAAATGTATATAACGATTCTGACATAAATGTATTCTGTTGCAAATTTCTGTATGATAAGTTACAGGCTCTTCTTCAATTCAAGCTTTAAACCATGAATGTGCAGTGAATAGCTGTTGAGAAATTGACACTTAATTCCACCGAAAAACAGCAATAACCTTATTTAACAGATCAAGGTGCAACTAATTAAGTCTCTCTTGTGGCTGGCCATAAAAAATTTTGGACTGAGATATTCACAAGTAAAGATTAAAATGATGTATACCTCTTCCCTTCCTCGTTTTTTAAAAACTACAGTGACGTCAAGTGGGCGTGCAAGTTACATTTGGAGATACATCCCCCTGACCTTTCAAGCTATGTGAAGGAGGTGTTGATCAAACTCACAGGCCGCGTCCAAATCTATTTTTCTAAGGTCTATGGTCCGAATGAGCGCACTTTCCTACTATTGAGTATTGCAGTTGAATATACTTTTTAAAAAATCTGTTAAGTAACGTTACGTTACAATTCAGAAAATTGAGTTTTGTTAATATCTCCTGACTTATTTCCTGGTTTTCGCTGATAATTCTCTCTGATTCAGACAGCCACAGGGACAGAGGTGGGGAGCCTGCTATTATAACTGTAAACAGTATTAGCTTGCGAGCTAGCTCAAAGAGTTCTTAGGTAAGTTACCAATTATTCATTTAGGCTACAACGGCTTCCAATGAGCCGGAATACACGGCCAGATCCGAAGCTAAACGCGTTTTCACTATACAAAAAGTAGATAAATGAAGGGCTGTGTTTTCCGAAATGAATGGCCGTATTTCCCACGTTTTTCTGGAGACTCCAGCTAATGGTGGTGGTATTTTTTTTCAGAACTGTAACGTTAGTGGCTAACTTGCCAGCGAGTAACGTAGCCTCTCAAAGAACATCAGGACTAGTAGTAAAATGCCCAGCCCCTCTGGGCTGTGGGAGTGGCAACCTGTGTCTGGCATTGTCTGACATCGCTCATAATCTGTAAGCGCTCGGCCATTGTAGTTCACAGTAAAGAAGGTACCTGGTACATGCACAGTAGATAGGGGCTATATCTCTGCACTCACTACAGGTAGAGCATTGGCTGAGAAAGAGAGCTACTTTTCAAGCATATTTTTTTGGTGGAATTCCCCTTTAATACACAATCAATCTAGTTATGATACTCAAAGATATTGTTTAGAGGTTTAAAGAATAGTTATGGGTTTTTTTGCTTCTTTTTCCTTTTGTGGTTTTCTCGAGAAGATTACTGCTGGTGCTCTTTTTTATGTTAAAATGACTTACTATTGTTAACATGTATATAGCTTTAATAGTATGTTATTTATTATTATACATTCTTCTGCAGCTCCTCGCTGACTCACTATTTCATTAATTTGAGCATACCTATCTGCAAAGTTTTGCATCAGAATTAATCAAATAATTGACATCTCAGTTCACTGTAAATTGAATACAAAAAAAATGTATGAACAAAACAAATTAATCTAAAGGGAAATGTGCAACATATCAACATGGAACTGCAAGTGGATGCATGGGCCTACAAGAAATAAAATCATGTTTTCAGATGACAAGTGTGAATGCACAATGCTTTTCACAGGTTCTGTTTAAATTAGCCTGCTGGCTATTCCACAATACTCTATCTCACATGCCTCCACCTTATCTCTAAGGTTCCACTCAGCAACTCCCAACGAGATCCCACCTCCTATGGCCCCATTATCAAGCTTATCCGAGATCCCATCTCAGGCCTGGCCGAGGCCGTACGGTGGGAAGAAGAAGAAAAAAATCTCAGAGTAAGCAGTTCTGTTCTCAGCACACAAATGCTGATGTAAAGTAGATACCACTGCACAAAGAGCTAAAAAAGCTGAAGTGTCACCACAGAGCACAACTGGCTTGGACTGCACCAGATGGAAACGACTATGCGATGAGGTCTTGGCTAATCTCTGTTTTATACATCACTGTGTAATACCACACTGGACACCCTTGGAGAGATGCACACATTTATAATGATTTACAGTTTGCCTAAATTATGGTTTCTTTGAAGGGAATTGAGTAAAATGGCAAAGCAACCTTCTAAAATATAAGAGCACATGCCAATAGATAACTGCATCCATATACAGGTGGACAAAATATAGGAAACACTTACAAGAACTGAATGTCTAGTAACTAATAACGAGTATGCCCACCCTTTGCCTTCAAAACAGTTTCAATCCTTCTCGGAATTCTGTCATACAACAAACTGTGTGTAGTTGGATATTGGCCCATTGTTCAAGAAGGACAGTCTCCAGTTCTTTGAGGGATGAAGGAGGTGGAAATGTAGTTCAATGTAGCTCCAGAACTTTCCAAAAAGGTTCAATTATGTTTATATCTGGTGATTGTGCAGGCCATGGAAGGCATTTGACGTAATCCTCGTGTTCTTGGAACCATTCTTAAATGTTTTTAGCAGTGTGTATGGGGGCGTTATCATGTTGGAATATGGGGACATCATGAGGGAACATTGTTTCCACCATAGGGTGCACCTGATCTTGTAAAATGGTTTCATATAGTTTGCCCGTTACACGTCCATGGAGATGACGGAGATGACAACAATGAGTCCCATGAAATGGCTGCCCATTACAGAACCACCACCATACTTAACAGTTGGCAACAGACATTGTGGATTGAATGCCTCCTTAGGCTCCAAACATAAACCCGTCCAGATGTACAAATCCCAATTCCAAATAAATTTGGACAGTATGTAAAATGCACCTAAAAGCAGAAAGCAGTGATTTGTTAATTCTCTTTTACATATGTTTAATTGAAAACAGTACAAAGAAAAGATATTTAATGTTTTACCTTTTCAACTTTATAGATTTTTGTAAATATACCCTAATTACGAATTTGATGCCTGCAACACGTTCCAAAAACATTGGGACAGGGAAGTTCAAAAACACCCGTTTGGAACATTCCACAGATTAACAGGTAATGCTATCATGACTGGGTATGAAAGGATATCAAAATACTCAAGACTCTTGATATCTTATTTTCCGGTACGCCTACGGAGCTTGCCGCCCCCCCTGAAAATATCAAATACCGATAATTCGTGTTTTGATTTGCGGTAATCTCACTACGATTGGGAATGGATTTGTTTAGGTAGGCTACCTTAACTCAGGAAAGTGAATAACTCAACGATCGCGGCTAACCCCCCCCCCCCCCATCAATGATCTTAAAAACAATTACAAAGGTTTATCGTAGCCCAGCTATATATATTTTTATACCATAGCTTGGATAAATACTAGATTCTGATTGGTTGACAGCCGTGGCTTAAATGCTTGTCTAGGAATTGTCATCCGGGTCACAGGTTTGATCACTGTTTTAAATTCATGCGCTGCCTGGCCAGCTACACAACTGGCTATTCACCCTATGGATGGGAATGGCAAGCTCTTGCTCCATAACCGGCTAATTCAGAGTCCAAAACGTTTAATAAAATAAGTGGAATAAATAAAGTGAATTGATACAGTAAAATAAGCAGAATGTAGCCTACCTACTTTATTTCCCTAAGTGACTAACGTTATTGGATGGCAGATGGCTACTCCGCCTCGTAGCTAGGCTACAAATAGTAGGGTAACTTTAACTTAGGCAACTGCATAGCTGGCTACGATAAACTTTTGTCATTGTTTTTAAGATAATGCAAATGCAATTTGTGGTTAGGTAACTAAGGTATCTAGGCATAGTTACATTATCACGGAGTTAGGAAAGCAGTTTGGTGTTTAATCTTTTTTTAATTTCACAAAGCACGTTAATCTGTATAGGCTATAGAACATTTTTTATCTAGAGAAATTTCTTACATAAGTTACATCTAGCAAACAGAGAGAGGGAGCCAGGTAACGTTAAATCTGATTGAGTTATGGTTTCATACAATTTTCTTAAATTATGTAATAACCAAATAAAACCAAGAAGGGACTATTTCCTTATAGAATCGATTGTTTTCAGAACTAACGACAAGAAATAGAACTAGAAGGGTTCTGCTTGACAACGGAAAAACGTGTCAAAAGGGCCCGCGGAAAGATATTTAAATTTCAGCTGATTAAGTCGATAAAAATCAATAAAAGTAACTATATATAATCATTGTTGGTAACCATGGTATAAGAGATAACCATCTATGCCAGTGTATATACAAGAATATATGGCACGACAGGGGTGGTGATTAGCCCGAGGCTGAATATATTGTCGTGCCATATATTCTTGTATATATACGGCATGCCGTGGTTTATATCTTACTGTATATATATAGACGGGTGACAAATTCAAGTAAAAACCCCTACAGTGTGGGGGTCCGGTGACTTTGATATGCTGTGGGGGGCATTTTCCTGGCATGGTTTGGGTCCAATTGTCCTCTTAGAGTTTGGTTTGTCCTCACTGCAAACCAATACAATGTTATTCTGAGTGATCCCCTTTCTCCTATGATGAAACATTTCTATCCTGATGAGTGGTCTCTTCAAGGATGACAATGCCCCCATCCACAGTGCATGAGGAGTCACTGAATGGTTTGGTGAGTATGAAAATGATCGGTTATGGCCTTCGCAGTCACCAAATCTGAACCCAATTGTACACCTATTGGAAATTTTGGACCGACGTGTTAGAAAGCGCTCTCCACCACCATCATCAAAACCATCCCTCCAATAGAGTTCCAGAGACTAGAATATATATTACACTAGAGGTAGAATCTATGCCAAGGTGCATTGAAGCTGTTCCGGCAGCTTGTGGTGGCCCAACACCTTACTAAAACACTTTATGTTGGTTTTTCCTTTAATTTGTCACTCATCCAGTTAGATGCAGACCGCAGTATTCTCCCTGATGCGCTCAACAAAAACAATTTTAGTAGCATATTTTTGTTTTGTCATGTTTGAGTCTGGAAGGGAAGAGGTGAGACTGATACTAAGTGGACGTCATTTAATTAGAATGATGAGCACTATTAGAACGTTACCACGTTGCAAGCTCCAGTTCTGGTACTGTTACAAGCGATACTATAACCTCTCTGCATTTGAATGGATCTCTATGGGAATTGGGCGGTGAGACTAGATTCAGCTGTAAATTACACTGGTACAGTATGGAACACATGACTAAGGTAAGGTATCAAACGAGCCCCAAACCATCACTCTGCGGCCAGATATGGAGTAGATGTGGATGGATCCCTTTAAGGGTTGTTTCTCCTGACTTTTTTTCCCATAGAGTTCTATAGGAAAATGAGTCAGGAGAAATAACCCTTGCAGTGATCCATCCACATCTACTCCATATCTGGCAACAGAGTGATGGTTTTGGGCTCGTTCGATAGCTCAGACCCTTGATGACTTACAGCCATTTAGCCAGCCGTGTGTTCCATACTGTACCAGTGTAATTTACAGCTGAGTCTAGCCTCACCCCCCAATTCCCATAGAGATCCATTCAAATGCAGAGAGCTTATAGTATCGCTTGTAACAGTACCTAGAAATAAGATATCAAGAGTCTTTTGATGTTGATGGGTCACAGACTTCAGGAAGTAACAGCATGCAAAGGATATGTGACCAAATATTAAATATAATACTTTAAAAACATGTTAAAGCAAAGGGTATGAATACTTATGTAAATGAAAGATTTCGGTTTTCGATTTTTAATACATTTGCAAAAATTTCTCAAAACATGTTTTCACTTTGTCATTATGGGCTATTTTGTGTAGAATTTTAACACAAAAAATGAACTCAATCTATTGTAGAACATGTCTGTAATGTAATAAAATGTGGAGAAGGTGAAAGGGGTATATCTACCTCCATATGCTTCTGCCAATAATTCTAATTGCAACAGTGAAAGATGGAGTTTTGGAAATATTTTTAAATGGCTCCAAAGGTTACAAGTGTAAAAGAAACCTTACTACAACCGTATGCAACATTGCTACAATATTGCTCTACAACTTTGTAAAAATGTTTTCCAAGAGACTTTGCTACAACATTGCTGCAACATTGCTACATTGTTGTACAGCAACATTGCTGCAATGTTGGCCTGTAACCTTCCTGCAATGTTCCTGGTATTTTGCTGTTTTTTTGTGTTTGTTTTTATTCCCACTTTAGTAGCATTTTATTTTATATGTTTCTATTGAAATTTAAATAACTGATAAGACACCACAGCATTGTCAGCAATCCTGATTGCCTCCAATGATTTCTCAAATAGGATTGTGAACCATTTAAACATTCAAAACACACCAAGGAGGTCAGCTTTAATGACTCTTGAATTTAATTCCACATATAAGGTGCTGAAACACGCGCATTTTAACTCAGTCCTAAAACTTGGCATGTCCAAAGAGATCTAACCCTGAGATCTAGTAGAGTAATTTGAGGTTTTAATTGAAAGAAGCTTGGTTAAATAGAGAGGAAGTTTTGTAAGTAAAGTTTTATAAACAAATAAAATACCATGCTGTTTTCTCCGCATTTCTAGACAGAACAAACCCACTGAGCGGTAGGTACAGGTCACAATGATGAGTTCTGAACCCATCACCTGTGATGAACCATAGCGCTCTATGATATATGGCATCCAGAGATTTAAAAACAGACATGGGGGCATACATATATAGAATGTCACCAAAACCTAACACTGGTAATTTTGCAGCCGGCACATTCTTTTTCCAACTATCCATAGACAGGAAAGTCTTATTCCTAAAAAGGAAGCAAAGTTTAGATTAAAATTTTTATTAAAAGGTGTTATAAATCAACTGAAAGAAAGATCACAATCCAACCAAATACGTTGATACTTGTATTGTTTGACACGCTCAACCTCAATATTATTCAATGTAAACATATGGCTTTCTGTTGTTTTCAAGTGTCTTTGTCATTATCTAGGTAGCTAAACTTACGTAATTTAAATCTCGACTGTCACCAAACCATGTTGTTGATTTCTTCAAATAAATGAGAAGTAGCAATCTGCCGAGTTCATTCAAAGCTACAGAACTTAATTCAGACATACAGTGGCTTCAGAAAGTATTCAGACCCCTTCACTTTTTGCACACTTTATTGTGTTGTAGATTTAATTTTAAATTGATAAAATTGCCATTTTTGCCCATAAATCTACACTCAATAACCCATAATGAAAAAAGTGAAAACATGTTTTTAGAAATGTTTGCAAATTTATTAAAAATAAAAAACTTAAATATCTCATATACATAAGTATTTTCATTGTGGGCGGTAACAATTATCCATATGACGTGAGTGGGGAGCAGAAAAAAAATTTGAGGGCAGCACCAAGACACTTTTCTACCAGTTTCTTATGATATACAATATTATTTCAGAATTGTATTCAAAAAAATTTTAATAAAAGATAATTGCTTCAAAATTTGAAAAAATGTGTCATGTTTAACTTTAAAGGTCATGTTAGCTTCTCTTCACTTGGATATTAATTGTAAAAGGCATTTTGACCAGGGGTGCCCACATTTTTGCACCCCACTGTAAAAGCTAAATGAAGGGACAAAGCTATTGAAATTTGCAGGCAATGAATCCCAAAAAGCATAGTGAAATTAACATAATTTAAGGCTTTATCAGTGAAGCATAATAGGGGGAAAATGCTCAAAGCTGCAAGACAGAAAACCATATGATAAAATAAAAAAATTCTTCTCATTAATGTTAGCCTACACTCATCGTCAGTGCTTCTCTCTTTGCTGGGATGTATTGAAACCACTTATCCATTTTCCAATGGGAAACTTAAACAAATTACTTTAAGATTTCAACATAGATGTTTTTAATGTCAAAAGCATATAAAGACTAATGTTATCTCATGATAAACAAGTAATTAACTAGCTACCTTGTGACAAAGAGCATCAATGGTAAATGTCATCAGTATTTTGGTGAATCGGCGCCATCTCGTAGAGTGCAGTAAGAATGAAGTGCCAAAATCAAGATTAAATAATGTAGTGGTTTGTGGCTGTTTATTTTCGTTTCTTCTGCTGTTCTAGTCCTGCTTTCACGATTGTGAATCAATCAGATTTTTTCCACGTTCCATTTTGGGGTTTGCCGTCCTCATTAGTGTTTTTACCTGTGCTTCTACCGGCAGGGTATTTAGGTTCCTCACTTCCGGTTCTCCGGTGCTTGTTTGTTTTTCGACATTTCATTCGAGCCAGGTACTAGCGACCTCCTGATATTAAACTTTGTTTATGTTCACTAGGGACTTGCTATTAGCTATTAGTCAGGTATCGTTTTCCTCCTGTTAGCGTTCTGCGCTATTTATTTTGTACATTGCTGTTCTCTAGGAGACAGTTTTTCTTTGTACTTTTCTTTTTGGTTTTACACTCTTCCGTGTTCTTTTGTTTGCTAGATTTCCCGTTCTGGATCATTATTTGAGTTCGGGAAATTTAGTTGGTATTCACTAGTTTACTAGTTTACCTGTTTTTGTGGGTTGATTTTCGTTTGTGGCTGTTTAGCCTTAAGAAATTAGTTTCTGTCGTTTCTTTCTTTTCTTTTATTATTTTCTCTCCCAGTTATTGGTCCTCACTGTTGTGAGCTGACTTATTCTGATTCCCCCACCTTCGCGTTTGCATCTCCAAACCATTCACAACCCATTACAAATAAAGTAGGCATTTACGTGATCATATCAAACACAGTCAAATGTAAACAGTACAAATTTATTCTTAGTAGTTACTTTTTTCTATTTAGCATTCATGTGTACAAATACAGAAAACATTAACATTGGCTACTAACACTGTGTTTATATTGGCATAATTGCATTGGAATGTTGCTGTAGCCTACGTTTGTGTTTGCTTTTTTGCTGCACCTTGAGAACCGTGAAGATTAGGAAAAGTAGGAAGAAGTGACAGAAAAAAGCCACAGTTATTGTGTTCTTTATTTTTTTGTAATCCTGCTTTATTTTTCCCAGCACTGTTTAATTGAGTAGTCTATGACCAGAACAGCTAAACAAATCTTTTGGTAGACGATTTAATTTAGGGTTTCCATTCATTCCTTATAACATCGAATCATCCCCGATGAAGAATAAAATGTTATATTCCTCAATACGGGACGCAATGTTTTCCGTATTTTCCTACACAAGGTTCCATGCACACACAAGGTCTTTTACAATAGTGAGAATAACATAATGATTCATAAAATGAAACTAGTTTCACATGAAATAGGCTAGTTGAGACGCAGAATCAGTGGTTGCAGGCAATCACTGCAAGCACTGCTCTGCTTTCCAGTGCGTGCCAGATGCGCAAATGTTGTCAACTGTTTAAAACTTTGTTGTTGGTCCGTTTTCCATTTAACTTTGTTTGAAGACTGCTTGCGGTCTAGGTGCTGCTAAATGTTTTTCGTTCAACCAATCAGCCATGTTCCGTACCGCAAGCTCCACCCCAATAGTTCACGAACCATCGAGCAGGGACTGAAGAGGGGGATAGGAACCATGCCAAAATCAGCCTTAGCTCTTCCAGTGGAAAAGGGGCTTTAGTTCCTGAGTTCTGGAAAAGGTCCCTGCGGTGGAAAATGGGCTATAGAAAGGCAGTGATGGAGGCTCATTTGTTTGTAAAAGTCAACAGGAAATAAGTATTCTATAAGTATTCACATAACATATTTTATTGAATTCAGCTGTGGTGACTGGAGCACAAAGAGCTATCTTAGGAATTTGTAAATGGTTTTGGAGATGAGTACTGATAAAAGTAACATGATATGCTATTTAGTTAATAAAGACAGGACCTGCATGTTACTTTTTAACTGACACAAGCAGTGAAGTGATGAAGGGAAGATATGACATAGACACAATTCCCTTTAATATATTAACCACCTGTTCAATTTTGGTCCTCTAGCAGTAACATACCTTAGAAATGAGACACGTCAATGCCTTGTTTTATGACTCCAAGCTGCATGCAGTTTTGCAGTAATTGTACTGCAGTGCATAGAAATGGCACAAACTGGACTAGTTGTGCATTTGCTGCAGAGTGATTTGGTTTGTTATAAATATGTTGCCCTTTCAGCTTGGCCAGCCTGAAGGATTAGAAACTCCACTCCTGCTCCCTCTAGAACACAAAAAAAAAGGTTTGGTCAGTAGATTTTCACTGCATTCCCTTTAAAATGTGTGTGTGTGTGTGAGTGAGTGAGAGAGAGAGAGAGAGAGAGAGAGAGAGAGAGAGAGAGAGAGAGAGAGAGAGAGAGAGAGAGAGAGAGAGAGAGAGAGAGAGATCCTGTAGCTAACACAGCTATCTGTCTGATTCACTCTTCCTCCTCTTCTGCTCCCTGATGGAGTGTTCCACAGTTCTGAGGGCTTTTTAATCTGCCCATGAACGAAAGCAGACCAGATCACAAAGTGGCTGTAGTGACTCAGGGACCCAGTTCACTCACTGCACTGCTGTGGTTATCTGTGGCGTTAAACCCAGCATAGCTCTGTAAGGGACAATTATGTACAATTTAATTTGATATCCTTATTTCTGCATCATCCTCCACAATGATATGGACCAGTAAGTCTGTTGAATCATCAAGCATGCATTGGAAATAAGATTAAACTACAAATGTTATGATACAATATATCAGATTATTTTTTAAAACAAGGCATATATGTAAATTTGTTTCTGTCCCCATTTTTAAAATGAGTTATTTTTTCTGTTATTACAACAATGTGCATTGCTTTTATAATATATAAATAAGGTTTTTTCCATAATCAAAGGCTGGATGTAGTGAGGGGTTGCTATCTGCAGCAATATTTATTAGTACCTACCAAGCAAAAGACGGATGAACATTACTGTTTGGGTCATGACCATTTCTCAGAACTGTTGTAAAGGAAGAAAAGGAAACTGAACAGTTTCAGCAAAGAAACATATTTTGTCACTTTTAAGACATTTACTTGTAAATGTTTCATTGCTATCGTGATATGTGGATCATTTCCAAATGTGTATCTAAATTAATTGAAATGACAAAGGAACACATTTAATGAGTATATTGGGATGCCAGGTATGCCATCCACCAAGTTACAGCTTGCCGGGGCATGCCCCATACCTATACAGCACTGAGAGTTTGGCACTTTTCAGGGTCTCCTACAGAAGTAACCACAATGACCACAGACTCTTTAAAAGCATTAACTTCTGTACATTCTCACCTCATGTAACCACACAAAATTAATGTACAACACCACACATCCACACAATAAAGCCCCAAACTTGGGTTATTTTGCCTTTTTTTCTTCTTCTTCTTTTTTTTGCCCCCATACCCTCAAAGAATAATTTTCCCCATTGGATAACGTAGGAAGAGGAAATGCTCACCGCACACTGCAAAAAAGGCATCGGTGTAACCCGTAAAAGTCCAGGTTTATTGCAGCTCACATAGTATCAAGTGCACGGGGAAAAAGAAACAAGAAAAGTGCCTAAGTGCACAAACAAAAAACAAACGTTTCGGTCACTCAGACCTTCATCAGTTCATCAGACAACACTATCTCGCTTCTGGAATCCCCCATTGGATAACATGTTCATGATCATTTTCAGCCTATCGAAACATCTGACAGTAGTATTTTGATTGCTCCAAAAGTACTATTTGGCGTGCCTGTGCCTATGGACCTGCTGTAGCTCAGTGCTTAAGTTGTGCCCTTCAATGTGGAAGACCCGGGTTCAGTCCCCAGCAGGTACCAAAGACTGAATTAATCTTCGACAAAAACAATGTGCACATTTATGCATTTTAACATGTAATCATTTTTTTCCCACATTAAAGAACTTTTTTTTTTTTATTGCAAAGGCAAATACATGTTTACAATATTAACTGTTCACTTAAACAAGTCTGAAAAGTCAGCAGACCTGCACGTCATGCAGGTAACCTTACGCAGTATGGGAAGAGATATCTCAGCAGAGAAAATAAAGTTTCAACGCAAAATCTGATCTGGTTAAGACCACATTGTTGCATTAATGTAAATAATCTATAAATAACTGTGCCATGTTTTCAACAAACATTTGTTTTAAAGACGATCATAAAAGCAGACATAGTTTGGTATCATGAAGTGGTACACCTTTCAGTGCTGCCCATGATGGAGCCACACTTCTAGTTGACAATCATATTTTTTCCTTGGAGCATGTGCAAGAAGTGCCTCAGTGAAAGAAAAACTGCTTGAAGTTTGAGAACATTGATGTGGTCCGACTGATGTACTCGCAACCAAAATCCCTGAGCTGGTCGGTGCTGACAAACTGCTCCCCAACCGGTGAGCGAAGTGTCCGTCGTCACCACCATGCGTCGTGATGGAATAGCCCCCATACGGACCCCCTTTGTCAGAGAGCTGACTCGTCACCTTGATTCAAGCGTGACGGTCCCACTTGGGGTGCAGCGCCATGGCGTTCAACCACATTTGAAGTGGCCTGGCTGGAAGGCATCCGGGAGGCACGACCGTTGAGGCAGCCACAATCAGGCCCAGAAGCCTCTGAAAAACCCTAATTTCGAGGACCGCGTTCACCTTGAACCGACGCACAACGTCGAGCACACTGGCTATGCGGTGGGGTGTCAAAGATGCCATCATGCTCCTTGAATCGAGCAACAGTCAGATATACAGTGGTGTTCAAAAAAATAGCAGTACAACAGCAGTAACCTGATGAACCACTGTTATTAGTAGTAGTGATATTTCTGCATGGAAAATCATTTACTTGTAGATGTAGTAGTGTAATAGAAAAACAACAGACCCTACTGTTATGACATGCACACTTGCTTGTTCTGAGTAATTGACTCATTCATTGAAAGGGTGTGTTCAAAATAATAGCAGTGTGGAGTTTAATTAGATAATTAATTCATTCTGTGAAAAAACAGGTGTCATTAATTGTCCTTTATGAAGGAAGAAGGGAAGCAAATGTTTCACACATTGTTATAAAATATATTTCCTTCTGAATTGCTAAGTAAAATGGGCCGTTCCAAACATTGTGTTTTAATTTAATTAAAAAGTTGATTGGAGAGGAGAAAACGTATAAAGAAGTGCAGCAAATTATAGGATGCTCAGCTAAAAAGATCTCAAATGCTTTAAAATGGCAACAAAAACCCGAAAAAACGAGCAACTACTGTTAAAACGGATTGAAGAATAGTCAGAATGGCAAAGATTCACCCAATCATCACCTCCAGAAAGATCAAAGATGATCTAAAATTACCTGTACCTGCTGCTACAGTCAGAAGACGTTTGATTGAAGCTAAGCTATCAGCGAGAAGCCCCCGTAAAGCACCATTGTTGAAAAAACAAACAGAATCGGTTAAAATTTTCCAAGGAACACATCGATTGGCCCAAAGAGAAATTGCGTAACATTCTGTGGACTGAGAGTAAAATTGTTCTTTTCGGGACTAGTGGTCGTCGACAGTACGTCAGACGACCCCCGGGTACTGAATTCAAGCCACAGTACACTGTGAAGACAGTGAAGCATGGTGGCACAAAAATCATGGTATGGGGACACTACGGTGTTGGGCCTATTTATCGTATAGGGATCATGGATCAGTTTGAATACATCAAAATACTTGAAGAGATTATGTTGCCTTATGCCGAAGAGGAAATGCCCCTGAAATGGGTGTTTCAACAAGACAATGACCCCAAATACACGAGTAAGTGAGCAACATCTTGGTTCCAGATAAAAATGATTGAGGTAATGGAGTGGCCAGCTCAATACCCCGACCTCAACCCCATTTAAAACTTGTGAGGTTACATTAAAAATGCAGTTTCTGAAGCAAAACCCAAAAATTCACAGGAACTGTGGAATGTAGTTTGTTTATCCTGGGCTGAAATACCTGTTTCTAGGCGCTAGAAGTTGGTTGACTCGATGCAACGCAGATGCACAGCAGTTATCAAAAACAATGGTTATGCAACTAAATATTAGTTCAGTAATTTAAAGTGAAGTTAAATCTTGAGAAATTTCTTCAGTTTATACAGTAAACTATACAGTAAAGGTATTTAACCCCTTCAGCTGGAGCGGCGGTAGAACAGCGCTCGTGAATACACAGGGGGCCAGGTAAAGACCGAATGGGAGGACATTCAATTAGTATGCCCGACCTCGGAAAGCAAAGCGAAGGAAACAACGATGTTCCACACAGATAAGGATGTGGAAGTATGTGTCTTTCAAGTCCACAGCCGTGAACTAATCTCTAATTTTCACGGTGTGTAGGACTTACAATATTCGGAGCATCCGGAAAGCGTACCGCCTTAGATACAAATTCAGGCCCCTAAGGTCCCGGTCTGGTTGGAGGAGACAATCTTTTTTCGGTATCAGAAAATAGATTGAATAAAAGCCACTGAGCCTTTCAGAGGGAGGCACCACTGACACGGCGCCCTTCTCCAGGAGGCCTGTAATTTCCCGACTCGATGTGGTCCAGGACGTGTGCATACCTGATCCCGGACAATGTTGGGGGCTGACGGTTGAACTGGAGGTGGTAAGCCTTCTGCTGTCCCCTAGGTGGACCCATGGGGTTGTGTCGTGAATCACGCCACTGCACAGGCGGCCGGACGATGAGGGGCTCCATGGTTCTTATACGAGGGCTGTGCATGACCAGGAGCTATAGACTGGGTCCAACGAAGAGTAGTGTGTTGAAGGGGGGGCATCTGCGGCTCCCTGTATTTCAATGCCTCCAAGTGTCGGTCTGGCTGCCTCCGTAAAGACCTGGCCGGGGATAACCGGCAGATCTTGAATGGTTCTCTTCATGGCGTCAGGAAGAGGGGACTGAGCCAACCATACTTGACGCCAGGTCGTCGTGAACAAGGACATCACATGTCATTAATGCAAACTCCTGAAGAAATGCATCGCTGATCGAGGTGTCCACCCCCGAATCAAGCAACGTTTGTGACTATGCAAATGTGGTCTAGGGCAGCGGGCATCTGGCCGAAGTGCCTGCTCTGGAGATACCACAAGCGCCGCGATGGCGGGCTCAACAGAGGGCATATGGTCAAACCCATGGACCTCAGCGTCGCGAATGTCCCACAATCTGCGGGCACTCGTTGCAAGCCAGTGTGGGCCTAGCACTTAGTTAGCTCCACCAAAAAATCTGTAGACGCCGGCATGGTAATGAAACCAAAGTCGTCTCCTCTGGAACAGCCTGGGGCACATCGCAGTTCATGCATGCTAAGGTCGAATGGTGAATTGTTTTTAGAGAGCAGGATTTTCTTACAAGGTGGTGCTCCACAGCGCATAGGGGGGTGGTCCAGAGGGGGGCTGAAGCTGAAGCACTTTTTACTTTTCAAACACCTAATACAGCTATTTCCTGCAATGTAGAGGCTTCAATGGCATGAAATAGCCAAATAGAATTGACTGCTGATTATTCTTTTTTTTGTGTGCAAGTTTTTAATAAATCCAGTATTTTAAGACCCATCAACATGGGAAGATTCTCGATATCTTATTTTCAGGTACTGTTACAAGCGATACTTTAAGGATTTCTTCTCCATAGAGTTCTATATGAAAATGAGTCAGGAAAAATATCCCTTGCAGTGATCCATCCACATCTACTCTATATCTGGCAACAGAGTGATGGTTTGGTGCTTGTTCGATCGATCAGACCCTTGATAACTTACAGCCATTTAGCCAGCCATGTGTTCCATACTGTACCAGTGTAATTTACAGCTTAATCTAGTCTCACTCCCCAATTCCCATAGAAATCCATTCAAATGCAGAGAGGTTATAGTATTGCTTGTAACAGTACCTGAAAATAAGATATCGAGAGTCTTTTGATGTTGATGGGTCACAGACTTCAGAAAGTAACTGCATGCAAAGGATATACGACCAAATATTAAATATGATACTTTAAAAATACATTAAAGCAAAGGGTGTGAGTACTTATGTAAATGTTATATTTCAGTTTTTTATTTTCAATATAATCCTGAAGATATCTAAATAATTTATTTAATTTGCACATTATAGAGAATTACTTCTACAGGAGTAGAAAACAAATCCCATGTAAATATGTTTTAATTTGACTTTGCAAGACAACAAAATGAGAAATAATCAATGGGGTATGAATACTTTCTCAAGCCACTGTATTGGAGCTGCATTGTGTGATTTTATGAGGGTAGATCTGTCCCTTTGATTTGTACATCAAATGACATTAAATCATTTAGGAGAGATTTTGTAGCATTGATTTGGAATAGAGCTAGTTTCATTAGTGTGAGCTATGATAGGCAAAACTGTTTGTTGTAACTTGGCCTCATTTTGGTATCAATACTTTTAACGGCAGACCTAGTTTTAATTAATGACTTACAGACACTGCTTTGTAGGCTATGCGTGAGTAACTTGCCATTTTTGTACATTGAAAAATATCACATCACAACTTTTTGCACATTTATATATCATCACTTAACTAAACTAGAGCAGCTAAGTGATGATATATAAATGTATGAGTCATAAGATAAGGAAATGTAGAGCGACCTTCACACACAAGACAAGTGGATTCTGTCCTTTTCTATAAATGACAAAGAAATGAAAGTGCAATATTATGGCATATTAGCGAATAACGAAGTCACCGTGCATAGACTATGCAAGACAAGGGGGTTTTACATGTAACAACATTGTAGTGATTTATTAGAGTTAAATGAGCCACTTCATTTTATGAGAAAAGGTAATGTAAATGTGGTTGACAAATGTTACAGGGCCAGTGGGAGAATCAAAATGACAGAAGGGCATTTGAGAGAGCCTTGTAAATATTTGAGTAGCCAGTTTCATGTTACCATAGGCTACTGCTAATAAGTAGCCGTAATAAGTAGCCTACAGGGGGCCACATAACATAACGTCATTGTTATAGTATGCTATCATAATACTAATATAGTGTAATAATAATATAGTGTAGCCTATATTGGATTCCTTTTCGGACGGGATTAGTTTCTTCATAGTAAGTGAAGTAAGTTCATAGTAGCCTACTAAGTGAAAACATGTAGGCTACATGACTACTCTGTAATTTCATCCATTGAATCGGGCAGTCTGTGCCATGAAGAGCATGCTTAAAAGTTTGTCTTATTTACCTGACCCTCTCCGCCAAGAATTGAGCAAAGACGGCCCATGATGAATTACACAGCAGTTTCCTTGAATATAAAAGGCACTTTGTCTGCTCATCAGTCATTTGAAAGACATGCGATGTTCTTTAAAAAGGCATCCGACTTTATTACAGTTTTCTGTACTGAGATGGACTTATAAGTAGTACATTGTAGTAACGTGAGCTTCCTGCTAGCTAGCAGTGGACTGACGTTCAAATGTCAAAACGAGCGTACAGAAGCTTAACGTTAGTGGTGCAACACAGTCGAGACTGCCAGATCTGGGCCAGACCCATTTGGCTACCTGGGATACAGTCCTTTAATTGTTCAGTACCTTAGCTCGTTCAAGTAGTAGGGCTGCACTTCTCACAAGTCCCAGCATGTTTAAAGACAGATAGCATTAAGCAGTTCAACATTTCAGTCTGAATCTATACACTAAGGATGCCTTCGGTTTCAGATATCAGGTCAGTGATATGCACAGAAGTCATATTGGAAGGTGGATAATACTGGAAAATAGATAGTGACCTCCATCAACGGGAGGATGGAGCTCTCCAATCACTTATCTACATTTGCATAGAAAAGACAGCAGCTTGTGTCACCTGCTCATAATAACAACATTGCATGACACCAAAAGCAATTTATTTCTATTACATTGCCTAAGCAGTATTACAGACTGTTGTGAACCACTTTCATTTAACCCCTTTGCGCAGATGCCTACTGACCATGCTGCCTAGTGACCTGTGAAAAGCTCTGCTCACTCAAATGCTAAATAAACATGTGGAATTATTGTCTCATTATATCACGTATTCTACTATGAATATCTACTACCAAATATGAAATAAATATACAATTCTACCATTGGTTTTACACATCACGTTGTTCCTTTCAAAATTCAGTGGTAATTTATTGTCTGGTACAATCCGTTTGAGAAATATACAACACTTTATACCGCTATTATATGAAACATCGACTCGTAATACCCCCCATGCCCTTGCTCATTCATTATAGTTCATTCTGGTTTAATTGTTGGCTCTTTAATCCAATAGAGTACATTATGACCTTAGCAACAGTATATGCAATGTCTTATTGGGTGCTTTGAACAATTAATTACAGCCCAGTGTAATGGCAGTTTTTGTTTTAATGGTCTAGTATTACGCAAGCTATACAGAAAAGTCATTTCCCGATCTGAGTTTTCCCTTCCCGATATGTAATTAGTACTGCTTCTAAAATGCGGTTGATATCGCTGGCTACATATGTACGTTAGTTTTTACACTCGAGCACTGTCTTGTCCAATATGATTGATAGACCTATTGTCATTTTCACATTTTGAGTGCATTTCACATACTGTAGTGCAATCGTTCATTTTATATTTGATGTAGTCTACAATTTTCATTGAAGGTAGAACATTTGGCAGCATTTTGCAGATGGTGGAATACTATTTTATTTTCATGTTATCGTACATAATATAGGCTACGGCGTATATACTTGTGACTTAGGGCATGGAAAATGCTCATTCCAATTTACTGTGCACTGATATGTGGTAGATTAATGTTAAATTATCCTTATGAATCATTAGTCATTATGAATGGGACCATAACATTTTTTTTAAAGGGGCACATGTATATGCTTTATAAGGGACAAAACAAATTTTATTCATTTTATGACATATTTTCAATAGGGTTTTGGACCGATAGATATCTACCCCCCTATACTGATGAAAACATAATAATTTCCACTTGAAAATGATGCAGAAGTTAGTTTTATGAGCCATAACTGTTGATTTGTAGTTAAATATATCTTTTTTAAATTGTATTTAGAGCGTTGCACAATTTAGCCATTTGGATAGATTTGGAGACACCAGGGTACACTGCCTATATTTTGCATAATAGATCTTTAGTACTTCTGCATATCATCCTCAGAATTTGTATAGATTTACCTGTTTCACTTATGTAGCTCTCAGTATTTTGATGCAAACTAAAGCAAACACTTTATTTTGACTTAAATTATGAAAATAAACTAATCTAAGTTCGTATTGTAAATGTTACAACTGTTTCATTTAAGCCATTTACCAAGTTTCTGTAATGCTCACACCTGGAGTTACAAAGCCTTACACAGAGCACCCCCTAAATAGGTGAGAATTGACCAAATTTGCCATCTTCGCAAAGGGGTTAAGATTAAAGATAATTTCTGTGAATTGACACTCATGGCCCCTTTTTTATCCAGCATATGTATCTGTCAATAAAATAGGTAGGCTATTTACATGTGATGTGGTACAGAAGTACAAGCCATAAGCACTGGGTAGATCAATTCATTTCTACTATTTCTCAGAGGAATGCCTCATCACTCTCCCAAATACAAACATATCTTCAAGTTGAAATTGGACACCTTGGGATGAGGGTAACAAAGCTACAATTGATGAAATTTTGGGGATTTGGGATAAGGGTGATCTTGAGAGAGTTACCAAAGGACACATTCGTTACATGTAGGGAGGGTGGAAGTTGACATTGCAGTCTGTGTGTCTGAAGCAGCTGTGAGATGATTTGGAGCCAGCGAGCTTATTTCCATAAAGAGAAAAGAAGAGGTCCTGAGTTGGCTTTTTGTTAGCACCTCATGTTGCCAAAAGAGAAGACAAGGAGACAAACACCCTTGACACAGATAACCTGAGACTGTTGCTTTAGAAATTTTTGAAATGTTTCTATCCCTTGTTTTGACATTACCTTTCTTCATTTTCCTATCAAACTAGAAACTGATGAACTCACTTTGTGTTAGGGAATCATCTCAATGCCAAGGCAATTTCCATTGTGACGCTCAAAATGTAAAGCTGAACCACAGCATTTTAATTGCACATGACAACTTCTAACCAGCATCTAATTCAATTCAATTCAATAAAAAATGATTTGTATTTTTTTGTATTATTTGTATCTGCAGCTTTACAGAGATCCCGGCCTGAACCCCCCAAGAGCACGCCTAGGATGACAGTGCAAGAAAAAACTCCCTGGCTGGTACTAGGAAGAAACCTTGAGCAGAACCTGACACAGAGGGGGGAGCCCATCTGCCGCTGGCGGGCACCGGTTAATTGGGAAAAGGCTTATTACATAATACATGTATAATAAACAGAAAAATGACAGTACATAAATGTCAATGACAATATGCAACTGAAGCTGGGCAAGTATGACTCTAATTAATGAAAAGATTATGAAGGCCATCTGATAAAAATCAGTATACCAGTCTCCCTACGCAGGAACCATTACATTTTGAATGACTAGTTTCCCATTAATTACATTTCACTTCTCTTTAAATCAGGGGTCACCAACCCTATGCCCGCGGGCACCCGGTCGCCCGTTGGCTCCTTCTCAGTCGCCCGCGAGGCATGTTCTAAAAATAGCAATATAACGCGTGTATCTACGTGGCTCGTTATCGGCGATTTACTGTTAACTTAGGCACGCAAACGAACACTCGCGGTAAATACGGTAAATGAACAATTTAATAAACAGTATTTGTATTTTTTTAATCCTTTGATCGCACCCCCCCCCCCGTCAACAATTTCAATCGAGGTCCGCAAAATCTTTCGATAGCACCCCCCCCTCGTCAACAATTACAATCCAACAAGTAGCCCTCTGTACTACTCAGTACCCTTGAAGTAGCTCTCAGTTGCAAAAAGGTTGGTGACCCCTGCTTTAAATACTACATCTTACACTGAATTCAGTCAACATGTATCCTCAATTGTGACATACAAATGACGTTCCTTCACAGTTTGGTGAGGTAATGTTGGCGTTAGCTGAAATTGCCAACTGTGCTTGTGAAGAAACAAACTAACACAATTAATATTTCATAATATTAATTTTTATTAATTAATTTTAATATTTCAATATTTGTAAAATAAAGTTAAGGACAAATGTTGATTGAATGCAGACTATAGTTTTGCCAATTGTTGCATATAGTGCAACAATTGGCTAAACAGACTCAATGCATGATTATTGAAACAAAGTCAATGACGTCATACAGTACATACAGCATATGTTTGAGTTGTATTTGGGAACATTTTGTTGTTGCTGCAGCCATTTTGGAAGATCATTCAGTGAATACGGGTAATAAAATAGACATACAATTCTTCTAACATTGTTCTAACATGACTCATTGTCCTTACTATCACATCTTACTCAGTTAAACAACCAATGCCAGTTGTGATTGGTGGAAACTACTCCCAATACCCACAAAGACCCAGAAAGTATCCACCAAACACAGTATTGTTCTATTGGCTGTTATCCATATACTCGAGGTCCTTTCTATTTTCTGTGAGTAAGGTGAAGTCATGACTGCTTTACTGCTATTTTTATTATCCCTAAAAGCGTTACACTACAGACCAAATTGCTGTCATTATATATCATCTAATTAAATTTAAGTCTCTCTCTCACTCTCTTTGATGGAATATTTGTGCTAATGTACACACAGTTTTAAAGTTACACACTTAAAAGAATATTTAATTCTTTCCATTCATCATCATTCTTTCCTGATAAAGCATGCACACCAGTAATGTACACTTTGGTAAATGAGGGACACAATGAGAGTATATTGAAAGCAGGTGCTTACACACAGGTGAGGTTCCTGAGTTAATTAAGCAATAAATATCCCAATATGCTCAGGGTGACAGGTCAGGCCTGCCCAGTATAAAATGAGCAGGGCTGGTTGCCTATAATTATAGGTTATACCAAGATGAGACCTTGGTGACTTTGAAAGAGGGCTGATTATTGGGGCATGAGAGAAGGACATCAAAAAGGGAACTGTGGTTGGAAGTGTGTGCTCCTAGATGATGATACCCATGCATTAGTCTGAGGTGCAAGGCTTAACAGGCAAGCAACTTTAAATCAATTGACTGCAAATCAAGAATGGCCTGTTGAGAACTCTACAGAGCAGGATACCATAGACAGGTTACAATGCAACTACTCATTATACCTGACAATACACATCTACAAGTACAGGGGTAGCACTTTCTCATGGTAGAATGGTACTCCCTCTTTCCCTCCCTTAATGTGGTGCACCCACGCCCTATTAAATAACTACATATACTACATACTGATTTAACAAAAGCTAGAATAATGTGTATTTAAAGTTATGAACATTTCAGTTCCAAACAACCCCCATTCCGGGAGGGTTCACATTGCTACACTAAACCCGAACAGTATGACTCACTCATAAGAATAGAATGCATCATAATTAAGTACTAGTTTAATTAATAGTTAGCCTGGCATAAAACAATTAAGTACTCTGCGCTAGAATGGTGGTTTTAATTGTCATGGGCTCTATTTTTCTGAGTCATGAGTGATGCATTACACAATTGTTTTAATTTAACAAATTTATGTTGCCTGACGTTATGTACGTGCAGACGTTCTGGCACAGCTATTGACACTAAGCAACATATTCTGAAAACTCTAACAAAATATGGCTATCCCCTTCCAGTAGGACAATCTGATCTTTTGGGAAATATCCACAAATGCTATGTAGATCTCTATAGATTATATGTGATGAAATATAACGTTACATATTGGTGTTACCCATTGTAAAACATTAGACCTCCGTGAAATATGAAAGTTACATCTGTTGAGGCTGCGGTGATAAGAGGCTTGAGTGACAAGAATAAATTAACTATAAATTACCAGAAAAGAAAATAGTCAGTTGACAACATTTAGCTGATATCTGCGCATATCTGACATTTTGCGCATGGATGCCCAAGACGTTATAGCAAAGAAGGGGAATAAAGATTCACACTTAAATGGCGATGTTCTGTCAGACAGAGAAAGGAGTACTGCAAAACAGGTACGACTCTCCACAGTTGCTCACTACACTACACAGTCTGCTCTGTGTCTGCTGTCATATCCCAGGGTCTACCTTTAAAGGCAAATTATTATTTTTTTTAATCTCTGCTTGGTGCGAGGCCCTGTCATAGTTCTGTCCCCCGGCAGACCTGAACTATGACAGCTTGCATGGCCATTGAGAAGTTTACACATGGCATGGCTTTTTTAATGGACTTACCACCACATCTCAAAGCTGTCTTTAAAAATATATGCAGTATGTAATATGATATTACGTTATCTGGGAAAGTTATTAGGCTATCCATTCAACAAACACGTTTATTACATATCCGGCAATTTATTACATTATCCGTTGTTACAAACACAAAAACCCACACAACTCAGGGTAGCTTCAGACAATATAAATTTGACTTCCTCTTTCTCACACTGAAGATGTTTCAGCAAATTTCCAGTAAAGACCAGGTCTCTGGCCATACACAATGGAATGACCTTTTAATCATGCATGGCAGAAAGGCATTTAGTCCATTACACTTTCCCCATCATATGAGAGGAAGGGAGACGTCCCTAATTTCAAAATCAGGCCGTGAAAGCAGGAGAGCCACCTGGGAGACGGTGCGTACAGGTGCAGAGAGCATGCCTTAAGATTATGGCTCTTGCCTTCAAAGGACACACAGTGCCATGTGGCAAAGAAAGTGCACAGCAGGAGCAGTCTTAGGCGAGAACAAAAAAGCCTGCTCTCCTATGGAGCCAATTCAGTTCTCCTTATGAGACTGTTTAAGTTGGAGGGTTTTCTTCTGGGAGGCTCGCAGCCAGAAGAGCCTGGTTTCTATATTAATTTCATCCCTTTACCTTTCTCAACCCGGGGACCTCTGACCTGCCTTACCTGTATAAATAGAAAGAACTAATTTACCAGCGAGAAAGAGCTGAGGGGCAAACATGTCCTGGGTAATGAAGTGTTCAGCTTGTGCATGATTAACCAGCTGGTGGGGGTGGGGCAGGAACCACAGGCCATGAAATAAGGGGGAAAATTGATTAGCAATTTTCATTTTCACAGCTAAACAAAAGCCACTTTGCATATCAGGCTGGTAAGTTAGTGGCAGCCTCATGTCAACTTCAGTCAAAGTGTGATGCCTTTTATTCCGAACAGCAGCATCAACACAAAGTACTACAGATGTATATGATGGCAGCAATATTCCATGGAAATGGCCCAGTTAAGAAAGTTAAAGGGGAAATCCACAGAAAAAAAATATATTTTATTTGTCAAAGAGTAAATTGTAAAATGAGGTCTCAGCCAATTTCATCTACCTGTAGTGAGTGCAGAGATATAGCCACAAACTACTGAACATATTCCAGGTACCAGCTTTACTATAGACTACAATATGCGCAGGTGTCAGACAAAGCCAGTCACAGGTTCACACTACTGAATACAACCTGAGGGGCTTTACTGCTTGGCATTGAAGCCATTCTTCTACTTGCTAGCAAGCTAGTCTTCTGAAAAGAAAATGCCACTTCGTGGTATGGAAAATTTCAAGGGTTTAACGTCAGCAAAGGAAGGAATTTTTAAGGAATGACGGTGAGAATCAACGGCTGACTGCAACTGGGAACACTAAATATCTTCCAGATACACCAGAGATAGCTAAAGACTGTGCAAGTGTGTAGCAGGGACTTTCACCAAGATGAGTTTGAGGAGAACATTCGGGCGAGACTACTGAACATACTCAACAACTGTCTGTTAGCTCAGGCCCCCTTTGCCTGGTGTGGGAGGTCGGGGGGAGGTATCGCCAAATTCAACTTACCCGCCTAATGTAGTTTTTCAAAGAGAGACTTAAATAAATTATGCCGTGATATGTTAAATGCGGTTAATGTTCTTTTTCGGTGGAATTCTCCTATAACCTGAAAATAAAAGACGTCTTAAACGCAAACAAAAAATACAGCTGAATACTGAATTCAAAATACAAAACATGGTATCAGTTTATATAAAGAATAAAATAAACATTTCACATAGCTTTAAGCATATTTTGAATGTAATTTTGTGAGCAAAGGGAATTCCATCTACCTTCCCTTGGCCTAGTATTTGAGGGTGAGTGGTGGTGGTGTTGTAAGCTTTTTCAGAGTGCAATTTTCAAACCAAATGTGATGTTTCATACTTGATTGTTGAATTTTAAAGTCTCTATGTAATCAATGTTTACCATCATTCATTGCTTAGAATAGACAGTGCAGTCTTCAGCTATCACTTGAACTGTGAAAAATCAACCAACAGGCCTCTCTTTTGAAGAAGAAAATTGTGGTGGCATACATGTGTCGTGTCACATAAATATCTAGTCTAGACTCCAAACATGAGTGTCGCAATAATTGGATCACTTCAAATGATATTGTCATATTCAGACATGCAAAATGATTTTTGACACTTGGCCACTGTTCAAATAATGGTTCTTCCTTGTTCTTCCTGTTGTGTATACCTGTCCATGCATGGTCTTTTTAACAGGAGTTGCATTATTTTTCCAATATAATGTGTATGCAATTATGTTTGATGCCTCAAAAGGACTGAAATCATGACTTGATCCAACGCAGGAACCTGAAGTAATTTACCTGTTATTTAAATACCCCAAACATAATGCCAGCATATACTCGATCATCTGCTAATCATATTAGCTTTGGTAAATATGCCAAGAGGTGACACATTGTTCATCACAATGGAAACAAACCATTATCATTTTCGTGGAGTTTTCTTACACTTCATGTAAAAGAATGTGAGCATAAAGAAGATAAACCTAATCTGTCAAGTTATATGAATATACTCTGGAGGGGTGTCCTGTAAGAGCACCGTCCACATGCTGATTGCAAGCCATAACGTTGGCGGTTCGCGTGACCTTTGTCACATGGCTCTCCCTCTTTTTCCCACCCATTCTTCCTTTCTTTCTACACTGTGCTGTATGTATATGTATGTATGTATATATATATATGTATGTATGCTGGAACCAGTGCCGTAACTACATGATCAGCTCGGGGGGGGGGGGGGGGGGGGGGGGGGGGGCAAATAGGTCAGGAGGGGGGCAAATTAGGTCAGGAGGGGGCCCTAATATACACTGCTCAAAAAAATGAAGGGAACACTTAATCAGCACAGTATAACACCAAGTCAATTAAACCAAACCGGTCATGCTGGATGATGTTGCAGGCAGCATAACATTCGCAGGCAGCATAACATTCGATGTTGCAGGCAGCATAACACTCTTTCACGTCTGTCACATGTGCTCAGTGTGAACCTGCTCTCATCTGTGAAGAGAACGGAGCGCCAATGGCGAACCTGCCAATTCTGGTCTTCTCTGGCAAATGGCAATCGAGCTGCACGGCACTGGGCTGTGAGCACAGGTCCCACTAAAGGACGTTGGGCCCTCATGCCACCCTCATGGAGTCTGTTTCTGACAGTTTGGTCAGGAACATGCACACGAGTAGCCCGCTGGAGGTCATTTTGTAGGGCTCTGGCAGTGCTCCTCCCGTTCCTCCTCGCACAAAGAAGCAGATACCGGTCCTGCCGCTGGGTTGTTGCCCTGTCCTTTCCTCGTGTAATGGCCTGTCTCCCGGTATCTCCTCCACGCTCTTGAGACTGTGCTGGGAGACACAGCAAACCATCTTGCGACGGCACAGATGGATGTGCCATCCTGGAAGAGCTGTGCAACCTGAATGGGCTGCAGGTACCGCCTCATGCTACCAGTAGTGACAAGAACACTAGCAAAATGCAAAACTAGAGAAAAATCAGTCAGGAAGGATAAGGAGAGAGAAATGGTCTGTGGCCACCACCTGCAAAACCATTTACTTTTTGGGGGTTGTCTTTCTATTGCCTCTCCTGTCCATCTGTTGTCACTTTCATTTACACCAAAGCAGGTGAAATTGATTCACAATCGTTTACGCTTCCTAACTGGACAGATCGATATCCCAGAAGTTTAATTGACTTGGTGTTATACTGTGTTGATTAAGTGTTCCCTTAATTTCTTTGAGCAGTGTATGTCGCAAAAAAATGTTTTATATGACCCTATGTCGGCGCGCCAGACACATATGCTGAATTCAAGTGCTGTCGGAATTACCGGAAATACGAGTCAGTTTCCGACATGGAAGTTGCACTTGAACGAACCTCCAAGTCGTAGCCTAATTACAAGGGGAAAAGTCGGAGATAATTTTGCTACCCGAGTTCCCGAGTTGTGACGTTTCACCACTGACCTATTACCTCTCTATCCTTCAAGTGCTCCTCGGAGCTCATATTTCCTAGTTGGCAAGTCGAAATGGCAGAAAATACAATATATTCAGTATATGACAATGCAACCAGGCAGCGCAGCAGATTATCATATTGATGGTCACGCACACAACCAGTAAAATATAGCCAACTTTAATATATCATAAATGGCTCTCATCATACGTTTCCTTTCCTCTTCTTTCTCGTGCAGAAAGTGATTAGCAGCTCTCCATGTAAGGATCAAAAGAAACATTTACTTTCTAGACATCCATGTTTGCTGGTAATTTACGATTTCAGACCATGTGAATGCGTCAACCTCGTAATTACGATTTTGCAACTGGGAAATAGGAGCTTCCGAAGAGCACTTGAAGGCAGCAATAGCCTACAGAAATAGCCTAACTTATCTCTCTAAAATTCTGATATAACATTAATCACTTCACACAAGTAATACTCAGTAGCGATAGTAGCTACCTATAGCTAATTAATGTCTGCAAATAAAGATTTACAAAAAACATTGGTTTTTAGGCTATTATTCTGACAAAAACTAATCAATTCGCTACGACATTGCATGCAGTCCTATGCATTGAACTCGTCATATTATTTTGCTTTTGAAAATACAAAGTGTAGGCCAGGCTAATGTTTATGTCTACATAAAACAAAATCTTTAATTTTGACACGGTAGGTCTAGGCTATGTGAGAAATTTAATATTCAGTTAATTCATGTAGTAGACTATATTTAAAATGTCGTAGCATACGTCAGAAAATTAAGTTCGTTCATTGCGTTTCCTTGTCTACGTGGTCGCGGTCGTTCTTACAGGTCAATTCTTCGTTCTTTTTCCCTCGCAAACTTGAGACAGTCTCAACTTGAGCCCTCCTTGGGTTGATGATGCTTCAAAAATAAGTTAGTTAGTTGTAGGCTACACATGTTAACGCAGCTTTTGTTTTCTCCCGCTGTTCTTTTTGTTTAGGCAACGTTTCGTATAACCCGCTTTTTGTTTCCTTTTTAACTGTGCTGCTAACTGATGTCTGAAACGAACGTGCGTACAATGTGCATTTGTGGAAGTCAAACAACGTAATAGTCTATTAATTATATTAATGAAAATATGTCCCCACGTTTTAAATATAGGCTATAGCCTATATTTTGTTCAGTTATGCACACACTGTTGACAATAATTCATTTTTGAAATTAGAAATTTTAAAATGTATGTGTTTGCCTCCAAGCAGCTGAGGGCCCGGCTCGTGGAATTTTGCCTCCAGAGGGGGCGAGTGTCCTCCCTGCCCCCCGCCCCCCGCTAGTTACGCTAGTAGCTGACAGTATGGAATACATGGTTGGCGAAATGGCTGTAAGTATCAAATGAGCTTCAAACCATCACTCTGCTGCCAGATATGCAGTAGATATGGATGGATCACTTTACGGGTTGTTTCTCCTGACAAATTTTCCTATTGAACTCTATGGAAAAATAAGTCGGGAGAAGAAACCATTCAAGTTATCCATCCATATCTACTGCATATCTGGCGGTAGAGTGATGGTTTAAGGCTTGTTTGATACGTCAGACCCTTGATGACTTACAGCCATTTAACCAACCATGTGCTCCATACTGTTCCAGTGTAATTTACAGCTAATTCTAGTCCCACCCCCCAATTCCCATAGAGATCCATTCAAATGCAGAGAGGTTATAGTATCGCTTGCAGTAGTACCAGAAAATAAGATATCAAGAGTCCTTTGATATTGCTGTGTCACAGACATCAGGAAGTCATGGCATGCAAATAATATGTGACCAAATATTTAAAATGATTACTTTATTCTACATTACGTTAAACTGTCCAATATTTTTGATGCCCGAAAATGAGGAGGACTATGTACAAAAGGTTCTATAATTTCTAAATTAATTAATAGTTAATTCGATATGGATGAAAATACCCTCAAATTAAAGCTGACAGTCTGCTCTTCAACCTCATTGTCATTGTATCCTTTCAAACGCAACGAGTGCAAAACCAAAATAACAAAAATTGTGTCACTGTCTAATGAGTTATGGTGCTCACTGCATAAACTGTCATGGGATTTCTTCCTGTAAATTCAATTCATCACTTCTAAGTGAACCAGCAACTGCTTATTTGTAAGTGCCAATTTTGGGGGATCCTACATTTGTCCTTGAAGCCAAGGTTGTGTTTGCAGCATGACAAAGGGAAATATATGACCTTCAAAGGCAATCAGACTGTTACAAGACATGGTAAAACAAACTGAAATCATCATGCCACACAAATAAAAAATTTTGAACACTAATTTTCTGATTTCCCCAGTCACAATCTAGCTCTAGTTTTGCCCACAAAACTTACATCTAATAACAGCCTAATAATCAATAATCAAATAATCCTTTCTATTGTTTTTCAGATGCCACTTTTTTTTTTAATGACCTATCCTGTTACAAAAAAAAATCAGGACCCTAAAATAGTGTGCTCTTTTGGATATCACCACACCCCTTAGAAGGATGTGTTCTATTTTCTCATTAAATTTGTTACTGGGTCATCATAAAGGGAAAGGTTTTAAGATTAAAATCACCAGCATATGATTAACTTATGAACTTGCAAGCTGAACTAACAAAATCACATTTTTATACAGGGTAATAATTAAAAATATAGTGAGGATGTGGATGTTGACACAACTCAGAGAACCAAAACAATCCCCCTAAGGAGCACATAATGAAATGACAGGATCAGACAAAAACTTAGGGTTTATACATCCCTCAAGGGATAGAGGTTACTGTGAACCTCTCTTGACAGGACTATCCTCTGTCCTTTAGGAGACAACCACAAGGTAGATATCCCTTCAGGCAAAAAGCCAAAATATTTGGGGACCAATAGGAGACTAAGAAAGATTGATTGGTTTTAGACTTCCTGGCTTACCAACAATCCATTTCAGTGTTATATCCAAGATCACCTTGATCATAAAATTTTGCTTCTGAATGCAACACAGAGCTATGATAAACCAAAGCCCAACAAATTGTTTTTAAATGTGCTAACCAGCAGCAAAGATGGCTAACTGAATAACTGACCAACATCAAAAAAGTTAAATGACAAATAGGCAACTACTATCAATGAAACCCCACCCCCTCCCAAACCCCAACTTCCTCTGCTTTTTTAAGTGTAAACCCCCTTCTACCCTCCCATATCTACTGATCCCCCTCCAAATGAGTGCACATTACCTTGGCCATAAGAAATTCCTAAGAAGTAGCCATTGATTCCAATGAGCATAAAACAAAAGGATTGGCTACCGGAAGCTTGTACCTCTGGAGAGGACTGCAGAGCAAATGTCTAAGCAGCATACTGTACACAAACTCAAATTTAATTTTCTGCACGATTACACACAGTAATTACTAGCTTTATAAAACCCATAACTAATGGCTTCCAATTAGTTGATCTATAAGTATTGATTTGTAAATAAAATTTAACATTTGAAGTGCTTTGAAATATTTATTTATTTTTCCTTATTTATTTATTAAAACATTTTTTGGAGAAGAGGTAGGGCACTGATTGGGACCATTTCACTGTCACTGTCATGTAGATTTTAGCAACAGGATACGCTCTTGAGACATTGAGCTGAAAATACTGAGGTGAAAAACAGTAAGAAATTAGGCTAAAAGCCTCCAGATAGTGGACATTCTTTCCATGAAAGGAGGCTTTTACAGTCTGCAGTATGAAAACAATGGTTAATTAAACCTTCCAGTGATGTATTATAATGCTTGTCCAATAAGAATTATCCTTTTGAAATAAGTTTTTAAATGGATGTCTTTCCACCAATTATGACATACATTATATAATTAAAGATGAGAAACTAAATTGCCATTGCTGAATGTATTTATGGGTTAAAGGATTTAGTTTCGGATACTAATATAATGGACTTGTAATAATATGCACACATCACACCGAAATCAGATTTATAGTTTACATCTACAACATTGTTTACTTGTTAATTATTCAAAGAGAGGTGGATCCTTCAGAAAGCAGGCTTGTCTAATAAAACATTTAAGATTAATTTGCTTCATGGAGCAATATTTCAAACTTTGCTCTTGCATTTTTGAAAGTTACAAACAGGTGTGGAAGATAAACTACAAGACATGCATAAATGCAATATATTCTAATTTGACAATGCAGTAAGTGTGACTGAGCTTTGCCAAACATTTTTGTTTTAAAGCAATAAAGCCTGAATGAATAAAAATACAGAAGATTATACAGACTAAAAAGAGCAGAAGTAAATCATATTATTTTCACAAATATTCATCAAACCACTGAATCTATATCTCTCAATGTTATGAAAGGCCATACGCGTAACCACTTCTTTAATTACTTGGCTGAAGAACGTAAGGTCATTGCATTACTGAAAAAAAAATAAAACTCCTAGGAAATGAGGTATAATCCACAGGATTATATTTATAAATACTTCTTTTCATGCATATCTGACTGAATCTTTCCAAGTAATTTATATCACCATCATCATGGGGAAGAAAAAGATTTAGATCCTATATTAATGCATACTGTCTTCTTTCAACTATGGGATGAACTCCTGCTGAAAATAATATACACACAATGTAACATGCCTAAGATTATGGTGAAAGTGGTAAAAAAAAATCCTAAAGTTGATGGATACATTATGACAGTGGAATACTAATCACAAGATCAACTTTGCTCTAAGTCTACAGGATTGCAGAAGCCTTTCGCTCAGAAAAGCAAACCATGGATTAGGAGTAAATAGAGGCTTAAAGGGAACAGCGAGGAACACTATACAAACAGAAGACTTGAAACAATCTGAAAAATTCAAAATCACCCTTTCCTTAATGCCCAATGAAGATATCTTCTAAACTAGGCATGCTTAGTTTACATGTGACCAGCAATTCTCATTTAAATAATTTGAAATAATAATGTTTGACTGCTCTGCTAGGACTGTGGAATGTGGAATTTGTGTTTTATGGTCCTCGTGCATGTTTCACTGTTAGTAACCACAGATTCAGTGGCCTTTAACTGTTGAGTGCATTGGCTCACTTAAAAGTTAAAATTCCACATTTGTTTTGCTTATTTATGACAATAACTCCAAAAGCCTTAGTCCACCTGTAAAAAGCCATGAGATGCCTGACCATGAGCTTGGGGAGTAAAATGGGATAACAGACAGACCCACCCAATTACCCTTACCTTGAGTATTGTCCGATTGGCTTGGTATGTATATTTGTTTGTCTGGGTAAAATGAGGAGAAATAAAAATATTTAAGCCCAAGGATTTATGGTTATATGGAAGGGGGAAAGGTTCAGAGTTTTTGACTGCACATGTTGTGAACAAGGTTTACGGGATTAATGTGCCACTTTGACTAGTTTGAGGTTACTTTTGGCCTGTTGTGCAATAATGTTAAAACTCTCACAGATCACCACTGAATATTTTAATAACTGAGTGAGTGACCTAAATTGCTTGCAGATTGCTCTGGAGATTTTTTGATGCTCTAATAAGTCAGACCACAACACTGCAGTTACAGTACAACATTAAAAATACATTTTTGTGAAGTATCACAACCTTCTATGTGGTATATACTTCATAAGATGTAGAAATATGGATTTTTATTGTATTATGGCTTCATCATTCACCAAATGGGAATCTGGAGCAGCCACCCCCATAGGCATCTCCATTGGCCTCCAGATTGCAGAGGTACAGCATACTAATCAGCTTGTTAAAAGCCAGCATTACAGTTTCATTTCCGATTATCACCATTTTGACACAGTCACAGTCAACATTCAAGCACAGCTACTGTGTCCACAATTACAGCATTCCATTATACCTCCAAGAAAGGCAATACATTAATTCAGCACAAAAGTAAATAGCATCCCCCTACATACACTAACAGTATACAAGCAATGGTATTCTGAAGTATACTTCCATTGCTGTGCATAATAAAATATGCAATTAGCTAAAAGAATAATCAAACAGGTTGAGTGTGATGGAAATATACAACAAGAAAGGTTTTCCATCCCATCTTGATGCATATAGAATTTTGCTTTCGGGGCATAATCCCCATTAAAATCACTTGCCATAAAATAATTGTGCAATATTTCAGTTCATAATTGACAATGCTTTTATTTACCTGGCAGATCAGTGCATGACATCAAATTTTACACTCACTCCATGTCGCACCTCTATGCACATTTTCTTACACTGGTCTCTGGCTTCTTCCAAGTTTTGGTGCAGTTTCAAGGACAAACACACTCTAGGCTCTCCTTCTTTCAGCAACACAACACGCTCCTTTCCCTCTGCTCTTCTGATTATGGACTGAACATTTCTCACAGAATCATTAAGTGGGACCGATCCTAGCTGTATTTATCTTAAAGGAGGGGGGCAGGGGGGTATGGCTGGGCAGCTACAGTAGTCTGACAGACCAGTGTGTTCCCTGTTTCTGTACTAGTGAGGTCCTATGCCAGAAAATACCAGCTTTACGGAAAAGCAAAAGCATCACATTTCAATAAAGTCAGAGCCACAACCATGGACTTATTTACTTATACACAAGTGGGGGAGTCTCAACTCTTGCCTTTATAGTCCCAAAAGCATTGCTGCCTCATGTGACATATGCCTTCATTGAATTATAAAAGGGCATAGAGACATTTGTTTAAAGCCGCTCACATTTCCTGCTTGTGCACACACATGTTCCTCACAACAAATGTACTGTTTAACACTCTAAAATAAAGCAGACCTATGCATGAATACTGAATCATGATGCATTTACATATGTGATCATTGATTCTACCTCCAGCCACCATTTAATGATATAGGCTAGATAGTTATTAGCAGAATGCAGCCAGATGAACAGAGATAGACAAACCGATGATTGCAGTGCATGTACAGTGTTACAACAGTGTAACAACAATGTGTAACCACAATTATTTATGTATTATAAAAACATAGAACAATACAACATAGTCACACTACAAAACTACAATACAAAAAAACATTTCGATGAGAAAGGCCAGCAACATACCATTGGTCCTAAATTAATAATCTAAGGCTCAATATGTAAAGTGGACACACATATCATTATGTTTGATAACTATTCATGAAATGTTTTGTTTCTACAAATACAAACTGTTCGTTTAAAAAAAAAAAAAAAAAAAAAAGACACCACCTACAGCTTCCGGCAAAAAATACATTATTGTCTTAACTCTCAACTTCAAATAGCCTACTGAAGGCCACGACTGAATTGTCCTAAAATAACAAGAACTCAAATGTCAGAAGCAAGCGATATCTCTGGCAGCAGTTCAAATGTTGTTATCTCATGCAGGTATTGTCAAGAATAGGTTTCATCAAGCTATCATCACAACGTTATTTATTTTAATGCCTATTCTGTTTTTGCATTGTATAAAATTGGTGACATAAGGCACTCAGTGGAAGAATGTGCACAAAACATAAAGAGTGGCCTTGGCTATTCAGCACATTTTCTCACGTTTCCAACCGCGCGCCCGTTACAACACTAGGGTGTTCCACAAATCACATCGCGCACCGCTTTGGTGTGGCAGAACTCCTTGCTTTTCGATAAGGAAGATAGAATAATATCACAGAGGTGTTCTCAGTCGAGCGATAGAAAAATATCATATGTGCTCTCGACAAGTTCATAATCACATCTTAGTGTTGCCAAATGTTACCAAAGGACAACACACGAAACAATGTGCATATAGTGCTTACCGTCAAAGTAAATAAACAATAGTAGCGGACAGCGTTGTAGGAATGCAGATTTTAGCGGCATATCAATAGCATAGTCTGTGAAAGACGGCAATATGTGTTTTCATTTTCAGTGTGCCTCCATGAGTTTTAACTGGGAATAGTTGCAGCGCTGAATGTAGGCTATGCGTGATTGTGTGGCTTGGTTTTTCAAATCAATATTCTGTTAGAATAAGCGATGATGGTTTTGATTGGTGAATTGAAAGACGGTGTAGCCTACAATAAGATGTATGAGTACTTCAGATATAAAAATTAGGTTACCTTGTAAGTCAGATCTGTGGCTGATGTCCGGGTGAAATGATACTTAAAGGGAGAGAACCTGCTTTCTCGTTACTAAGGGTCTGCGATGTGAAAGAGCTTTGCAATGTAACGCACACGGTTTAAACGAGGCGCTTTCACCTCCTAAATGGGGTGCTGTGGAAATTTGCGCCTATCGAACACACCTCTTGTTTCAGAACATTACATTTCACTCCAACGTTACATACACAATACGATTTTTTGTATGTGAATCGAATTACCGATGGATAAAACTGTGAAACAATCTGGATAAATACATTTCCTCACTGTCCTGTCACAGATTAGTTGGAAGCGTATACTCTTACGCTAAGAACAACACCGTTCCCACTTGGTTCCAAATAACTGCATGCAAGTGTATTTGTCCTCTAGTCATTTCACAGGAAACGTGTTAAGGTTAAACACTCCAGCGTTTTAGACACACTGACAAAAAATCGCATCGAACGCAGGCTCTATTATGAAAAAAGTGCCTATACCGAGATAAGAATTTAAACTTTCCTGGTATCGACATCAGTTTACATTCAATTGTATGTGTTTTGTGTGATATGTTATACAGTATTACAGAATATATACCACTTAATTTCCCTTCTATTGTTTTCCAATGCCTAGGTCATGAACTCACACCTTCATATTCTCCATCATCCTTTATTGGGGACTAGTACTGTGCAGTCAACTGCCAGAAGCCCATTTCTCCGAATTCCTTCAAAGTGGTAATCCATCCAAGCAAATTGGCAAAAATGTTGAGAGCTGAAAGACCCCTGTAACAACGTCATATGGGACAAGTGAGGCCCTATAGCACTTTTTTAAAGTCCAATTTTTCTCATGATCTGTACAAATGCTGGTGCACCGCCTCAAGCAATAAGCCTTAGAAACTCACACGTATAATGATTTTACACTTTACCTTTATTTAATCACTTTGGCCAATTGAGAACTCTATTCACATTTGCAATGATGACCTGGACAATAAGTGGGTAGTGAATGCAAGAGATTGTGTTGCCAATCAGATGGCAATTTAATGGAAATTTTTTAGTTTGATTTTGAGAAGATAAATATTAAGGTGATTTATTCACACTCTACTAGGCAGCAATGTAGATTCAGCATGAGAGAAGGCCTGTAGTTCACAACCATGATTTTGTTCAATTGAGTGATACTCAATCTGAGTTTATCCACTACAGACCCAGATGAATGTAATTATCTATCTGGTGCTAGATACTATCTAGTTTGTAGGTAAACGGTGAGCACTAGGTACCCTTTAGTGGTCGGAAAATGGCGAGCATTGTTGGTCTGAATGATCTCGTTATTAAGTTATGTTATGTTAACAGGAAATGTGACAGATATAAAATGAAATCAATTAACAATAAGTTGACCTAAAAATAGTTTCCTCCTAAACTAATATGTAAACCAAACTAACAAATGTTATGGGTAGGTGCGCATAGATCTGCAATACCAATCTACTAGAATCACTAGTGGGGGAGATCACCCTTTCAGGCTCATCAGCTCTTATAATTAAAGTGAGCTTGGCATTATTGTGATACAGTATCATCATATGCATTGGGCTATTAAGCTGATGGCTTCAGCCAAGATATCCTAGTCTTTACCCAAACATAACATGTCACCTCATACTGGTACCACAACATTTACTGGATACTGTTGCATATTTTATAACAAATCAAATACATTACTGTAAATGATTTATCATACACCACCTTATGATAAAATACAGAGAAAGGCACAAATGGTATATAAACAACTTATAAGCTAAATTGCTAAAAAAGCAAGATTTCTTGAAATATTATAGACTGCACTTATTAAAGCAAACGGATCGAAGTGATTCTGTCCAGTCTGCTACAACTCTCATTTAACTTAACAAAGGAGAAAAGCATATATATGTAATAGGCTAATTAAGAATGTTGTTTTACCACATATGCTATACAAGCCATTGTTCCTCTCAGAAGTATTTGTCATTCACCACAAATGTTTATGGCAATTTTAGTTTACAGTATTATTACACTGATATTGGGAACCTGACCTCAATCAGTTATGTTAGTTTACATGTTAAACAGTCCTTATATTATCTGTACATAATATAACGTGAGTTATTTGATATCAGACAGCCTGAGTCATTTTACGCAACCTTGTCCTTTAAAACATATTTTCCTTTATTCAAAACCACAACCTGTTCAAAGCATTCCATGTTGAAAAGGAGTTTAGCCACATTTAATTGCAATATTATTGTTATAGTTTGTCTGAAAGCAAGGTCAAAGCAGTTACCATTCTTTTTTTGTTTGTTTGTTTTCTCAAAAACAGAACTTTGGCATATATATATATATATATATTGCAAAATGTTTAGTTTTTTTAAAACTACTTGTGGAACACAATAAAAACAGGAAACCAGTCCCATTTCACTGAGACAAATCAATCAGTCCTATTTTACTGAGATGAATCAATGAACATCTGACTACTCAAATGCTATGCAACAAAAATCCAAGCAGACAAAGGAGAGAAGGGCTCCTCACACTGTCACATCCTGTTCCATAACCTCCACAAGATGTACTTTGAGAAAGTCACTCGGAGGTTATGTTTGGGTTTATATTTGCATTCTCAAAAGATGAAACAATGGCAAAGGGTGGGGGGTTGGGGTTCCAGAATGGCAGGCTGACGCCATGGATGATGAGTATAGCTTTTCTGGGTAGTTCAGAGACTGAATGATTGGGTAAAACAAGGCCAAGTGTTAATGCTGAGATCTATCCATTCCTCAAGTGCCTTCTCAAGGCCCTATATTTCCCAAACATACCCTATCGCTGAGGATTAGTGTCCTAGATCAGACTATGCTGATCTATAATTTCACTATTCAACATACCATTCCACCACATTGATATTCATTCACATGCCTCTTTTCCTTGTTCATGTGGTAAAAATCTTACTGACAATATCTCAACAGTTTATATTGGTGAGCCTGCAATGTACTTGCAGGAAATATATTTCCATGAACTAAATTGTTCATCTTAGTCCACTCAATTTCTGTTGGTTAAATATATGGCTGATTTAGGTTTAAATTTGAATGGAATCTTAAAATGAAGACATCAGACAGTGTTTTAATATGTATATATTAATTTAATGTATACCATGATAAAAAATATGATTAACAATACACCAAACAAACTCCTGGGAACACTCTCAATGGGATGAATATATTTGCTCTTAGTACAAAAACTCATGTTGATATTATAAAATGTTTGTAGAAGAGTGTGAGTTAGGTGCATTTGTTGTCTTTGGTCAAAGCGAAATTATGCTTTAAGACATGAATAATGCTACTGAGCCATTTCATGAAGGCCTTGTGTTAGTTCCTCTCTAGATTGAGCAATTAATCAACAAAGTATAACATATATGAATGCATCTGAATCTATACTATTTTATGTTATATTTTAAAAATTAAAAATAAAGCAAAAGAGCATATCACCCAAAATGCATTATTACCAGGTTAAACCTTCTTCCCCAATTCATGCAACATGTGGATCTGTTATAATTTGCTAAGCTTTGAGGCAAGGCATAAAATTTTTACTATAGCAATATAATACTAGCACTCTTAAGATCGGCAACAATTCTGCATTCAGTAAGCTACATAAACGTGAACAATATTGATCAAATGTTCATGCAGGACGTTTTCTGTATCATGGATAGTCTTGAATCACTTTACTGTCCTGGTGCAGTCAGAATCGAGTATTTGAACAGTGTCACTAAAACTGCTTAAGCGAATGTTCTTAGATTATATTGAAGTCTTCAGAACCACTGACAGTTCCACGTGTTACAGCCTTTGCAAACCTGAATTTTCACGTACACAATAAAACTTATTTTTACATTTAACTTTATTTAATTTGGTTATCCGAAGTTTTGATTCATGACAATCAACTTATCGGTAGTTAGAAGCTATAGGTTTTGTGATCTTGTACGATTGTTGCTACTGTTATACATAGCCTACCGATAAATGCATGCATACGTGTATAAACCTAGTTATATTTTATTGATTTTTAAAACATGAATTCTCAGATTTTTCATTCCGTGTAATTATTCAAATGGCAAATGTACCTATTTTACTAAATACAATGTACACGCTATATTATTATGAAATCAGCTCAGCAAATCTTGTTCAAGGGTCATATATCTTTATCATATCGTGGCATTCGTACCCGCCCAGTTTTCACAATAAAGCAATACTCTGGCTATACAATTTTAAGGTCAACGAGAGTATATATTATAACTTGCCTGCGTGATCCCCACTTTTGTAAAGCAGTTTAATTTACACTCGTGAAATGAATGAAATAGCTGGAATCGAAGAAACAGGCACGACTTGCAGTAGGCTAGGCTCTTAAATCATAACTAGTTTGTGTATTAGTTTTGAAGACATTAATATCATAACATGATTTTTTCCAGTAAAACTTTCTTCCTGTTTGTTAAGTCTTATCGCTAAAATGTACACTGCAAAACAAAGGGCCACGTTCTGTACAAGTGTCAGTTCGAACATCAACATTGTATAATCATGTGGAGACATAAAGTCTCTCTTTGCTGCCACCTAATGCAGATCTAGGCTATCCAAAGCCCTTCCGGATGTTTCATTGTAAATATTATGAGTTCAGGCGTCTGTTCAAACCACGGAAGGCGATTGGGATTTTCGGCAAACGAGGCATTTGTGATATGCTAATTTAATCATTTCTGTCTACCCTTCCACCTATCAATCTAATCACTTAATCAGTATTCGCAGGGAACGAAGTCGCGTGCACAAATACTACGGCAGCTTTTCATCCAAGGGCTGTCCCCCACCTTTTAATTTTAGTGATGGTTCACTTTAATTATTATGAAAATTAAATCAAATGTAATCACCAGATTAAAGCAACCTCCGAGATAATTCAACAGCGGCCACATAAATCTTTAAATCTGTAAAAGCACGTGGCATTCTCGGCTCTTGCACCAGCGATTAATGCCATTTAGCATTCAACAATCTATTGCAGCCGCTGATTGATATTACCGGGTGGAATATATGCTTTAAACAAAGCTGAGCCTTTAAAAAGTTTCATAAAACTGCCTTGCGTTTCCATTTTAGGTACATTTACGCTAACATGGACATTCACCAGTGCGAGGAAAAGGGGAGGAAGGTACTCATCCTCGTGTGTGTAGCCTATGTGTGTGTCTGCGTGTGTGGAAGTGACATGCCTCTGCCTGTAAGGAGGGAGGAGGGAGGGGGCATTCTTTGTATCTTATAACACTTATTAAGTTGACATAAGAATATGTCAATATAGCCCGCATTTACTTCGAAAAGTATTATTTACATTTTCGTGGAAAATAGTTTTGCAAAAATAGTTTATAATTTTCTTATAAACGTAGGCTACTCTACTTGTCTTATTGACGTATCGTTAAATTTTCATTTTAAATGCACGTTATCATGTTTTGAACCCGATTAATACTTAATGTGTTTCAACAAGTAAAATAAAAACAACTACTCTTGAATTTAGATGTGACCTTAGACTACAAGTTCACTTAGTTATGTAAACTGCAAGTATGATCCATGTAGCCTACTACTTTTATACGTTTAGGTTATACTGTGAACACAGTCAAAGAAAAGTTCCGTCTTTCTGCCACGTGCTAAAACTTTCTCACCGAGGATACAGATAGACGGTGTGATGAAAGACAATAACATATCCATTGCGGGCGGGAATGGTGGTCTTAATTACTTTGCCACTCATATGAAAATACGTTCAGGACACTTGAAATAACAGATAAGGATGAAGGCTAAGTAACACTATCCGTTGCGTCGCAATTCTTAAATGTAATCACCGCGGTACTCACATGGTCAGTGGATGTCAGTTCTGATAGATATTAATAGGTTGGTGAGCGCGATCTTTCTTCTGTTCGAAGGATGGTGGGGATCGCTTCAGGACTCGATCACTTTGCGGCTTCAAACGGCACAGGAGGGTTTGGATGCCTCCAGGTTATTGTGCAGACCAGCGTATAAATAGGTAACTTTTTGATGGAAACGGCGAACAAATGAGAGAAGAAGGCGTAATTTTGCGCAGAAGCCCCCCTCTCCCTACAGGAACTGCCCCTCTAATCCTTGGGATCTAAAGTTCAGAGATTTTCGAAGAAATTACAAGTGATTACAATAAACAGTATAGGCTACAGTGGAAGAGGGGTACAGGGACATAAGTAGGGACATAAACAAAGGAGGTGGTAAGAAAAAGTGGCTCTACCTACTCACGTCGGTTCTGAGTCTTCACTTTTTAGTCAGATGATGGTGATCCGTATTACAATCGTGTTTTATACCTGTGGTTTTTAAATGTTATTTTATGCAACTGTAGAATAGCCTATAGTTTACTCCATGATGGACCAATAACATAAATTAAGAAATTTCACAAGCTTTTAAATATACACACAAGCTTTTGAAATATATATGTCCTACAGCCGATACATCAGCTGTAGAACAGATATTTGTCATCGAAAGCCTATCACGAAATCTAGCCGCTCAACCTTGCACCATGTGAATTTTAGCATTCGTTACGAATGTTTCAAAGATACGCAGTGTAGCCTACTTCATACAACCGAATATGCACAGAGTAAAATAATAAATGACTTCACCTTGATCCTTATATAACCACAAATATAAAAGACTACCCATGCTAACTGCGATAGAAGGCAAAAAACTTTAGATCTGTTTTAAAGTGAGCTTCTCCTTCATTCCACAAAACTAATAGACGAATTAATGATCAATACACATAGCAGCAATATTCAGTAGCAGGAACAAAGATTAAATCCAACAGTTACTAGGATCTATATAAACTGCTATATTTACCTATTTGTATATTGGCGCTACCTTTAACACATTAGAACGGCATACGTGTTTCAAGGTAACACAACTTAATGCACTTTATTTTAACAGATACTATTTAAGCTAAATTAGAAACGAATAACGATGTAAGCGTATAACAATTGAGTAAACATGGGTGTGGTTATTATAACTTAACCACAAAATATCCAAGTAAGTCATAACTTTTGACAGGCGTTGGTTGCTGAACTAATAAGATGGCAGGTATGCCAGATGCAATATGTTTAGATCACGAAGGTATAGTGGTTTACCCCTACTGCTGGTACGTGTCATTAGAATGTATGTTTTTGACACGAGGTGCCTTGTAACTTTCAGAGCCCTGATATGCAAATCCTTTGACTTTACTTTGAAGTGTGCGATTGTGCACTTCAATGGTTTGGCCAAAAAGTGGTGAGCCTGGATGTTAAATGAAGTTCAAACGTATAAGTATATATCCTGTAGTCTGATAGACAAGACCTTGGAACAAATGCAAAACCTTTCATAGGAGTTGCAATTTTGTTTAGTGTTTTACAGATATTAGTGATACTATTTCTATGAGCCATGTTGTTTCATTTGAAAACGTAGAATAATCATGTCAACCAGTTTTTCAGTGTTATTACACACATACATTTTTATATACTATCCAATGATGACACATCATATAGCCTATATTTCATACCTGCTTTATGAAATAACTATTATTTATTATTTATAAACAAATGTAAGATTTGGGACGACATGGACTCTTAGCAATGTGAAAAAGCGTCACTTAAGACGTCTCCTGAAATTCTTGTGTGGCTATCAATCCGTTAAAAAAAACTTTCAATGTCCATTAGAAAACTAACTTACAAAACCACTCAAGGCTACAATACACTTACCAAGTGCGCTCGTTTTTTATCAGTTATATTATATAAAGTAGCCTGTGTAGTCATGTCTTTAATCTTGAAAACTAAATTAAAATTGTAGCCATACTCAAGCGAGTGTTTTGTCGGAAAGTAAAACTTGAATTTTCAAGGCACCTTGTCGGCTTAAGCTCGTGACTCTATGATATGTTATGATCTTCCTTTTGGAATAATTTCGGGGTTTTTGATTTTCTCACAAGTAACATTTTGATTAATGTGCACCACGCTGTTTCTCTGTTTCATATTCATATCTAATCTCATGCCCCATAAAATAATGACAAAAGGCAGGCACGAACTATCTCATCTGCCGGAATACGACAAAAAGCTGCTGTTTGTGGCATGTGCTTGATTTATGAATGTTAGGAAGTTTCTATCTGCGAGTTCTGATTGAAATGTTTTATTTCCCCAACAAATTACTCTCTCTCTCTCTCTCTCTCTCTCTCTCTCTCTCTCTGCTTATTGTTCTCACAGAAGTGAGTTTGCGAAGATTTAAATTTTTGTAGATTCTTCTGGATAAGTAATTGCATAGTTATTTCAAATAAACTAGCACGAGCATTTATTTATTTATCGTTACCAATCAATCGATTAATCATTCATCACTTCATAGTCATGAATACTTTTGAAAGGTGGTGCATTGAGCCATTTATTTGATTATCATTCATATTTGCTTCTTCATCTGGATAAATACTTTGCAATTCTTTCTGATTACTATATATATATATATACACACACACATACATACATACAGTCTACACGTCTGCAGATTCAAAGCTTGAAGAAGAAAAGGTATTTTAGGGAAAAGTAGGGTTTTTTAGGGAAAAGTATACTCCAACAAAATTCTTCTCTGCTGTGACAAGAAATATTTTCTTTTGATACGCTTCCTCTCCCACGTGGATATGTTTAGTGTCATCTAGTCTCAAGCATGGCGCTAATAGCCAGTGCATGGGGTCATTGACTATTAGTATGAAGAATAACTGCGTGGAGATTGCCCTTGAAAGAAGGCGCTTGGATGACAATAACACTGCAGACGACGATAATTTCACAGGGAATAACAAGTGCTGGCTAACCTCTATGGAACTGGAATAAAAACTGTGGAATTCAATGTAAATTGAACCATATTTTCACTTTGACTATCTCAATAGTAATGGTATTTCTACAGTAGCCTACACCCACTGTTAAAAATAAGTTATTATTAGCCGAAACATTACTGTATCTTATTGTAAATGTACAACGACGAGATATTTCTAATTTCATGTTTAGCCACATATTGTAGACATGAATTATTTTATAATAGCCGAACAATGCTTCTGTTGGCTAATAGGCCGGACACGCGCCCTAATCGACACATTCTTGCTTTATAGAATACTGCTTCGGCCCTTTTCCCGATAATATTGAAAGTACGCCTGCGGGACAGCTCTTACAAGGCATCCTTACAAATTTGCGAAATGTTTCTCCAAAACACCGAGTAGAAAAATCGTTAAGATAAAGGTATGAGTGCGTCTTTAGTGCGAGTGCGGGAACCATGCGAAAAAGCTTGGCTAGTCAATCTAAAAACAATCAATACCGCTTAAATTCATGCAGTGAACACGATTACATTTGAATGAAACTTTTACTTTCAATGCACGAGAGTTGCACTCAAGAGGCACATTTATTTGGTCGTTTGGGTATTAACTAAATTTATCTGGATAAAATCAACTGCTGAATGAATTAATGTAATTTATTAATAACACTTAATGTTTATGATGTGATATTACCAAAATGGAACGCACTGGCTCTCGACGTAGCCAACAACGTTTTTAACTTGCCTACAAGAGTAGTAATTTTAGCAACAAATGGCATCCAATCGTCTTTTGACTAATCCAATTTATTTATTTTTTACTTATTTTGTCTACAAGCTATAGTAGACATTTTGACATTGGTATTTAAATACTGCGTGAGCGGCAATGCAGTGATGTTGGTTTTTAATGCATAAAGGATTTGTCAGTTTAATGCAAAACCCTACGAGGGTTTTGGGAAACAGGGCCTGCCGCCTGACGATCAGACCTTTGTTGTGGCACTTTGTTCAAATTGAAGGTGGATACAATACAATAGCCTACACCAAAACGTCAATTGGTCTCAGAGGTTACCCACTTAGGCTATTTTTACTTTTCCGCTGGGTCTCAACAATTTATAATGTTATAACGCCATCGGTTGGTTTTCACATTACTGTCATTATTATAGGCCTACATAAATGCGTGTTTTATTTTGTGGTGTATATTTTTTTCATACGGATTCGGACGGAACGCGCTATTTTTAACAGAAGAGTTGTTAAAATTAAAGCGTAGATGCCCAAATTTCTATCCTGCCTGTGTGTGCAGCAATAGAAACACACGAAGTACTTTATCTACCGTCCTTGACCTTCATATGTCATCTGAGGCTCAGTTCTATAATCATGTGCGACTAAATCACACAAATATGGTTTATGGTGCGTTTTTAATATCATTGTATTTAACAAGGACTAGATCGGCACCATTCATGAACAAAATACATTGCTTGGTGTACCTGTAGATAACCGATACTTTTCATCACAGTGAAACCATGAAAAATGTATTTAGGCAAAATTTAAACAAATAAACAAGCAAAGAAACAAATAAATATAGGCCTACATTTAAAAAGAAAGGCTTGAACTATCACTCCACATTCATGGGTAATTGACACGCGCTATGTTCTGATTTTCCCAACAGCTAGTGTGTCCATACATTTAACACGAAGTAGATCTTTATTAAGTATAATGTTATATGAACCCCCCTACAGTAACTGTCAGGAACAGGTATTCGCAGTGTGAAGTAAGTGCTCTCCCAATCTGTGAGAAATCCACATCTGATGTTATGAACAGCCAGGAGAACGGGATATAAAAGAGCACGCGCTACACTGTGGAGGAAATAGGCTTCTGTTCCCTCCGTCTAGATATTCTGCCCACATAGGATTTTCTGGTGTTGAATGTCTAGCCCCTGATTTTGTAACATGATCTACTTCTGAAGACCACAAGTTTAAAATGTATCAAATTATCCTGCATTTGAACATTAATTGATGTATGCTCTCATTGAGGAGAAACCTAATGCCCTTCTACTTTTCATTGGTTAAAATACAATTTTTATGATATCTATGATATCCTTCAGCTTAACCTTAATTCAGATAGTCATAGCAATTAAATTACAGTGTATCACTGCTGTCTGTGCACAAGTATGGTGTTTGCCAGTATGATGTTTCATTAGGGAACACATACTATTACTGTAAATAATAATAATTTGTGCTGAAATACAGTCTTGTCCAATTGTAAAATCTTTTCACAAATGATTCCCATTAGATGCTAATAAATGTAAAGGTAAACTAAATTATAATCTCCCATTCAGTAATCTATACTAAACTATTTTAATTCATCATGTGGGAGTGCTGACATGTTTTGTGAGTGATGGGGTGCTCCATATTAAAGAGTGAGGTAGGAATGTAGAACCACTTTTTTACTTCATAAAGAATTTCTGCACTTTTTTCACTGTGTTTGATGATATTTACCTATGGTAAAAACTGTCATTTTGATCATTTTAACCAGTGTTCTCAAGCATTTAAATTGTGTCTTAATTGTGATTTATTTCATTTTTGACATACATGGGGAGAATAAAGGCGAAAGCTAAATTTAATTCTTGTATTTGTATCATTGCATCAGTGGAATACCAGCATTTCCAGTCGTAAATGCACAGAATAAAACCGAAATATAACAGCTTTATATATTAAAAGCTTCATATATTACATAAATATTATGTATATATTACAAATCTGACATGCAGACTGTAAAAATAAATTTGGTTCTCCCAATTAATAAATTTTAACTGATTATAATACCACTTTTGAGTTGGCTGAACTTTCAACATTCAAGGTCCTGGAGATTAAAAATTCTAAGCTCCGATGACAAGTCTTTTATGTTTGCACAGCAACTATTAACTATGAACTATAAAAAATAAAGGTGTTTGTGGGGTAAAAATAAACAAGACATGGGCCAAATTCCATCCATCAACCCATCCATTTTCTGTACCGCTTACGCCTGGGTAGTGGGGGGCTGAAGCCTATCCCAGCATATATTGGTGCAACCAGCCTTCTTGCTTTGAGGTGACAGCATTCACTGCACCACCTCATGAAGAAAGTGTAAAATAATACTTTTATTATTAGTTTTACAGCAGGAGTGGGAAATCTTATCTGAAAAGGGCCGGTGTGGTTGCAGGTTTTTGTTTTAGCCCAGCTAAAGATACCTGTTTCTACTTATCAAGGTCTTGATTGAAGACCATGATTAGTTAATTAGGTGAATCAGGTGTCTTAGTGCTGGGCTAAATAAAAAACCTGCACTCACACCAGCTTTTTTCGGATAAGATTCCCCACCCCTGTTTTACGTGCATCATTAAAAGAGTCTTTAGTATGAAAAAAATAAAAGCAATGACTTTTGATTGACCCTTTAGTCAGTACAAGAACATACAGGGGTGAACAAAATAAGAGAAAGATCAGTTTTCCATAAAACAGCTGCCACATGTTTGTTAAGCAAAATCGCCACCCTTTTCACCGAATGACCTGTGGTGTTTTTCGACTTATGCATTTGTTTCCTTTACATTATGGCTTTCTATTTTGATGAGTATGTCAATTGATAAAATTTTTGCCATGGGGTGGCACAGTGGTGCCGTGAATAGCACTGTGGCTTTACAACAAGAAGGTACAGTGTTCGAATCCTAAATATTTAGAGAAATGACTATGGAAAAAATAATCATAAAATGAATAAACTTTTCATGAAGGTCTTTCCCATGAATGTAGCCTTGCTGAAATGTTATTCATATACAGCAGAGCACTGACAGAAAAAAAAACACAAAAAAAGAAAAAACTACACAGACATAATTAAGGCCTGTGACTACATTTCTGGCCTACAAGTGATAGGTACTGTTTTAAATTGGGGGGAGTGCATTTCTGACATGGAATCAATCAACATTAGTCTTTTCTGTTTAAATGCAAGCATTTATAGGTACCTCTTCAAGTCAGGCCTTTGTAGAATTTCTGAAGCCTTTATTTGCATTCAAATGCATAATATAAGGTGGCAATAGTACCCTTCACAAGCATACATACACTTTAATAATAAAGTTAAAAAGTGCAAGCTGCTAAAATTAAATACAAACGTTCAATTCTCACCTATTTAGGGGGTGATCTATTTAAGGCTTTCTAACTCCGGGTGTGAGCATTACTGAAACTTGGTAAATGGCTTAAATGAAACAGAAATGGCTTAAATGAAGACAGGTGTACCATTTACAATACAAACTCAGATCTGTTTATTTTCATAATTTAAGTCAAAATAAAGTGCCACAAATGCAAAGAAACTTGGAAAAATGCAACAAAAAACAGGTACTGAGAGATACATAAGTGAAACAGGTAAATCTATACATTTCCTGGATCATAAACTCCATGTCCACAAGTGTGCAAAATCTGAGGATGATATGCAGAACTACTAAAGATTTGTGATGCAAAATATAGGTAGTGTACCCTGTTGTCCATTAGTGTCTCCAAATCTAACGAAATGGCTAAATTGTGCACTGCTCTAAATAAAAGAAATAATGATATATTTAACTACAAATCAACATTTCTGGCTCATAAAACTCACCTTTGCATCATTTTCAAGTGGTAATTACTATCTTTTCATCAGTATAGGGGGGTAGATATCTATGGGTCCAAAACCCTAACCAAAAAATATGTCATAAAATGAATAAAATTAGTTTTGTCCATTATAAAGCATATACAGTCAAGCTGGAAAGTCTGAATTCCCCTTTCACCTTCTCCACATTTTATTACATTACAGACATATTCTACAATAGATTGAGTTAATTGTTTGTCTCAAAATTCTACACAAAATAGCCCATAATGACAAAGTGAAAACATGCTTTTAGAAATTTTTGCAAATGTATTAAAAATCGAAAACTGAAATATTTAATTTACATAAGTATTCATACCCTTTGCTTTAACATATTTTTAAAGTATCATATTTAATATTTGGTCGCATATCCTTTGCATGCTGTACTCCCGAATTTACTGAATTGAAAGTGAATTGGTTCATTGTAACCACCTTCAACAGACCAATCTGCATACCCTGCCTTACAAATGTGCATAAAATAACTTAGCAAACTGACAATGTGGAAGTAATATTTGTCAATCATATCCGGTGAAAATCCTTGGGATTTGATCAGTATGCTCCATTCGAGTGAAATACAGACATAATTTATCCCGTGCAAATGCTCTTCATAAAACACAGCCAGTTGGGGAGAGGGGGGGATTCCTAAATCACATGAGGTCCCCAGGTAATACTAGTCCAGTGTGAATAGGACATAAAAGTCTGTTAATTTCTATATGCTTTTTTCCTGATAATTTCACTAACTTTTGGGTCACGAAAAGTATTGATGGATATACTTGGTTCATTGCTGAAAAAGTTTGTTCACCTCTGCCCTAAGTGACAAGTACGCCATAGCCTATTATGTACGATAACATAAAAATAAAATAGTATTCCACCATCTGCAAAATGCTGCCAAATCTTCAATTAAAATCATTAGCCTACATCAAACATAAAATGAAATGTGAAATGCCCTCAAAATGCGAAAATAACAATAAGCCAATCAATCATATTGGACAAGACCAACGTGGTATCACCCGTACTCGTTACATAGCAACGCTTCTGCCCAAGCGTCTCTATGTGACGCCAAAGGTAGCCTTTTTCGTCGTATATTTACGCAGCCTTTTGCCTATATTGAAGCCTGTGGCCACATAACTTTTCTTTGGTTGTGGCACTTAAATATTATGCTTTTTTTTTCCTTCATCCGGTAGAGAGTTACGTGAACTCCTGTGGTCGGGCTCATTGGGGTGGGTTACGGGAATCACAAACTCACAAAAATCAACACACGGCAAAAACTGAGCGGGCATGCTTGCAGTGAATATTCATGAGCAAAGCCTTCGCCATAGTAGGATTCATAAATTCGCGACCGAGTGCGTCAACATGCTGATGCAAAAGTGCTCCTTCTGCGTCAAAAGCATGACGCCGTAGGCTGCTGAGATGAGACCAGCCTGACAAAACAGTGCTCGAGTGGAAAAACTAACGTACATATGTAGCCAGGGAGACCAACCGCATATTAAAAACAGTACTAATTGCAAATTGGGAAGGGAAAACTCATTGGGGAATGCATTTTCTGTAGAGCTTGCATAATACTAGACCGTTAAAACAAAAACTGCCATTACGCTGGGCTGTAATTAATTGTTCAAAGCACCCAATAAGACATGGCATATACTGTTGCGAAGGTTATAATGTACTCTATTGGATAAAAGAGGCGACAATGAAACCAGAATGAACTGAATGACACAGGCTTGCAGGGCATGTGGGGTATTACAAGTCGATGTTTCAGATAATAGCGATATAAAGTGTTTTACATTTCTCAAACGGATTGTACCAGACAATAAATGGCCACTAAATTTTGAAAGGAACATCTCTATGTGTAAAACCAATGGTAGGATTGTACATTTATTTATTAATCCTCCGCTACTTTCTTTTCCCACGGCCTCATACATCGAGAGAATAGCAGAGGGAGAAAGAAAATGTGATTTCTGAGATTACATTCATTAGCAAAACATTTGGGGGAAAAAATTTATTCAACTAGATGTCCCGTATCATAACCATATACGACCGCATACCTTTGATGTATGTGTAATGGTTTCAGTAGCGGCAAATTAAATGCAACGGAAAGGGGGATCAGAACAAGTCACCCACAAAAGTGAGGACCACTAAGGGAGCTTAAACCGCTAATGGGTAGAACAGAAAAAGGAATAATCCTAGTAGCTAAACAGCTTAATAATCACCCCCGGAAAATAGGACGAACTTGAAAACACAAATGAGAGCACAAAACAAAGTCTCCTGAGCTCAATACTAGAGCTTAAATGGGAAACAATAGAAAAGAAACACCTTCGGCACGTAACACTAAAATGGCCAGTAAGAAGGTGAAATGAAAATGAAACAACAAAGAAGACTGTCTCAGAGAGAACAGCACCGAGTAAGTCGAACAGTATAGCTTCAACAAGGAATAATCCTCTACGTAAAAACTAATAGGAAGAAGCAAGTCCCTCGGGAACATAAAGCAAGGCTTTAAGAGCATGAGGTCGCTTGTACCTAGCTATACCTGGCTCAACGTACGTATGAATGACAAAGAAGCACTGGGAAGCGGAAGTGAGGAGCTTAAATACCCAGCAGGCAGTAGCACAGGTGAAACTAATAATAGGCGAGGTGAAGCAAAACCCTGGAACGGAACGTGGGAAAAAATCAGATAGATTCCCGACCGGAGAGAAAGAACGAAAAAGGAAAAATAAACCACAGACCATGACAGTATGTGAGTGAAAATATATACAGTGCTGCTATAAGTTTGTGAACCCTTTAGAACTTTTCTGTATATCTGCATAAATTTGATCTAAAATGTACGGAAGCGTATTGCTGCCACACCAGAAAAAGAAAAAAATTATCAGTATCACGTTATAACGTGAATGTTATGTTCTGAGTCTGTTTTGTATTTCTGTCATGTTTTGTATTGTCACAGTTTATGAAGCATACATTTTTCCATGTTTTTCCGCAGCCTTGCGTTCATACTGCTTCTCTCTCTCTTGCTGTCACTCACGCTTCCCTTATTGTTTCATTCTCCTGTGTCTATTTACTAATCTACTAACGTTAGATCAGGATTGGGTAATACTAACTCTCTAACCATGTGTTCATGTTACCTTACGTTTCTCGTGCATGTCATTTACTAATTTACTAACGCTAGGTCAGGATAGGTGGGTGCTACACATTGGTGGTGGTAGAGACGAGTTTCCCCCTCATCACTGTAAAGCGCTTTGAGTGTCGAGAAAGGCGCTATATAAATACAAGGTATTATTATTATTATTATTATTATTATTACTAACGAGTACTAATTATCTTGTGATCTTGTCAACCCTCCACACCTGATTTCTTTTCGCATGCTGCTCTCAAGCTAAGTGTTTGCACCTGTCTACACATGCATACCAGCAGTCTTAGTCCCTCGTTGCGAGTTCGTCACACTAAATTATACGTAGTCTGTTGCCTGTTTTTCCCCAAGTGAACTATATGTTTTTTCCGAGTCTGTGTTTCGAGTTTGAGTTAGGTGTTTAGTTTCCGAGTTTGTTAGTTTTTTGTTGTCTGTTCTTTTGTTTATTGTTTTTCTATCTGATTGCTTTCCTGGTTTTGACCTCAGTCCGTGTTCTCACGACCCTGCTTCTGAATCTTGTTTTTGTACTTCTACCGTGCCTTACCGTTACCGACCCCTGCCTGTTTTTCGACTTCTCTTTTTGGATTTTGATTCTGTACCGTTTTTTGAACATTAAACTTCGGTTTTTTGGTACCCCTGTCTGCTATTGGGTCCCTACATTCCACCGATCGTAACAGTACGAACTCACCATCTGGGACCCAGCAGGCCTATCTTCCCATGGAGATCGATCCCTTCGGCTCTGATTCCTATGAGGAATACCTCATGGGGATCTGGGGGCAAAATCCAGAGTTTGCCCGCCGTCATGCCGACCACCACCCATCACCCCGGACTCCTCAACCCAGCTCCCACTCCATTAGGCTCAGAGTTATCTCTCTCCATCAGAACAGCTCTGAGCCTAGCCACAACCAGAAACCATCGACCTTTGATGGTACCCGTCTTGCCTTTTGCCCGGGGGGCTATGGGCCCGGGAGGAAACGATGGGGTCCTGGTTCCCGGCTCCGTCGACGGGCTCGGCCACCCGTTGACGGAGGATCCATCGTCTTTCCGTCCCAGCCCAAGCCTCCTGTCCCGTCCCGTCCCACGCCTCCTGTCCCGCCCCGCCCCAGTTCTCCTGGCCCGTTCTGTCCCAGCTCACCTGTCCAGTCCTGTCCCAGCTCTCTGGTCCCGTCCCAGCTCTCCTGTCCCGTTCTGTCCCAGCTCTCCTGTCCCGTTCTGTCCCAGCTCTCCTGTTCCATCCCGCCCCAGCTCTCCTGTTCCGTCCCGCCCCAGCTCTCCTGTCCCGTCCCGCCCCAGCTCTTCTGTCCCGTTCCGCCCCAGCTCTCCTGTCCCGTCCCGCCCCAGCTCTCCTGTCCCGTCCCACCCCGCCCCAGCTCTCCTGTCCCGTTCCGCCCCAGCTCTCCTGTCCCGTTCCGCCCCAGCTCTCCTGTCCAGTTCCGCCCCAGCTCTCCTGTCCAGTTCCGCCCCAGCTCTCCTGTCCCATTCCGTCCCAGCTCTCCTGTCCCGTCCCGTCCCAGCTCTCCTGTCCCGTCCCGTCCCAGCTCCCCTGTCCCATCCCGTCCCAGCTCCCCTGTCCCGTCCCAGCTCTCCTGTCCCGTTCCGTCCCAGCTCTCCTGTCCCGTTCCGTCCCAGCTCTCCTGTCCCGTTCCGTCCCAGCTCTCCTGTCCCGTTCCGTCCCAGCTCTCCTGTCTCGTTCCGTCCCAGCTCTCCTGTCCCGCCCCGGTCCATGCCTCCTGTCCCGCCCCGGTCCATGCCTCCTGTCCCATCCGGACCCGGGTCTCCTGGCCCGTCCCGTTCTAGCTCTCCGGTTCCGTCACGGCCCGTGCCTCCTGTCCCTCCCCGATCCGTGCCTCCTGTCCCTCCCCGGTCCTTGCCACCTGTCCCTCCCCGATCCGTGCCTCTGGGCCCATCCGGTCCCGGGCCTCCTGGCCTGCCCCGTTCCACGTCACCAGTTCGGTCCTGTTCCACGCCACCAGTCCCGTCCCGTTCCCTGCCTCCTCTCAAATGGCGGAACCAGCTAACCTCCTGTCCTGAGCAGCGGAGTCTGCTAATCTCCTGTCCTGAGCAGCGGAGTCTGCTTACCTCCTGTACCGAGCAGCGGAGTCTGCTAATCTCCTGTCCCGAGCAGCGGAGTCTGCTAATCTCCTGTCCCGAGCAGCGGAGTCTGCTAATCTCCTGTCCCGAGCAGCGGAGTCTGCTAATCTCCTGTCCCGAGCAGCGGAGTCTGCTAATCTCCTGTCCCGAGCAGCGGAGTCTGCTAATCTCCTGTCCCGAGCAGCGGAGTCTGCTAATCTCCTGTCCCGAGCAGCGGAGTCTGCTAATCTCCTGTCCCGAGCAGCGGAGTCTGCTAATCTCCTGTCCCGAGCAGCGGAGTCTGCTAATCTCCTGTCCCGAGCAGCGGAGTCTGCTAATCTCCTGTCCCGAGCAGCGGAGTCTGCTAATCTCCTGTCCCGAGCAGCGGAGTCTGCTAATCTCCTGTCCCGAGCAGCGGAGTCTGCTAATCTCCTGTCCTGAGCAGCGGAGTCTGCTAATCTCCTGTCCTGAGCGATGCAGCCGTCGCCGCCGGCCCCCTGAGCGATGCAGCCGTCGCCGCCGGCCCCCTGAGTGATGCAGCCATCGCCGCCGGCCCCCTGAGCGGTCCTGTCTGCGCCGCCGTCCACCTGAGCGGTCCTGTCTGCGCCGCCGTCCACCTGAGCGGTCCTGTCTGCGCCGCCGTCCACCTGAGCGGTCCTGTCTGCGCCGCCGGCCCCCTGAGCGGTCCTGTCTGCGCCGCCGTCCACCTGAGCGGTCCTGTCTGCGCCGCCGTCCACCTGAGCGGTCCTGTCTGCGCCGCCGTCCACCTGAGCGGTCCTGTCTGCGCCGCCGTCCACCTGAGCGGTCCTGTCTGCGCCGCCGGCCCCCTGAGCGGTCCTGTCTGCGCCGCCGTCCACCTGAGCGGTCCTGTCTGCGCCGCCGTCCACCTGAGCGGTCCTGTCTGCGCCGCCGTCCACCTGAGCGGTCCTGTCTGCGCCGCCGTCCACCTGAGCGGTCCTGTCTGCGCCGCCGTCCACCTGAGCAGTCACTCCTGCGCCCTTGTCCTTGCTCGCTGGCATGCACTGACTGGGGTATTTTTGATGGAGATCTGAATGATAGGGTTTCTGTCATCACGGATGACATCAACTTCTGCATAAACACCACCATTCCAGTTAAGACAATAAAGAAATATCCCAACTCCAAACCTTGGATCACTCCCCAAATAAAACAGAGCCTGAAGGAAAAGCACAAAGCTTTTAGGCTCAAAGACTGGGCTAGCCTCAAAATGGCAAATCGAAAAATAAAAAACGAGGTGTTTAAGGCGAAACTGAAATTTAGGGACAAATTTAGGGAATTTGAATTTGGCAACATGAACATCAAGCAGGCATTTCAGAAGGTGAAAACCCTAACTGGGTGTGAACCCAAACCCAACCTAGGTGCAATAACCGACCCAGAATCCTTTGCAAAAGAACTGAACACATTCTACGGCCGCTTTGATACTCAGGATTTTTCAGCTGAATGTGAAGGATGGTTGAGAGCCCTCCCTCCACCAGATCCCGAAAAACCGGCCCCTTTTACAGAGGAGGAGGGACGGCGCCAACTTAGTAAATGTAAGCTAGGCAAGGCCCCGGGGCCTGACGGCATCCCAGCAAGGGTGCTGAAGACCTGCACCCTGGAACTCTCACCAATTCTCCATTCACTCTTCTGCAAATCCTACCAGACTGCTACAATTCTTACCCTCTGGAAAACTGCTACCATAATCCCCGTACCCAAAAAACCCCGGCCCACAGAACTCAACTACTACTGCCCTGTTGCCCTCACATCCATAATAATGAAGTACCTGGAGAAGCTGCTGCTAGACACCAATCTGCCAGTTGTTGCCCCACAACTGGATCCCCTCCAATTTGCCTATAAGGCTAAGAACCTTTGTTAGGATCCTCTTTGTGGACTTCAGCTCTGCTTTTAACACCATCCAAAGGCATCTGATGATCCGGAAGCGACACCATTTCAACACTCCCCCCCCATCTGATTCATCTCATGCACAATTTTCTTAGTGACAGATTGCAAGCTGTGCGGGTAGGCACAACCACATAACCTGCACTCACCACTAACACCGGAGCGCCGCAGGGTTGTGAGTTGAGCCCGTTCCTGTACACACTTTACACTAATGACTGCACCGGTCCGTCACCCATCACTACTTACCTCAAATACTCAGATGACACAGCCATTCTTTCCCTACTCACAGACAACCACTCTGTTCTGGAATATCACAACACGGTTGCACACTTCACCCAGTGGTGTGAGGGTAACCATCTTCACCTCAATGTCAGCAAGACAAAGGAAATAATAATGCGTCACCTCAGCACCCCATTCTCATCAATGACCAGTTGATAGTTTCAAATACCTCGAAGTGACACTGGACAATAGATTCAGCTTCGACCAGCACACTAATGACACCCAAAAAAGGAGCCACCAAAAACTATCAGTCATCCGCAAGCTTAAAGGACTATATGTTTCCCCACAACGCCTCCTATTGTTATACCAGAGCACTATTCAGCCCATCCTACTGTACTTTTCCACCTGCTTTTTTAACATGTTATCCGTTACTAACCGGGCCAAACTCACACGCATAACCAACACCGCTGCCAGGATAATTGGTCTCCCAACACCCAATCTCGCAGAGCTGAACAGTAAGGCCATTGCACGCATTGCAACCTCAATAGAACAGGACATCAATCCCAATCCCACTCAGTCACCACGTTACCCTACTGCCCTCTGGGTGCAGGTATAGAACACTGAGGTGCAGAAGGTCTTGCTTTGGGAAAAGCCTGATCCCCGCAGCTATAGCTGCTTTAAATAATAGGCCTCGCTGAACAGGCCTGAGGGTGTACTATTGTCTGTCATTGTATGCTGTTACTGTGTGCTGTTATATGTACTGTTGTCTGATGTGTACAGTACTGTGGAAAGGAATTTCCCCTTGGGGACAATAAAGTCTAAAGTCTTTTTTCCTTGTGCCACTAGATGGCGATATTAGCTACACAGCCTAAGAGATGTAATTTCTTTACGGCAGTAGTCTAAGGAAATAAGCTATCATTACATGTGGAATAAATAAATAGCCTAATATATTTTTATTGACCCGTTTTAAAGTCAATTGCCGTCTGTGCATTTTACATAGGTCAACTGTCCCAACTTTTTTTGGAATTGGGGTTTGTAAATAAATGCAAATGGTGCACTTGAGTCAATTGTGGATGATACTTCGATGAAAATTTGACTATTCTGTCAAATTATAATAGACAATAAACACCTTTTAGGGTAGTCAACAACAATTGACCGCAATTGACTTCAGACGAACGAATGTTCGCTTCAGATGGTAAACAGATCAATCCATAGGTTATATTAGCCCATTTATTAATTTCACATGTAATAATACATATTTCCTTATTTTTGTTTTACTTTATTTGTTTATGTAGCCTATTTATTGCTGTAGGCTATTAAGTTGCTAGTGGTTCGTGTTTTGTTTTATTTTGCGGCTCTCATCCTGCTTTCCCGATTGTGAATCTATCAGATTTTTTCCACGTTCCGTTTCGTGGTTTGCCGTCCTACGACATTGCATTCGAGCCAGGTATAGCCAGGTTACGAGCGACCTCCTGATATTAAACATTGTTTATGTTCAGGGGGAACTTGCTAGTTAGCTACTTAATCAGGTATAAGATTTGTTTCCCTCCTGGAAGTGTTCTGCGCTATTTATTTAGCACTTTGCTGTTCTCTCGGAGACAGTTTTTCTTTTTACTTTCGTTAAGGAATTACGTTCCTGTTTTTACTTTCTTTCTTTATTATTTTCTCTCCCTTAATTATTGGTCCTCACATCTTGTGAGCTGACTTGTTGAGATTCCTCCCACCTTTGCGTTTGAATCTCCGAACAATTAAGAAACCTATTACAGTACAATCAAGCCAATCATGGTTGATTCAGCAAGGTGGCAGGAAGATCAATCGGGATAAAAGATCTGACAAATACATCAGGGGTATTGAGGCCAATCACGAGTTTCTGAACTCCTCCTTGAACCGTCACCTTATCGTGGTGGAGGAGTTTGAGTGCCCTAGGGACCCTAGGAGCTATGCTGTCCGGGGCATTTTGCCCCTGGTAGGGCCACCCATGGCAGACTGGTCCTAGGCGAAGGGTCAGACAAAGAACGGTTCAAAAGACCCTTCATGATGAACAAAAAAAAAAGAGGAAGTGTACCCAGCCCGGAGGGTTACCGGGGCCCCGCCCTGGAGCCAGGCCTGGGGTAGGGGCCCGTGGGCGAGCGCCTGGTGGCCGGGCTTTCGCCCATGGGGCCCGGCCGGGCCCAGCCCGAACTGGATACATGGGCTCGTCCTCCCGTGGGCCCACCACCTGCAGGAGGAACCGGAAGGGTCCGGTGCTTTGTGGATTGGGCAGCAGACCAAGGCGGGGGCCTTGGCGGTCTGATCCCCAGCTATGGAAGCTGGCTTTAGGGACATGGAATGTCACCTCTCTGCGGGGAAAGAGCCGGAGCTGGTGGAAGAGGCTGAGCGTTACCGGCTAGATATAGTCGGTCTCACCTCGACACATAGCTCTGGCTCCGGAACCCAAGTCCTTGAGAGGGGTTGGACTCTCTCCTATGCTGGAGTTGCCCCAGGTGAGAGGCGGAGGGCCGGGGTGGGCTTCTTGATAGCCCCCAGGCTCTCTGCCTGTACGTTGGGGTTCACCCCGGTGGACGAAAGGGTTGCTTCCCTGCGCCTTCGGGTCGGGGAACGGGTCCTGACTGTTGTTTGCGCTTATGCGCCGAACAGCAGTTCAGAGTACCCACCCTTCTTGGAGTCCGTGGGAAGGGTGCTGGAAAGCGCCCCAACTGGGGACTCCATTGTCCTACTGGGAGACTTCAACGCTCACGTGGGCAATGACAGCGTGACCTGGAGGGGCGTGATTGGGAGGAACGGCCGGCCCGATCTGAACCCGAGTGGTGTTCAGTTATTGGACTTCTGTGCTAGTCGCAGTTTGTCCATAACTAACACCATGTTCGAACATAAGGATGTCCATCGGTGCACGTGGCACCAGGACAGCCTAGGTCGTAGGTCAATGATCGATTTCATAGTCGTATCATCTGACCTGCGGCCGTATGTTCTGGACACTCGGGTGAAGAGAGGAGCTGAGCTGTCAACTGATCACCACCTGGTGGTGAGTTGGATCAGATGGCGGGGGAAGACACCGCGCAGACCTGGTAGGCCCAAACGAGTAGTGAGGGTCTGCTGGGAACGCCTGGCGGAAGAACCTGTCAAGACGATCTTCAACTCCCACCTCCGGCAGAGCTTCAACCATGTCCCGAGGGCAGTGGGGGACATTGAGTCCGAATGGACCTTGTTCCGCTCTGCCATTGTCGAGGCGGCTGTCGTGAGCTGCGGCCGCAAGGTTGCTGGGGCCAGTCGCGGCGGAAATCCCCGAACCCGATGGTGGACACCAGGGGTGAGAGGAGCCGTCAGGCTGAAGAAGGAGGCCTACAGGGCGTGGCTGGTCTGTGGGTCTCCGGAAGCAGCTGACGGGTACCGGCGGGCCAAGCGGTGTGCGGCCGTGGCAGTCGCCGAGGCAAAAACTCGGGCGTGGGAGGAGTTCGGGGAGGCCATGGAGGAAGACTATCGATCGGCTCCGAAGAGGTTCTGGCAAACCGTCCGTCGCCTCAGGGGGGGAAGGCGGCAACTTGCTCACACTGTTTACAGTAGTGACGGGGGGCTGCTGACGTCAACTGGGGAGATAGTCGGACGGTGGAAGGAATACTTTGAGGAGCTCCTCAATCCCACCAACACGCATTCCATGGAGGAGACAGAGTCGAGGGAGGACTTGGGGAGGGGTCGTCCAATCTCCGGGGCAGAAGTCGCCGAGGCGGTGAAACAACTCCGCGGCGGCAGAGCTCCGGGGGTGGATGAGATCCATCCTGGGTATCTCAAGGCTCTGGATGTTGTAGGGCTGTCTTGGCTGACACGCCTCTGCAACATTGCGTGGACATCGGGGGCAGTGCCTTTGGAGTGGCAAACCGGGGTGGTGGTCCCCATCTTTAAGAAAGGGGACCAGAGGGTGTGTTCCAACTACCGGGGGATCACACTCCTCAGCCTCCCTGGGAAGGTCTACTCCAGGGTATTGGAGCGGAGGGTCCGGTCGATAGTTGAACCTCAGATCGAGGAGGAGCAATGTGGTTTTCGTCCCGGCCGTGGAACCGTGGATCAGCTCTTTACCCTCGCTAGGGTGCTGGAAGGGGCATGGGAGTTTGCCCAACCAGTCCACATGTGTTTTGTGGATTTGGAGAAGGCTTATGACCGTGTTCCCAGGGGCATCCTGTGGGGGGTACTCCGGGAGTATGGGGTGGATGGCCGCTTACTAAGGGCCATTCAGTCCCTGTACCGAAGGAGTGAGAGTCTGGTCCGCGTTGCCGGCAGTAAGTCGGACTTGTTCCCAGTGGGGGTTGGACTCCGCCAAGGCTGCCCTATGTCACCGTTTCTGTTCATAACCTTTATGGACAGAATTTCTAGGCGCAGCCGGGTGGCGGAGGGGGGGCCAAGTTTGGTGGTGGAAGGATTTCGTGTCTGCTGTTTGCGGACGATGTGGTATTTTTAGCTCCATCCAACAGCGACCTTCAGCTCCTGCTGGGGCTGTTCGCAGCCGAGTGTGAAGCGGCTGGGATGAGAATCAGCATCTCCAAGTCTGAGGCTATGGTCCTCAGCCGGAAAAGGGTGGACTGCCCACTCCGGGTCGGGGGGGAGGTCCTGCCTCAGGTGGAGGAGTTTAAGTATCTCGGGATCTTGTTCACGAGTGAGGGTAGGATGGAGCGGGAGATGGACAGGCGGATCGGGGCGGCGTCAGCAGTGATGCGGGCGCTATACCGGTCCGTCGTGGTGAAGAGAGAGCTAAGCCAAAAGGCGAAGCTCTCGATTTACCGGTCAATCTACGTTCCAACCCTCACCTATGGCCACGAGCTATGGGTAGTGACCGAAAGAACGAGATCGCGAATACAAGCGGCCGAAATGAGTTTCCTCCGCAGGGTGGCCGGGCTCAGCCTTAGAGATAGGGTGAGGAGCTCGGACATCCGGGAGGGACTCAGAGTAGAGCCGCTGCTCCTCCATGTCGAGAGGAGCCAGCTGAGGTGGTTCGGGCATCTGGTGAGGATGCCTCCTGGACGCCTCCCTCGGGAGGTTTTTCGGGCATGTCCGTCCGGGAGGAGACCTCGGGGCCGACCCAGGACACGCTGGAGGGATTACATCTCTCGGCTGGCCTGGGAACGCCTCGGGATTCCCCCGGAAGAGCTGGCGGAAGTGGCTGGGGAGAGGGCGGCCTGGGTTCCCTTGCTGAAGCTGCTGCCCCCGCGACCCGGACCCGGATAAGCGGAAGACAACGGACGGACCAGTTTCTGGCTAATCAAGTTCGTCAGTTGAGCGCCCAAATGAGGGTTCAAGAGGGTTGGTTCCACGAGTTGATGGAGGGTATGCAATCCCTCAGTGTCACACTAAGCATTCACACCTCCCACTCAGGCTGTCGCCTCCTCAATTCCCTTTGTTCAAATTGGTAGGGAACCCAAGTTACAACTTCCTCTCCGCTATGATGGTAGAGCAGGAAAATGCCGTGGGTTTCGCTCAATGTTCTAATTTTTTTAAAGTTCAATCCTCATGGTTTAATAATCCAGACTCCGAAGTAGCTTTTATTCTGTAAACTACTTTCTGGGTCTACGCTTGATTGGGCTACGCCAGGGGTGTCCAAACTACGGCCTGCGGGCTAACTGCGGCCCATGGTCCATTTTTAATTGGCCCGCAGTAAATTCTGAAATTGTAATGGAATATGGCCCACACATAAAATTTGCGATTTATTGTATTGTACTTCTTAGTTTTAACACTAGGTGGAGCTACTGTCTTGAAAAGGCAGCTTCAATCAAAGCAAAATTTTGCTGCAGGTGACCAAACATGGCAGAACCTAAAAAACGCAAAATAGCAAGTGAGTGCAGAAAATTTCAGACACGGTGGGAAAATTGATATTTATTCATAGAATACAAGGGAAAGTGTGTCTGTTTGATTTGCAATGAAGCTGTTGCAGTGATGAAAGTCTATAATGTACGACGACACTATGAAACCAAACATCAGACCTACGCGTCCTACACTGATGCCAAGCGGAAACAGAAAGTTAAGCAAATGGCAGCTAGCCTGCTGGCTCAACAACAGCATTTTTTCTGTGCTAACAAAACACAAGAAAATGCCACAACAGCCAGTTACAAGGTAGCTCAACTCAATGCTCGACACAGGAAACCTTTCTCAGATGGTGACTTCATAAAACAGTGCCAGTTGCAGGAATAATGTGCCCGGAGAAAATGCAGGAATTCAACAACGTGAGCATGTCCAGAAACACAGTTGTGCGGCGAATCGAAGACTTGTCAGCTAACGTAAAACAGCAAGTGTCAGATAAAGCTTGTGCTTTTGATTTTTATTCAATTGCATGTGATGAAAGCACAGATGGCACAGATGCCACAGACACCGCACAGCTGTAAATTGTTTTGCGGGGAGTTGACAATAACTTTTGCGTTACGGAGGAGCTGCTTGATCTTAGGAGTCTAAAGGGCACAACGACGGGTAAATACATTTTTGAAGCTATGTCAGGCGAGCGCAAAGGAATGGCCTCTATGGTGTGCGCCAAGGTGCATGAGACTGGAGGTGCGGCTGTTAAAATGCACTGTATCATCCACCAAGAAGCCCTCTGTGCCAAGATAGTCCAGCTTGGCGATGTGATGAATACAGTTGTTAAAACTGTCAACATAATTCGAGCACGAGGGCTCTACCACAGAGAATTTAAAGCTTTCCTAGCTGATGTTGATGCTGAATACGGGGACCTACTCTACCATTCTGATGTGCGCTGGCTAAGTCGCGGCTCCGTGCTGAAGCGGTTTTATTCCCTGAGATCAGAAATCTACCAGTTTTTGAAAGATAAGTACCGACCTCTTCATGAGCTGAGTGACCCTCTATGGTTGGCGGACCTGTCTTTTTTAGTTGATCTTAGTGATCATCTTAACACACTGAACAAGAGCCTACAAGGCAAAGACCAGCTTGTACCACAACTTTATGCGCACATGAAAGCATTATGTGTGAAGCTCCGTCTCTTTGAGACACAACTACGCAACTTCAATGTTGCACACTTCCCCACGATGTCCGAAATCAACATTGCTTTTCCAAAGGCCAATCTTTCTGCTAAAAAGAGGAAATATGTGTCTGTGATCACATCTCTCATGACAGAATTCAGTCAGCGCTTCCAAGATTTTTCTAACATTGAGAAAGAAATCAAGCTGTTCTTGACTCCCTTCATGGTGGATGCAGAAAAAGTAGAAGAGAGTCTACAATTAGAACTTATCGAAATGCAGTGTGTTAATTCTCTGCAGAATCAACATCAGCTTCTCTACCTACCCGACTTCTACCAGAGCTTGGAAAAGACCAAGTTTCCTCTAATGAGACGCCACGCAAAAAGAATGATGAGTCTGTTCGGCAAAAATTTTCTCTGTTAACTTTGAACAAAAGCCGATTGAGAACCAAAATGACCGACAGCCATCTCTGTGATGTCTTTCGCATCTCAACTACCAAACTTACTCCTGACCTGCCAGCCATCCTTCAGTCCAAAGCTCAGCATCACTGCTCCCACTGAGTGCAACGCTGTTCCCATTATAGGTGAGTTAAAAATATACTACACAGTATTCATGCATTAATAAGCCCAATTACTTAATAAATTCAGTCAATTAATGTTGATAACATTTTCTATAAAATGTTAGTGGATGTGTTAACAAGCCCAATAACTTATTTGCATAACAAGTTTGAAATATACCCATTCCTCTTATTTCCCCCCCTTTATACAGGGCTGTGAAGCTGATCACCATCCTGACTAAGAAGCAATCTGAGGCTGCTGTTTTGAGAATGTGCTGTACACCATTTTTGTAACAAAATAAATAAAAACCCATTAATGGAAAGCTGATGTAGGCTGTTTTTTTCTTTAAGCATATTCAATTATCAAGCACAATTTATCTACATTTGATTGATTTTGCTAACTTTAATACACTAGAGGTGAGGCGATATACCCCACCTATAGTGAGTGGCCCAGCCCTTTGTATATTTTTCTGTATGTGGCCCTCAGTGAAAAAAGTTTGGACACCCCTGAGCAACACCCTTGATCAGGGATAAATCTCCTATTTTAAATTCCACTATGACACTCATGAAGGAGATGGAGTTGGTTTCCGACCATAACATTTCGAGTCGGGAATCGGCTAGACAGCTTCATCGCCTTCGCCAGGGTAACGATACTGTGGCTGAATTCGCCATAAAGTTTGGATTGTTGGCAGGGGAGACAGGTTGGTCAGAAGCTCCTCTTATGACATCGTAATCCTAGACAGGCTCGTTAGGCACTGTTTTTTACACGTTTTAACTTTCTTTTAACCTATCATCCCGGGACAAAGAATGTTAAGCCTGATGCTCTGTTGCGGGTTTTTGAGCGAGCAGATGGTCCTGCAGTTCTGGAGCACATTGTGCCTGTTTCTCAAATAGTGGCTCCGGTGTTGTTGGACATTGAGGTGGCGGTTCAGCAGGCGTTGCTGCGCACCCCGGATCCAGGTGGGGGTCCCGTCGGGCGCCTTTTTGTTCCTCTTGAGGTCAGGTTTCGAGTGTTACAGTGGGGCCATTCCTCTCAGTTTGCGGCGCACCCTGGTGTCCATCGGACTAAGGAATTTTTTCCCAGACGGTTCTGGTGGCCAGGCATTGAGAAGGATGTGCGCGAATTTGTCGGGGAATGTGCTGTACGCGCTCGGAGTAAGAGTTCTCGACTCTCACCTTTGGGGTTGTTGCGGCCCCTACCCATACCTAGGCAACCTTGGAGTCACATAGCATTGGACTTTGTAGCTGGATTGCCTGACTCACAGGGTAATACGGTGATCAGTTATTGTGGACAGATTTTCCAAGGCTGCACATTTTCTCGCCTTGGCTAAATTACCATCAGTGCTGGAGACTGCTCAGTTAGTCATTGCGCATGTGTTCCGAGTTCACGAGTTACCTCTGGATATTGTGACTGGGGTCCTCTGTTTGTCGCTAAGTTCTGGCCTTTTGTGCCCAGTTGGGCGCGTCGGTTAGTCTTTCTTTGGGGTTTCACCCGCAAACTAACGGGCAGACAGAGAGAACTAACCAGACAATGGAGAACACCCTTAGGCTAATCCTACGTCGTGGAGTTGGTACCTCCCTTGGGCGGAGTATGCAAATAATACTTTGCGCAATGCCTCCACAGGTCTTTCTCCTTTTGAGGCTCAAGTAGGGTACCTTCCTCCATTGTTTCCGGAACTGGAGAAGAATGTGGAGGTTCCCTCGGCTGGTTCTTTTATTCGGAAGTGTCGCTCGGTGTGGAAACGAGTTCGCTCATCTCTGTTGCGAGAGTCGGCGTCCAAAAAGGTTTCGGCTGACAGACATCGCCAGACAGCTCCCTCTTATCGGGTCGGTCAGCGAGTCTGGCTCGTCACATGATTTGCCCTTGAGGGTTGAGTCACAAAAACTTGCCCCACAGTACATTGGACCGTTTAAGATTATCCGGAGGATAAATCCTGTAACAGTCCATCTGCAGTTGCCACGCTCCATGCGGATTCACCCCACGTTCCATGTTTCACGGCTAAAGCCGTTGCTTGTCAGTCCGTCGTCTCCTGCTGAGAGACCCCCTCCTCCTCCTTGGTTCGTGAATGGAGGTCCTGTGTATACCGTCTGCCGTATTATGGCGGAGAGACGGGTGGGCAGGGGGTGGCAGTTTTTGGTGGACTGGGAGGGATATTGGGTTCCAGCCAGAGATATTTTAGATCCTGATTTAATTAGAGATTTCCGCAGTAGTCGGCCTGAGGTTGTCCCTTAGAGGGGGGGTCCTGTAGTGGTTTGTGGCTGTTTGTTTGCTTTTCTTTTGCGGCTCTCGTCCTGCCTTCACGATTGTGAATCAATCAGATTTTTTCCACGTTCCATTTCGTGGTTTGCCAGCCTCATTATTGCTTTCACCTGTGCTTCTACCTGCGGGGTATTTAGGTTCCTCACTTCTCCAGTGGTTCTTTGTCTTACGACATTGCATTCGAGCCAGGTACTAGCGACTTCCTGATATTAAACTTTGTTTTATGTTCAGGGGGGACTTGCTAGAGCTACTTAATCGGCTATAGGATTGTTTTCCGCCTGGTAGCGTTTCGTGCCATCTGTTTTGTATATTGCTGTTCTCTAGGAGACAGTTTTTCTTTGTACTTTCGTTTTGGTATTACACTCTACCGGCTGTGAGCTAAGGTAGCCGAGAGTGTTCTTTTGTTTGCTAAGTTTCCCATTTTAGCTCATTACGTGAGCTCGGGAGATTTAGTTGGTATACTACTTTACTAGTTTGCTCGTTTTAGTGGGTTGATTTTCGTTTATTGGCTGCTTAGGAATTTAGTTCCTGTTGTTTCTTTCTTTTCTTTTATTATTTTCTCTTCCATTTATTGGTCCTCACGGTTGTGAGCTGATTTATTCTAATTCCCCCACCTTTGAATCTCCGAACCATTAAAGACCAATTCCAGATACTGATCATTTTTTTCTTTTTCTGGTGTGGCAGCAATACGCTTCTGTAAAAATGTGATCTTGGGGGGTGAGACTAGATTCAGCTGTAAATTACACTGGTACAGTATGGAACACATGACTGGCTAAATGGCTGTAAGTCATCCAGGGTCTAAGGCAGTGGTTCTCAAACTTTTTCTGTCACGCCCCACTTTGGAGGAAGAAAAATGTTCATGCCCCACCGCCCCAAAAAAATTGTAACAAAATGGTCCATGTTGAACTTTTATTGAAATAAAAATCCATCTGTGCTTTTTCAAATATAAAGAAAATTGCACTTTCAAGTAAACCACATTGCTCCATTAGACAAAAACAAATAAAATGTGCAATCACTTTCGTAGAACAATGCAACAAATATTTGGCAAAAAAATAGCTTATTGTGGCTGCAATGAACCTGTTGGAAATTGAAGCTCAGGAGAGGGAAAATAAATTTCAAATTGAAGCTGCAGCTGAGGAAAGAAAAGCACTTCAAGAATTTAAATTTTAAAAATTGGAGCTTGAAAGCCGAAGTACCTGAACTCGCTCTGTAGATCCAGCTCGTGCAGGGTTCGATGTGAGTAGGCAGATACGAATGGTCCCACCAAAATATTTTGCCCATTTCGAGCGTGTTGCCACTTCATTGAAATGGCCCGCCAATGTTTGGACTATTTTATTACAGTGTGTTTTAACTGGCAAAGCCAGAGAGGCCTATTCTTCGCTCAATTTGGAAGAGAGCTCTAATTATGAGATTGTGAAAACCTCCGCGCGTATGAACTTGTGCCTGAAGCCTACCGTCAAAGATTCAGAGGCTATATAAAAACGGACAAACTAACTTATGTCGAATTTGCTAAGGAAAAAGATTAATTGTTGGGCTCTAACAAACCCGAAAATATTCTTGATTATGTTTCCCATTTTAGACTGCGGTTGCGAACTGCCTGTGACTTAGCAAGGAATACCCTCGCTGTGTCACAACGTCGCATGAAACGTCTCTTTGACAGACGCGCAAAAGTCATCGTGTTTTTTCCTGGTGATCAAGTGTTGGCGTTCCTCCCTGTTCTTGGTTCCGCATTGCAGGCTCGTTATTGCGGCCCATATACTATTAAAGACAAAGTTGGGGAGTTGGATTATTTAATTATTACTCCAGAGCGCAGAAAGAAAATTTTATTGCTCACCAAAAGAAGTCCGACGTAAAAACATTCGACCCTGGATGACTTACAGCCATTTAGCCAGTCATGTGTTCCATACTATACCAGTGTAATTTATAGCTGAATCTAGTCTCACCCCCCCAATTCCCATATGCAGATCAAATGCAGAGAGGTTATAGTATCGCTTGTAACAGTACCTGAAAATAAGATATTGAGAGTATTTTGATATTGATGGGTCACAGCCTTCAGGAAGTAACAACATGCAAAGGATATGCGACCAAATATTAAATATGATACTTTAAAAATACGTATGATCAAGGGTTCACATACTTTTACCAACAAAGCATTTAATGTTGGATAATTTTGCTCAATAAATAAATTATAAAAGAATAATCTTTTTTGTGTTTTTTGTTGAGCTGGGTTCACTTTATCAAGTTTTAGGACTTAGATGAAGATGTGATCACATTTTAGATTGAATTTATGCATATACAGAAAATTCTAAAGGATTCACAAACTTTTGAGCAGTACTGTATATTACCTCATGTAACCACACAGAATTCAGATACAACTTCACACATCCACACAATAAAGCCCCAAACTTGCGTTATTTTCCTGGTTTTTCTCTTTCTTCTTCTTCTCCTTCTCCTTCTTCTTCCTGCTGAATTTGTCATCGAAGCAGTGCTTTTGGTCACCACTTTGCCTCATCGCTCTGCTTTGAGGCAACACAGGAGTTGCCTTCGGTGCAGTTAGTTTAGGTTCGCTATTTTCTCTCTCTGCACATTCTGCTTCCCGTTTTGTTTTCTCCTGTCCTGCTCTGCCTTGACAGTGTGGCCTTTGCCTTTTTTCCCGTTCACCTCTCTCCGCCTGTTTCCATTATTGGAGACGAGAGGGTTTCTCTGTTCTTGTTCGCCTTTTATTTGTTTTTCACTCTAATATTGAGTTGGGGGCAAACTTTTCCATCTACCGGGTCATATCTACTTCTCTGTTCATGTTCGTCTCCCATTTTCACTTAGTCGGGAGAGACGTGACTGTTTATTTTGCTTTTTTGTTTTGTTTTCTCGCCTTCCTTACTGTGCCTCTCTATTATTGAGAGGTTAGGCGATTAATTTCTTATTCTCTCGTGCCCAATTTCCTGCAGGTTGTTTTCAACATCGGATATTAATGATTGCCTTGTAGCCTAATAACGTATGCAGAGCTGGCTAAGGTGGATGTTAGTTACGTTAACGTTATTAGCTTACCTCGTATCTTTGAAGCTATCATAAATAAACATTTGCAGTAGACAGCTAGTTGTGAAATAACCTCGTTCCCAGTTTTATCTCCGTCTCACGAGGAGATAAAGCCTGGAAAAGAACTACTGCCGAAAGTGTCTATAGGGTAGGATTTCCAGTGTATGTACTTCCCATGGAAGCTGTCTCCGAACGGAAGGTATTTTGACCAATCACGACACCGTGTTCATGAAAATGTATCCCCCCCAGAAACAACCTCGTTATCACCGTCTCTTCCAGCCTAATATCCTTCTCAAGTTGCCCGAAAAATTGAACGTTTTACTAGTACTAGTACCAGTCCGCTGATAGCACCATTTTTCTTGAACAAATGTTCAGCGTTCGCTTCTTCTTTGTTCGAGATTTAATAGCGTCTGCTTCGTTCTTTGTTTCGCTGGGGTATGTAAACAGATCTGCGCCGCTTTACCGGAACTTCCTGTAGCCCTGTACTTCCGTTTAGACACTTTAGGAGATATATTTTGTCCAGCCTAGTTGTGAAATGAATCAATCTCCTATTTCATTTCATACTAAGGTCCCTCTGCGAAAGCCAGTAGTGTAGCTGTACCCCGTCCGTAACTCCCTTTACTGTAGCAGCAGGGGCGATTCTAGACCTAGAGCTTAGCTGGGGCACAGGCCCCCAACTCCCAATACATTAAAAAAAATTTTTTTTTAAATGTGCGCGCAATATGAAATAAATGGCTAGCCTACGGGTACAAGCTTCAAAATCATTATTGTCACTGTCATACTATACTGTAGGCTATATTAAACCACTGGTAAAGATACAATGATAGATTCATGAGTACAATATAATGATATTTATTTGCACATGCACACCTCAAAGATTTACAAACAACATCCTCTTACTGCAACCATTTAAGATTAGAAAGAGTCAGATTCTTTACTACCTAAACCTCAATCCATGTTTAAAACAAGTAGTTCAGGAAAGCAAAGTAACTAACAAACAAAAACAAAAAGTATCTTTCTTTTATGGTAGTATTATGCAGGATGCTCCCTTCTCAGGAGAAGCTGTTGTGCATTATTAGGCTAACAAACTCTAACAAGATGGTAACATCCAAAATGCACATAGCCTATTCATTTACAAGCTGTGTGGAGCACAGCATAACAGCATAAGTTTGATAGAACAACATGGACTAAAAAGGCATTAAACAAGGTTTAACCTGGAAAATTTTATAAAACAAAGCTGTTAAAATAAGTCCAACTAAGTAATGCCATACACTACTGCATTTTTTTAATCATTTTTTTACAATTAAACTGTATCGCCTTGTCTTCATGGAGGCAAAGCGGTCGATGACATTGCCTTGACTGACTCTGCACAAGTGGTCCCTTTCAATAGACAATAGAGCCAGATGATGGAGCCTGTCTTGCCCCATTGTTGACCTTAGCCAAGTGGACAGCCTTCTCAACACACTAAATGATCTTTCACAGCTGCAACTATTTACAGGGATTGTGAGTGCAATCTGGATTATTTGAGTTAGTGTTGGGAACATTTCTGTATCTAGAATGTTGAAAACACCCTGTATATCCACAATTTCTGTTTTGTTTTTGAGGAAGTTTTTAGCCACCAAAACTTCCTCATGTTTCAATTCAACATTGTAGTGATCAGCTAGACCACGGAGGTGCTCTTCAGAGAAAAAATTATCTCCCTTGGGATTGCATGCCTGAACACCTCTAAGAATTTGGCTGTTCACTGAGGAAAATCGCTGCTCGATTTCACTTACCATCCTGTCCAGGCATGGTAAGTACAGTTTCCTTTTGAGGCACTCTGAATTGCTCAGGTCACTCACTGCACCACAACTAGATTCTACTACATAGTCATCTAAGCGCTTCTGCTTTTGCCTTTGTCTGGTGGTACATGGTTCTGGAATCTCATTTGCTGCACAGAAGGTCTTGACCTTATCATATAGTTTAGCAGCATCCTCATCTGTGCGCATTTGTTTAAGTGTTTCACACACAGCTCCATTGTACTCCACAGCCTTGGCCAGGTCCACTTTCTCACTCTGGAGGTACTTGTGTAGATGCTCTGTCACAGACAGTAAGGTCTTAAACACCATGAGCTTATACACAGTGGAGAATGTTCGGAGTTTAACACGTAGCCCCACTGCATTGGCAGTCTTTATGCCAGAGAGGCACTCTAAAAGAGCAGGGTAGTTCTCCAGTACTGCATTTACAGAACGCAACTGGCATGACCAGCGGGTCTTTGACAGCTGCACAAGTTCAGATGGTTGCAATCCCAACCTATTTTGAACATCTCTGAATGTGTGATGGTGTACCAGTGAAGTGCTGAAAAATGAGTATAGACTCTGCAATGTGTCAAATAAATCACTGGCTTCTGGTACTGCATGACAGGTGTAGCAGAGCACCAAGTTTAATTGATGCGCATAACAATGCACATAAATGGCCTCTGGGTGCTTGTCCCTGAATTTTGCTTGAACACCTCCAATAGCACCACTCATTACTGACGCTCCATCGTAGGCCTGTGCAACACACTTCACATCTGAAATGCCGGCATGAACTAGCTGTTCTTCAAGGGCTGCAGTTATGCTCTCTGCATCAAATGCTCTCAATTCCCTCATGGCCAGCAAACACTCCTTCACTCTACCCTCAGTTACATAGCGGACACATATAGCCAACTGCTCCGTGTGACCATCTCTGGCTTCATCTGCCATAATGGAAAACATTCCAGCATGTCTCAACTCCTTGACAATACTTGCTGTTACCTCCTTCGCACAGCACTCAATCATTTCATTTTGCGATGAAGATGATAAATAGGTGCTGTGGGATGGGACTGAATAAGACTGCAGGAAAGGATCAAACTCCTTTAAATAATCAATGCACTCCAGGAAATTTCCCTTATTGCTACTAGATATCCCCTCATCATGGCCCCGGAATGGAATGTTTTGCTTTGCTAGCAATTGTGTGGTGGCTACAATGCGCCGCAAGTATTCTCGCCTATTTCTGATTTCAGCCTCATTTGCTGAATGTAACTGGTCAACCACACTCCCATGCGAGACAGTTGATTTAAAACTGTGCCATGACACCATGCTTGCTTTATGGGCAGGTGTTTTCTCATGCTCTCTAAAGAGATCAAGAGCTTTCTTCCAATTAGTCAATCCAGTGGTAACAAACGTGTCATGTTTAAAAATTTTTCCAAACATTCTGCATGAAAAACAGAAAGCTGCATCTTTTGCCACAGAGTACTCCAACCAAGAAAAATTTACAAACCAGCTGGAATTGAACGATCGTTTTTTCAACCCAAACCAGTTTTGTGGGTATTGGGCTAATTTGACCTGATTTGGACCATCACATATCTCCCCTAGGTCACAGACATCCTTCTCCATACTCTGAATAGTTTTACGTCTAGCCCCCATCATGTCCTCATCCGTTTCTTGCCTGTCTCTCTCCTCCTCCTCCTCCCCCTGCCTGGTACTGGACTGCCCAGCCTGTGCTCTTTCTCCCCTCTCTTCTCCTTCTCTTCGACCTTCTTCTCCTCCTCCTCCTTCTCCTCCTCCTCCTCCTCCTCCAGCACTCTCTCCCTCAATTGTTGTAGCAGCCACTATCCAGCAACATCCAAACACATAGGCATAAGTAGGCCTATACTCACTGCATGAATTTAATAGGCTTTCCTACTAACACAAGGGAAGCTTATTTTTAGTCAAAATTGAGATATACTTCCCTCCCAGGCAAGGGTCCTATAGTCATCCTGGCAATACTGCAGTTCTTTGTAGCTTAAATAGCCTACTAAAGCCTTCATACTGACTTTTGGTGATATAGGCTACTCTGATTCTGTGTAGATAATTATAGGCTACATTTGCAAATGCAGCAAACTTATTTAAGTTTGCCATTAAACCATTGATCAAATCACAGCACTGGCTATTACCAGCATAAATGTTAATGTTACCATTAATGTGGGCAATTATCATACCTCCCTCGTCCTCCTCCTCATCTCTCCTCACTGTTCCTCTCCCTCTGTCTCTGTTCAGGAAGAATTTTCTGATGTCCATCTCTGAATAGTTTATCAGAAGGCTAATGTTTAGTTTTACAGTAGGACAGCTTCACAAACAGTATAGGCTACTTTTACAGGACTCTCTCTACAGTATACGTATAAATCATTATTAATTGTCCGCATGTGTGCATGCAGCCTACGCATGGTTTGAGTGTGTGTGTGAGGGAGAGAGCACAAGCCGGTAAACTGTTGCTAAATTTAGGCTACAATGACGCTAAGCATTGAAAAACAGATGCTAATTATGTGGGCAACATTCTCTAACAGCGATCATTTTTTCTGTCAAACAAGTTGTGAATTTGTTGTAACATTAAAACAGGGGACGACTTACTTTGTGCTCAAAGTGATGTGACGAGCTCCAGCGGTTTCCACTGTGTATGTGTGTGTGTGTACAAGGAAACACTCGGAAGAATCATGAACGATTTTCATTGGTTGTTGCGTTCAATCTACAGAGGTGCTATTTCCTGATTGGCTATTATGGCCCCTTTCTTTTTTTCCTTGGTTTTTTTGATTGGCTGGTAAGTGACAGGCTCGAGTCATGACTAAAGCAGGCAGGGAGATGCGCTCATGAATGCCGTTTCAAGCGAGAGCAGCGCGAGAATTTTACTGGGGCACTGGAGGCTTTTACTAAGGCACGTGCCCCAGTAAATAAGGTCTAGTGACGCCCCTGTGTAGCAGCAAGTAGAACTAAGCTGAAGAACGAAAAAAGAGATGAACGGCGCCGTGCTGTTGCATCCTTTCAATACATTTGAATCTCCAAAAATGGATGTCCTGACAGTTGGAATTGCACTTTATTTTCTTCTGTTGTGCTTATTCTGTCATTTTACAATGACATAATGTTTACAGAATAATAGCCTACTTATCAGCAGTGTTCGAATTGTCGTTGAACACGGGGGAGCGAAACACTAAAACATATTTTTTGAGATGTTAACTAACATCTAGGCATTGCCTAAGATGGAAGAGAACAATAGTATGCATAGCATCTACAATTTTGTGCAAAATGTTTAATTTCAGTATTTTAGCCGTTACATCGCCTATTCTTCTTCTTCCGGGGTTGAAAATGAAATATGGGCTACGTCATTGAAAATGACGTTGAACTGTACTTTTTGTACACTTGTACGTAATCAGCACTTTGTTACCGCCTCCAATATAAATACATTCCTGAGAAGGCGTGGCCAATGGCTATATCAATTTGACAAGATATATCGTTGTAGCCTACAGTCTCTTTCAATGTATTAGCTTTTTTACAATTATGCTAGTTATTAACAATTGTTAATTAAATTAGTTTTTTCAATTCCAATAATTTCAATTTACAAGCAATGACTGATGGGTCGCAAGTGTGCTTTCTCTGGGTGCAAGAGCATCAGCGGATTAACGTTAACAGTTGCATCCTTTCCCGAGCAATCCGAGTGAGCTGTAGGCTACTCTGACTGGGCATTTTGGGTCTGGCGCCAATGATGAGCACTTCTGGCAGGTTTGTGTGCAACAAGCATTTCCCGTGGGACTGTTACGAGAACTATGCCCAGGTTGAATTGGGGTATGCCAGCCAAAGGAATGCGGTAACGTTACCAAGCCCTACTGATATTTCTGTCCCTCCAAATGCGGTAAATTAAATTAAGTGCAGCCTACGGCGTCTCGTTGGCTTGCTAACGTGATGGTTAATCTTGTAGTCTCAAAGATATTTACTTGAGTTGTTTTTGTATCGTTAACCATAGTTAACTGGCCGGTGATATTTCACTGCCTTTTGCGTATAAGCTATAACGTTAGGTTTGGTAGCTACTACTTACTGGCCTGGGGTCTGCTTCAGGATTCAAGCAGGAGTTACGGAGTTACGTTTGATGGATAACAGTTAACTGCACTATCTGGAACCCTCCACGGCTGGAACATGTATTTACTGAAATAAAAATGGTACAAGGTACAAAGTGATTACAAGCCCCATGCTGTGATTATGTTAACTTATGTCTTAGTTAAGTTATTTGTATAGCTAGATAGCTAGTAAACATGCATTTTATGGCTTGGATAACGTGGGTAAAAAAAATTAAAAAGCCAAAAGACGTTCAGTTTCACTTGACATTCATTAGCCTACGTGTTGTATTTGTTCATGTTTGTATAGTCTGCAGGTAACGTTAGGGCAGACTAAATATTTGCTGACAAACGTTAACTTACTGGGCAGAACATCGATTTGAGCAGATTGTGAAGTCTCCCGTAGCATAGCCTATAGCCTTCAGCTAACATCCGTTTAGTTCCATTTGGTTCCTGTGAATCACTTTCGCCAGTACGTTAACCTATCCTGCTAACGCTAGCAAACTGTTAGTTGACCAGCAGCTAGCTAGCAGACAGAAAAACTTTTTTGCAATGTCAATGACGGATAAAAATATTAAACCCACCATAATAATGTGAAATTTTATTTTATCGACAAAATAGATCTAATATCGAATGGTGGTCAAAATAGCTGACAATCGTCACCCTGAAGTAACGTTACAGAATGATCTGGGCAAAATGTGCTTTGTAGTGTGACATAGATGCTTGGTCTATCAGGTTTTTTTTATATTTATCTGTTTATTAATTTGGGGGAAATTACACTGAGATCCATTATCTATTTTACAGGTGAGTTCTGAAAATCTGTCTTAGAAAAACTTAATTAACATTAGTCTGGGGTGAAAGGTCATTGTAACAAGTGAAACAGAGTGTTAGCTGTATTTTTTTTAAACGTAAGAGAGAGGATGGGGATCATGATAATAATCATGACCGTTTTGACGGGTCTGTCGCGGATGCTGTGGAGATTAACGTTATTACTGAAGTCGTGTTCTGACGGTGGCAACCTAGCTAATCATATTGTTTAGCTAGAATGTTTTACCACAGTAACTAGATAGTTAGTTAGCTAAATGCTAATCGTGATTAGTTTACAACTAATGATAGATAATTTTTAGAATTATCTTTCGTTAGAAGTCACCTAAATCCACTATTAAAAAGTTTTTTATTTTTTTTTGAAGCTATCCCCCCTCTCCCCTCCTACTTACAATACCCAACTGCAGGGATGGGCTACTCCAGCCCTCGCGGGCCAGGGTGTATACAGGTTTTTTCTTTTACATGATTTTTTACTTTACCTGATTTTAATCTACATATCCGCTATATGAACAGCAGCTGATGAATGTTCTTGTGCCGGTATGCGTGTATTGTAGCGTTTTATCGTTCTGTAATTTACGAGTGAATCTGTGATTGTGTGTATGACTAATTAGCTGATTGAGCCGTGATTGAGCTGACTGGTTGCAGTAAAAACATGCATACACACCGGCCCATGAGGCCTGTAGTTGCCCACCCCTACCCTACTGTTTGCTGAAATGAAGCCACTGGAGGGGGCACAGAGGAATAACGATAGGAGTTGATAACAATATCCTGTTGGGAGACTAGATTTGAGGGAATATACAGTCATCTTACAATATTTTTGGACGTATAATAACATTTGTAAATAAAATAAAATGGACTATATATATGTTGATAGATTCTGAGAAAGCTTAATCTGAAATCTGGCCAAAACGGGGGCTCGTTGACTGGGTAGAACGCCATCACTGTTTTACAAAGGCAGATTCTTTTTACTCTCGTAATTACTCTTTGCAGCGCCGATTAAGCTAAGCCATCGACCCAGAACACATTTTGAGGAGACAATTATTTTTATTATTTAATTTTTGCCAAACTGTATGAGTTATTTGCTGGATGCATTCAACTGTATGAACATAATTATAGTCTAAACGTAACATATTGCATAGGTTACATACGGTAAAATGAATATGCTATTTAAAAATAAATAAATGGGTTAACATTAAGTATTGAAGGTTGCGTGTCCTAGAAACAAAAACGTCAGTAACTGTAATGTGTTTTAGCCTCTTTTTTCCATGAATAAACGTGGCTTTTGTTCGTCCTAAAGAATGAGTGTTGTTATATGGATTAAAGTGCTTTATAATAAATTAAAAGGAATGGTTGGATTTTTTTCAGAAAAAGTATAGCAATCGCTTACACATTTTAGTTTAAGACCCCCCCCCCCTCAACAAACAGCGTCCCCCTTGTTAACATTTTACAATTCGAACCCTGCTTTTACAATGACAAACTTTTCACAGAATAATACTTATCTGTCAATTTACAGTGACATGTTTACGGAATGAAAATGTTTACAAATAGTAAAGATATCAGTTATAATCATTTATAGAAACATAGTTGGCTGATAAACATATAAAGTTTTCATATAAAGCAGGTTCCCCAACCCTCTTTCTGGAGATATACCAGTCCTGTAGGTTTTTACTCCAACCCTAACAAAGCACACCTCATTCAACAGCTAGAGCTTGTTGAGCTGCTCATTAGTAGAATCCAGTACACAGTAGGGGTGTGCAAAACTCATATTTGTCATGGTCGAAAAATCAGTGGGTGGTATGAGCGAATAATCGATTATTCGGATGTGCCGACAGGATCAGAAATTGACACCTGTCAAGTGCAAAATGCAGTAGATTTTCCTGACACGGTAAAAATTTTCCTGCACGTCACTCTGAATGGAGAAGGCGTCAAATAAGCAATAATATTGTTGTTGCAGCCACTATTGTAGGCCTATGAATTGCCTCCATTTTTCTGATCTTAAATAGTGAATGCTTAACACATTATGGTTTCATCTTTCGGGTTGTGTCGGCTTAACCCTCCTCCCTCCTCCCACCGCGGTCAAGTGAGCAGACATTTGAGAGCCGCAAACAGCCTTGAGTTTGGCTATGTGCGTATCTTATGAGAGGTTATATAATTTTTTAAAATTATAATTAGTATTAGTTTATGCACAGTAGTACTTGCTTATTTTACACATCCCAAAAAGTTGAAAATGCAAAATGTTCCCTCATTAAATTAATTTTATGAAACTAAACACACAACTGTCTATCACCCAGAGCAATATGGAACATTTTTACGGTGGAAATCAGAAACAGGCTCTTTTTTGCAGCTGGTGCACAGACATCTACTGTACTACTAGGCCATACGAAAAATCATACAAAATCAAAACTGATATGTTCCCTCATGAAATCATTTTTGTTCAATACAGTTGTGTTCATAAAAAATAGCAGTACAACATCAGTAACCTGATGAACCACTGTTATTAGTAGTAGTGATATTTCTGCATGGCAAATAATTTACTTGTAGATGTAGTAGTGTAATAGAAAAACAACAGACCCAACTGTCATGACATGCACGCTGCTTGTTCTGAGTAATTGACTCATTCATTCAAAGGGGCGTGTTCAAAATAATAGCAGTGTAATTAGAGAATTAATTAATTCTGTGAAAAAACAGGTGTTATTAATTGTTCTTTATGAAGGAAGAAGGGATGCAAATGTTTCACACATTGTTATAAAATATATTTCCTTCTGAATTGCTAAGTAAAATGGGCCGTTCCAAACATTGTTCGGACGAACAACGTAATTTGATTAAAAAGTTGATTGGAGAGGGGAAAACGTATAAAGAAGTGCAGCAAATTATAGGATGCTCAGCTAAAAAGATCTCAAATGCTTTAAAATGGCAACAAAAACCCGAAAACACGCGAAAGGAAACACGCAACTAAGTAAGTAAGTAAAATTTTATTTATAGAGCACCCTTCCCAGCACGAATGCACAGAGTGCTTTACAGTAAAAACAACATACATAAAAGTGCATTACAAAAAAACACGACAGACAGAGAATAACAGAACACAACATACAAGACAGAATAAAATACGGTGCAAAAGTAGCATAGGTAAAAGAATATGGGGGTCATACAAACAGGGGGTGTCCACCAGAGCGCCTAGTGCTCGAAGGCTATTTTAAAAAGGTGCGTTTTTAGCTGTGCCTTAAAACTGATTGCTGACTTCACGTCTCTCAGACTCTGGGGGAGCGAGTTCCAAAGCCTTGGGGCTACTGCTGCAAAGGACCGATCCCCCTTTGTCCTAAGCCGGGTCCGAGGGACCACCAGGAACCCCTGGCCGGAAGATCTCAAGGATCGAGCGGGGGCGTGTATATGTATGAGGTCACTGATGTAGGTGGGGGCTAGACCATTGATAGCTTTGAAAGTGAGCAGTAGGACTTTATACTGTATTCTGTAATGTACAGGTAGCCAATGCAAGGCGGCGAGGATGGGAGTGATGTGGCATGACTTTTTTGACCTGGTGAGCACTCTGGCCGCTGCATTTTGTACCAGCTGAAGTCTGTCAACAGATGCTTTACTGAGACAGGTGAATAGAGAATTACAGTAGTCAAGTCTGGATGAGATAAATGCATGGACCGACATTTCTAGTTCTGCGTGTGAGACAATGGACCGGAGTTTCACAATGTTTCTGATGTGGAAAAAACTACTGTTAAAACGGATCGAAGAATAGTCAGAATGGCAAAGATTCACCCAATCATCACCTCCAGAAAGATCAAAGATGATCTAAAATTACCTGTAAGTGCTGTTACAGTCAGAAGACTGTTTGATCGAAGCTAAGCTATCAGCAAGAAGCCCCCGTAAGGCACCATTGTTGAAAAAACGGCATGTGCAGAATCAGTTAAAATTTGCCAAGGAACACATCGATTGGCCCAAAGAGAAATGGCGTAACATTCTGTGGACTGATGAGAGTAAAATAGTTCTTTTCGGGACTAGCGGTCGTCAACAGTACTGTGCTCGTCGACCCCCGGGTACTGAATTCAAGCCACAGTACACTGTGAAGACAGTGAAGCATGGTGGCACAAAAATCATGGTATGGGGATACTACGGTGTTGGGCCTATTTATCATATACCAGGGATCATGGATCAGTTTGAATACGTCAAAATACTTGAGAGATTATGTTGCCGTATGCCGAAGAGGAAATGCCCCTGAAATGGGTGTTTCAACAAGACAACGACCCCAAACATATCTATTTAAGCAATAAAAGTCCAATATTGACGTTGTGCTATATTGCAAACAATTACAACAAGAAAAGTAAACAATGTTTTAATCAAATGAGGATGTGAGGTGAATCAATAGGATCCTCATTGGCGAAATTGTGTGAACCATTTATTAAATAATGAAGAATTCAAAGACAAAGAAAAGGATAACAAGCCAAACCTGCATTGTGTTAATAAGTTATGATAACGAGCTAAACCGGCATTGTGTTAATAATTTTAAGGAGCTAAACCTGCATATTGTTAATAAGTTTAAGTAAACAATTATGAAAGAACCTAAACCACATGCGTTCAACAACCTAATTAGGAGCCAATTGATTCACCTCAGTCATTAATTTGATCAGTTAAAAAACATTGTGAACTGTTATTTTGTAATTGTTTGCAATATAGCACAATAAGCACAAAGTGAACATGGGACATAAGCCATTTCTGTCAATGTGGCTAGAGGGTAAGTAATCCCTCTAAACAAGAAAATCACCTAATTAAGATAAATTACAGCCTGTTGCCTCTGATTTCCACGGTGAAAATGTTCCATATTGGGTATGGGTGATCGATAGATGTGTGATTGATTGAATAAAAATGATTTCATGAGGGAACATATCACGGTTTTTATTTTGTTATTTTTAATAATTTTTAGTATTGGCTAGTATGCAGTCGACTGCTGTCTATGCATCAGTACCAAAAACAGCCTGTTGCCTCTGATTTCCACAGTGAAAATGTTCCATATTAGTATGGGTAATAGACAGATGTGGGATTGATTGAATACAAATTATTTCATGAGGGAACATCTCACAATTTAAATTTTTTCTGATCTTTAGTATGGCCTAGTAGTATAGGAGATGTGCAGATTGCTGTCTGTGCATCAGCACCAAGCAGAACCTGTCACTTCTGATTTCCATTGCTATAGGTGGTAGTCAGAAGTGGGATTGGTTGAATAAAATAAATTTCATGAGGGAACATCTGACAATAAACTTTTTTTCTGATGTGTAGCATCAGCTGGTACTGCTTTCTGTGCTACTACTGTCTGTGCATATAATATTATTATTATTATTATATATATATATATATATATATATATATATATATATATATATATATATTGTGGCACCCAGCGGGGACAGAACCACAGAGAGGTGATAGAGGGAAGGTATGTACGGCTGATGTGGAAAGACGGCATGCCCATATTAGGAGTTCCGGGGAAATCAGCGCCGCAACAATGAAATACACGGCACCTGGAAAAGACGCCGGGCCAGTCAGCTGTGGCGAATCACCGGGCTAATCGGTGCCCTAGAAAAGGGAATGACAAACAACAGGAAGACGGAGTAGCATATGCGAAACCAAGGTGGAAGAGAGAGAGAGGAGTGTGTTGTTGGAGAGAGAAAGTAAAGTGCCGTGTTTGATTGTGTTTGTCAGGAGAAGTCTGCTGTGTGCCCGATCCCTGGACCGAATGAGAACCCGCCCCGTTACCGACCACCGCCTGTCTGACAACCCTGCTCCTGCATTAGCCCTGGACCGTAAGAGAACCCGTCTATGTGTACCGACCCCTGCAAACATACACCGACTATTCTCCCGGATTACGGACTGGCTGACGTTTCCCTGCACTTCGACTTCTCGTTTCCCAAAAACAGCAATAAAGCGTGAAGTTAAATTGAATTGTCGCGGTGTGGACATTGAAGTTATTGTTTTCAGTTACGTGACAACTCCAACCACCTCGGAGTTTGCCACATATGGTGGAGAATGCGGGCAGCGCATTCTGACTGAAAACAATAATATTCAATCCGCAGAGATAATGACGACTCCCACGATGTTCTCCGAGCTCCTCGCTAGACTCGTTGCAAGCAACCAAGAACAACAGCAGCGACATGACCAAAGCATGCAGCTCCAACAGCAGCAAATGCAACAACAGCAACTGAACATGGAACATTTCATGGCTAAACAGATCGAACAGACGAACTATCTACAAACGGAGATTACCGGATTATACAAAGCGCAGACCGAGCATAAAGAAGCGGCTCGGATAGAACGCGCAAACCCCGCCCGCTTTTTGGTAAAACAAACCGACGCGGACGATGTTGAAACTTTCCTCCACACTTTTGAAATTACCGCGAAGCGGGAGAAATGGCCAGATGACCAATGGGCGGATTTGCTGGCTCCGTTTTTGACGGGCGTTGCTCAGACAACATATCAGGATCTAACAGAGGGCAGAACAGTGACGTTTGAGGAACTAAAGGAGGAAATTCTACAGCGACATGGATACACGCTGCTGACTAGGGCGCAGCGATATCATGATTGGACATTTGACCCATCAATCTCCCCCCGAGCGCAAATGCACCAGCTCACCCGGATCACCAATGCATGGCTGATATCCGAGCCCAAAACCCTGGGAGCCATCGAAAGGGTGATTATGGACAAGTTTTTACGCGCCCTCCCCTTCGAAGCAAATAAATTGGCAGGTCAGAGCAACCCCAAGAATGCAGAAGAGCTGGTTGAGGCAATGGAAGGATATCAGGCGTCCCAAGCATTGGTGCGCAGTGGTAGGGCAGGGAAACCAGAAATAAGCACGAGGCCCAAGGAACGTCCACGGACGGACAACTACACTCGGGGCCTCGCAGTAGAGAACCCGACCGAACCACCCAGGCACCGGCCACTCGTGACAGCCGACAGTAGGAGGTGCTATGAGTGTGGGGAACAAGGCCACATCGCCTGGAGCTGCCCTCACCGGGGGGATGTCCCCATGCCCACGGCCTCAACCAGCGAAACAAGCCGACCCTGTCGGCTACTGACGACCTGCTGGGCCCAGGAGAGCGACGGATCTCCTTTTACACCTGTGAAAGCCAACGGAAAAGACGCAAAGGCACTATTGGACTCCGGAAGTGCGGTGACCCTAGTCCGGCCAGAATTCGCCAGACGTCCCCATCGGTCAGAGAAAATTGCAGTGACGTGCATACACGGGGAGACGCGGGAATATCCCACCACGATGTTAGACCTACAAACCACCAGAGGGCGGTATAGCGGGCCCGCTGGGATTGTCACCAACCTCCCCGTTCAAGTACTCATCGGCAGGGACGCCGACGTCTTCCCCGGGCTATGGCACGTTATAGCGGGGAGTGGAAGGGCTAAGAAGCACAAAAAGCCCCATCAAAAGCCAGAACAGATGTGTGGGTTACAGGAGGTGGATCCAGAGGCCTCCACAGAGCCGCTCTCAGAGGGTGTGGCCAGCGAGACGGCCAGAGCAGCGGAAGAGACCGCTTGGGAGACGGCTAGAGAGGAAGAGGAAAGCCCTCCCGGAGAGGGGGACGATGACATTGCCTATCTGTTCCCCCAAAACCCAGACGACCAACCACTACCAACCCCTCTCACCGGGAGATTCGGGACCGCCCAGCTGGAGGACACCAACCTCACCAGCTCGCTCCAGCAGGTGTCAGTCGTGGACGGCAGACTATTAGACGGGGTAAGACAAATTACCTTTCCTCACTTTGCCATAAAAAATAAACTATTGTATCAAGTAATAATGAAGGCGGGAGTACAGCTGGAACTGTTGTTAGTGCCCCGTCCCTTTATACCCTCGGTCTTACAGCTCGCCCACACACACCTGCTGGGGGCCCACCTAAGGGTGGAGAAAACCCTGGAGAGGATTAAGGCACGGTTCTACTGGCCAGGGGTCAAAAAGGCCGTAGAGGACTACTGCCGCAGCTGCCCTGACTGCCAGCAGGTGGCGCCTCGCCCTCACCTGAGGAGCCCTTTAATACCTCTGCCAATAATTTCTGTACCCTTCAGTAGGATCGGCATGGACCTGGTGGGACCCCTACCTCGGAGCAGCCGAGGACACCAGTACATCCTGGTGGTGGTAGACTACGCCACCAGGTACCCGGAGGCTATCCCACTGAGAACCATGGCCTCCAAGGGAATTGCAAGGGAACTGATGTTACTATTATCCCGGGTCGGGCTGCCGGAAGAGATACTAACCGACCAGGGCACCCCATTCATGTCACGGATCATGAGGGATCTGTGCAAGTTAATGAAGGTAACCCAGTTACGCACTTCTGTTTATCACCCTCAGACGGATGGGCTGGTCGAGAGGTTTAACCAAACCCTCAAAAAGATGCTCAAAAAGACGATGGAGGCGGATGGGAGAAACTGGGACCAGCTGCTGCCATTCGTACTCTTTGCAATTCGAGAGGTACCCCAGGCATCCACCGGGTTTTCCCCGTTTGAGCTACTATACGGGAGAAGACCCAGAGGACTATTGGACCTGGCTAAAGAGGCCTGGGAACAGCAGCCGTCTTCCCATCGAACCATGGTGGAACACGTGGAGGAGGTAAAAGAACGGATGGCAACGATCTGGCCGATGGTAAGAGAACATATGGCGGAGGCCCAAGCGGCACAGACAAGGGTCTACAACCGCGGGGTCCAACCCAGGAAGTTCGCCCCAGGAGATAAAGTGCTGGTCTTAGTTCCTACCTCAGAGTGTAAATTCTTCGCTAAATGGAACGGGCCCTACGAGGTCATAGAGAAGGTGGGTCCAGTCAACTACCGAGTACGACAGCCTGGAAGACGACCCCCCACTAAGGTGTATCATATCAACCTGTTAAAAAAAATGGGTGGCTCGTGAGGTGTTGTTTTCTATCAACTGAGGGGTCAGGTTGGTCAGGTTGCGGTAAAAACTGAGACTGTCGAAGTACAGATGGGAGAACAACTAACCCCGACCCAGCGACAGGACCTCCAAGACCTTGTCAACCGGAACAGAGACGTATTTTCTACGGAAGCAGGACACACCGACCTGATCCACCACCAGATCATCACAGAGCCAGGTAAACGAGTAAAACTGAGACCCTACAGGATCCCAGAGGCCAGAAGAGAAGCCATCGCGGCCGAGGTAAAAGCCATGTTAAGTGCTGGAATCATTGAAGAGTCCAATAGTGAATGGTGTAGTCCAATTGTGTTGGTACCGAAACCAGATGGGTCGATTCGGTTCTGTAACGATTTCAGACAACTAAATGCTATTTCCAAATTCTATGCATATCCTATGCCTAGAATAGACGAGCTCATAGAACGCCTGGGAAGAGCCCGTTTTATCACCACGTTGGACCTGACAAAGGGTTACTGGCAGGTGCCTCTGGCACCCGAGGCTAGGGAGAAGATGGCCTTCGTTACGCCAGACGGGCTGTTCCAATACAAGATGCTACCATTCGGGCTACACGGGGCCCGCCCACATTCCAGAGACTAATGGACCGGGTCCTACGACCCCACCGGACATACGCCGCGGCATACCTGGACGACATCGTAATCCGCGGGGAGGAATGGGGGACCCACCTACGACAGCTCGACGCTGTGCTTAATGCCCTACGGGGGGCAGGACTAACAGCCAATCCCAAGAAGTGTCACCTCGGCCTCCGAGATGCAGATTACCTGGGGTATACGATCGGGCGCGGCTGCGTCAAACCCCAGGTAGGAAAGGTCGAGGCAATCAGGGAATGGCCCCGCCCCCGTACCAAGAAGCAGGTACGAGTGTTCATTGGGCTCGCCAGCTATTACAGACGTTTTGTTCCCCATTTCTCCTCCCTAGCAGCACCTCTCACGGACCTGACCCGAAGCCGGCTGCCAGACCGGATCCTGTGGACGACTGAGGCGGAGACTGCCTTCGAAGCCATTAAAAACGCCCTGTGTTCCGAGCCAGTGTTGGTGACCCCCGACTTCTCCCAAACTCTAGTGGTACAGACAGATGCATCGGAAACTGGGGTGGGTGCCGTCCTATCCCAGCTACGAGAAGGTGAAGAACATCCCATCACATATATAAGTCGCAAACTACTACCCAGAGAGAAAAATTATTCCACAGTAGAGAAGGAATGCTTGGCGATCAAGTGGGCCCTGGAGGGCCTGAAGTATTATTTATTGGGACGACACTTCACCCTGGTAACAGACTATGCGCCTCTAGTGTGGATGTCCAGAAACAAATACAACAATGCAAGGGTCACTCACTGGTTCCTCTCATTACAACCTTATGCCTTTAACGTCGTCCACAGATCCGGAGCTGCCCATGGGAACGCGGACGCACTGTCTCGGAGAGACGCCCTGGGTTCCTGGGCCGCCCCGCCCTCCCGGTCGGAGCTGAGGGGGAGGGTGTGTGGCACCCGGCGGGGACAGAACCACGGAGAGGTGATAGAGGGAAGGTATGTAAGGCTGACGTGGAAAGACGGCATGCCCATATTAGGAGTTCCGGGGAAATCAGCGCCGCAACAAGGAAATACACGGCACCTGGAAAAGACGCCGGGCCAGTCAGCTGTGGCGAATCACCGGGCTAATCGGTGCCCTAGAAAAGGGAATGACAAACAACAGGAAGACGGAGTAGCATATGCGAAACCAAGGTGGAAGAGAGAGAGAGGAGTGTGTTGTTGGAGAGAGAAAGTAAAGTGCCGTGTTTGATTGTGTTTGTCAGGAGAAGTCTGCTGTGTGCCCGATCCCTGGACCGAATGAGAACCCGCCCCGTTACCGACCACCGCCTGTCTGACAACCCTGCTCCTGCATTAGCCCTGGACCGTAAGAGAACCCGTCTATGTGTACCGACCCCTGCAAACATACACCGACTATTCTCCCGGATTACGGACTGGCTGACGTTTCCCTGCACTTCGACTTCTCGTTTCACAAAAACAGCAATAAAGCGTGAAGTTAAATTAAATTGTCGCGGTGTGGACATTGAAGTTATTGTTTTCAGTTACGTGACAACTCCAACCACCTCGGAGTTTGCCACAATATATACTTATATTATATACAGGTGCAGCTCAAAAAATTAGAATATCGTGAAAAAGTTCAATATTTTTTGTCACTCATTGCAGAAAGTGAAACTCATATATTATATAGATTCATTACACATAGAGTGAAATATTTCAAGCCTTTATTTCTTGTAATTTTGATGATTATGGCTTACAGCTAATGAAACCCAAAATTCAGTGTCTCAGAAAATTAGAATATTTTGCTTTAACATATTTTTAAAGTATCATATTTAATATTTGGTCGCATATCCTTTGCATGCTGTTACTTCCTGAAGTCTGTGACCAATCAACATCAAAAGACTCTCGATATCTTATTTTCAGGTACTGTTACAAGCGATACTATAACCTCTCTGCATTTGAACTGATCTCTATGGGAATTGGGGGGTGAGACTAGATTCAGCTGTAAATTACACTGGTACAGTATGGAACACATGGCTGGCTAAATGGCTGTAAGTCATCAAGGGTCTGAGCTATCGAACGAGCCCCAAACCATCACTCTGTTGCCAGATATGGAGTAGATGTGGATGGATCACTGCAAGGGTTATTTCTCCTGACTCACTTTCCTATAGAACTCTATGGGGAAAAAAGTCAGGAGAAACAACCCTTAAAGGGATCCATCCACATCTACTCCATATCTGGCCGCAGAGTGATGGTTTGGGGCTCGTTTGATACCTTAGACCCTTGATGACGTACAGCCATTTCGCCAGTCATGTGTTCCATACTGTACCAGCGTAATTTACAGCTGAATCTAGTCTCACCCCCCAATTCCCATAGAGATCAGTTCAAATGCAGAGAGGTTATAGTATCGCTTGTAACAGTACCTGAAAATAAGATATCGAGAGTCTTTTGATGTTGATTGGTCACAGACTTCAGGAAGTAACAGCATGCAAAGGATATGCGACCAAATATTAAATATGATACTTTAAAAATATGTTAAAGCAAAATATTCTAATTTTCTGAGACACTGAATTTTGGGTTTCATTAGCTGTAAGCCATAATCATCAAAATTACAAGAAATAAAGGCTTGAAATATTTCACTCTATGTGTAATGAATCTATATAATATATGAGTTTCACTTTCTGCAATGAGTGACAAAAAATATAGAACTTTTTCCACGATATTCTAATTTTTTGAGCTGCACTTGTATATCTGGCCTCCGTCCGCATCACCAGTTCCAGTTCCTGACGCTAGCGGTTAACACAACTTCCACGACGCTTTCTGAACACTTGAGTTCTGTGTTAACAGACTACAATAGATAGCCCGTGAATTGACTAAGTTGCTGAATGCCACCACAGCAACCGTCCCGCTAGACCAGGAGGAGAAGACCCTTTTGTCATCTGGACGTGGGTCTGATTTTGGACACTTGCTGCCTGGTGAGAGCATGCAGCCTATGTAGCCGAAATGTAACTATTGTCATTCTGTTACATGTTTAGAGAATAGCTAAATTAGTTTCTACCGTACCTGTCTGCGTTATTAAACATTTTGTCTTTTAAATCACTTTGCGCTTGACTGGTTTTATCTAAGAGGTTGTGGTTTGCGTTTAAGTGGTACAAGTTCAAGTTCTTTTATTGTCACTTTACAGTTTACACAGGTGTAGACAAAGAGTGAAAAACTTTATGTGCAAAACGCCCGACAATGAACAGCAGTTATAAAAAAAATATGTTAAAAATCTAAGTTCAAGAGCTATGTCAATTCAAATATTAAAATATACAATGTTCAAAACAATAAGAAAAATAAAAAATAAATTGAAAGGAGCAATATATATATATGTAAATCAATGTGATAAATTATGCATTGTTATAATTTACAGTTACAATACAGTGCAATAAGGTGTGCAAAAGGACAAGTTATCGGAATTATAGTTAAATTATTTAAGTGCGGCAGGGATTCAGCAGCTTGTTCAGCAGCCTGATGGCCTGACTGTGGAAGCTGTCTCTGAGTCTGTTCGTGTGGGTCTTGATACTGCGGTATCGCTTGCGTGACGGTAAAAGTACGTACAGTTTGTTGCTGGGGTGGTTATTGTCCTTCGTAATTCATTTTGCCTTGGCCACGCACCGCCTGTTGTATATATCCTGGAGGGAGGGAAGCTCACCTCCAACGATGTACTGGGCCGTCCGCACCACCCTCTGTAGCGCTCTGCGCGGTGCAGTTCCCATACCAGACGGTGATGCATCCTGTGAGAACACTCTCGATGGTACCGGTGTAGAATGTTCTGAGGATGCGGGGGCACATGCTGACTTTCCTCAGTCGCCTGAGGAAATACAGGCGTTGTTGGGCCCTTTTTACAATGTGAGTGGTGTGCGTGGACCATGTGAGGTCCTCGGAAATGTGCACGCCGAGGAACTTGAAACTGCTGACCCTCTCTACTGCAACAGCTTCTATGGAGATGGGGGCGTGCTCCCCTCTCCGCTTCCTGTAGTCCACGATCAGCTCCTTGGTCTTCTTGACGTTGAGGGTGAGGTTGTTCTCCTGGCACCACCAGGCTGTCTCGTCGTCGTCGGCGATCAGGCCCAACACTGTCGTGTCGTCAGCAAACTTGATGAAGACGTTGGAGCTGTGCATAGCCATGCAGTCGTGGGTGTACAAGGAGTAGAGGAGAGGGCTCAACACGCATCCTTGAGGGGATCCCGTGTTGAGGGTCAGTGGCTCTGAGGTGGTGCTACCCATCCTCACCACCTGGCGGCGGCCCGACAGGAAGTCAAGTATCCAGCTGCACATGGTCGAGTGCAGGCCTAGACCCCTGAGCTTGGTGTCGAGCTTAGTGGGAACTATTGTGTTAAATGCTGAGCTAAAGTCCACAAACAGCATTCGCACATAACAGTTCTTCCCCTCCAGGTGAGAAAGGGCAGTGTGAAGTGCCATGGCAATTGCGTCGTCGGTGGATCTGTTCTGACGATACGCAAATTGCCATGGGTCCAGCGTGGCAGGCAACATGGAGCAAATGAAGTCCTTAACCAACCTCTCGAAGCATTTACTGATAATCGAGGTGAGGGCTACGGGTCTCCAGTCATTCAGGCATGTTACCTTGGAGTGTTTAGGGACAGGCACAATGGTGGACATCTTGAAGCATACGGGAACAACAGCCTGGGACAGGGAGAGGTTGAAGATGTTTGCAAAAACCCCTGCGAACTGATCTGCGCATGCTCTGAGGATGCGCCCCGGAATGCCATCTGGGCCTGCCGCCTTCCGGATGTCCACCCGCTTGAAGGCTCTACGCACGTCGGCCTCTGAGATGTACAGCAGGCTGGGCTCCTCAGGCAGCACTGACTTCGGCGGGCTGGCGTTCACGTCAAAACGAGCGAAGAATGAATTTAGCTTGCCTGGGAGGGAGGTAGAGGAGTTCTCTACACAGCTGGTTCTCCCTCTGAAATCTGTGTGAAGTGGCTTAGTGTTACCTCCACTACTGTACACCTGGTTATTGCAACACAGGTGGATTTTGGGATGTAACAGTCACTCATGTCAGAAAGTGAAACTCGTATATTATATAGATTCATGACACATAGAGTGAAATATTTCAAGCCTTTATTTCTTGTAATTTTGATGATTATGGCTTACAGCTAATGAAAACCCAAATTCAGTGTCTCAGAAAATTAGAATATTACATAAGATCAATACAAAAGGATATTTTAAACAGAAATGTCAGCCTTCTGAAAAGTATGTTCATTTCTATGCACTCAATACTTGGTTGGGGCTCCTTTTGCATGAATTACTGCATCAATGCGGCGTGGCATGGAGGCGATCAGCCTGTGGCACTGCTGAGGTGTAATGGAAGTCCAGGTTGCTTTGATAGCGGCCTTCAGGTCATCTGCATTGTTGGGTCTGGTGTCTCTCATCTTCCTCTTGACAGGTTCAGGTCAGGCGAGTTTGCTGGCTAATCAAGCACAGTATTGTATTCACATGGTCATTGAACCAGGTTTTGGTACTTTTGGCAGTGTGGGCAGGTGCCAAGTTCTGCTGGAAAATGAAATCAACATCTCCATAAAGCTTGTCAGCAGAAGGAAGCATGAAGTGCATCCTGGTAGATGGCTGCGTTGACTGTGGACTTCAGAAAACACAGTGGCCATGGCACCCCAAATCATCACTGACTGTGGAAACGTCACACTGGACTTCAAGCAACGTGGATTCTGTGCCTCTCCACTCTTCCTCCAGACTCTGGGACCTTGATTTCCAAATTAAATGCAAAATTTACTTTCATCTGAAAAGAGGACTTTGGACCACTGAGCAACAGTCCAGTTCTTTTTCTCCTTAGCCCAGGTAATACGCTTCTGACGTTGTCTCTGGTTCAGGAGTGGCTTGACACGAGGAATGCGACATTTGTAGCCCATGTCCTGGATTCGTCTGTGCGTGGTGGCTCTTGATGCACTGACTCCAGCCTCAGTCCACTCCTTGTGAAGCTCCCCCAAATTTCTGAATGGATTTTGCTTGACAGTCCTCTCAAGGTTACGGTTATCCTTGTTGCTTGTGCACCTTTTCCTACCACACTTTTTCCTTCCACTCAACTTTCTATGACTATGCTTGGATACAGCACTCTGTGAACAACCAGCTTCTTTATGGCCCTGTCACACTATTGCGTATGAGAGAAACGTATGAGTTGCGTATGTAAATTCATAAAATAATTTTCATACGCACAAAAAGCCCTTGAAAATACAGAATTGTTCGGATACTTACCGTATGGCTAGTGTATGAGTAGCGTATGAACTGCGCATGTCCAGCGTACCGCTGTCACGTGACAAAGGGCCTATGTAAGCGGCAGCCTTTCCACATTGCCTTTCCACATTGCAGCATTATTGCAGTAGACGTCGAGCTATCAACATGGCTCCCAAGAAGAAGACATCATCTACCCGGGGCCGAGGAAAAGGCAAGAAGACCCCATCATCCTCATCCAAACCTGCTGATCCACCTGTTGATATACCTGCTGATATACCTGATCCACCTGCTGATATACTTGATACACCTGCTGATGATGAGCCAGATGTTCCTGTGCGCTCAAGGTCCTCCTCGTGAATGCTCCCGTGAATCATCGGTTTCATCATGTCGATTGCTGTCTCCACCTCCTCCCGCCTGGCTGATGACGAGGTGAAGAAGAAGAAAAGGGCCAAAAAGAACCCCTGCAACCTCAGCATCGCCGATGAGGAGCTGATGCTGGAGTTCATCCGCGACAACCCTGTGCTGTGGAATGTCAAGATGACAGATTACAGGCGGAAGGACAAGAAGGACAAGATCTGGGAAGACCAGGCCCAGCTGATGGAGAAGACAGCCGACACCCTCAAGGGCTGGTTCCGGTCATTGCGTGACACCCACACACGCCTTGACAAGAAGAAGAGCGGCGATGGTGCCCCAGACCTGACTGAGAGGGAGTGGATCATCTCCAAGTTCGTTTTCCTGAAGACGGTCACTCGCCACCGTCCTGAGCCCCTCCAGAGTGTAAGTATACAACTATTCTACTTTTTCTGGACCTCATTAATTTGATGACAATTCAATTTGCAATCATTTTTGCATTCATTCTACTTATGATTTTATTATTTGTCTTTGCAGGTGAAGGCAACCATCCAACAGCACAGAGGAGACCTTAATGCTGCCGATACTGCCTGCGCTGACCTGGAGATTGACCTGGATGGATCCCCCCTCATCCACCCCTTCAACCTCACGCAAGCGGCCTCAGGACCCGGACAGCGCCCTCCTTGAGTCCCTACAGAAGAGAGTTGCTGAGTCCGGCACCATCCTCAAGGACCTCTCCAAAGCCCAGCAACAGCCCATCAGAGCCCGAACAGCCTTTGCCAACTACGTTAGAGACAGCCTGCTGACCGTGTCCAAGGCCAATTACAAGAAGGCAAGGTCCACCATCAACAGGTTGCTGTCTGACCTGATGGATGAGGACAGTGATGATGACATTCCAAGTGCCATAGGAGCTCCCCCCATCCCAGCAACCCAGCAAGCCAGCCCCTCTCAACCACCTCACCCACTGCGCCCCAGTTCAGCACCGTCCTTCGGCTCGTTCGGCCCCTCAGCACCATCAACCTCCGAGCAGTATCAGCCACCTCCCTACATGTGGAGAAACATGCCTCCAGCATCATCAGCGTGGGGTTCACAGTCTATGGAGTACATGGAGCAGTACCACCAGCAACCCTTCCATCATCCACATCAGCAGATGCCTCCTCCTCCTCTACAGCAGATGATGCCTCAGCAACCTCCTCAGCAAACTCAGCAGCAGCAGCAACAGCACACCACCACCCCTACCCCTGCCTGCCGCCTTGGGTTATGCTGCCCAGGTACTGAGGGACCAGCCCAGTCCAACCCAGCCCAGTCCAGGCACAGCCTTTGAGCACAGCCTCCCGAACATTTCCACTCTGTCCAACCTCTCAGGATTTAGTGCCATCATTGGATCTCCTCCTGTTCTCGGTTCTCAGGATGGGGAACGCAACACACCACCACAACCATGAAAGAAGTATTGACTCTTTAATGACTGTTGTTGTAGTGACTGTGTTTTTTGACTGTGATTACTATGTACCATTATTACCATGTGCCATTATTAATGATCAGTTGATCATATGAATAAACGTTTTTTAAACTTACTTCTGGTGCTTTTCATACTTTTATAATACATCAAATGATATGTAATTTATAAGTACCCCTGACCCCTGCCCCCTAGAATAATAAACTGCACTTTACACTTGACTTTAAACTGTACAATTGTTCTAAATCATCCTGTCTTGCCATGGAACTGCACCTGCACCTGAGTTGGCCCAGTGCTTCAGGAGGTTCCTCTGCTTCTTTCCTTTCTTGGTGGAGGTGTTACTGCCAGCAACTGTATGTGTGTCTTGCAAGTTCCTGTCCTGTCTCCATGCTCCAGGGATGAAGTCACGGTTCATGTTCTCTGCACAGTCGAGCTGCTGGTTCTGGAGTCCAGGGTACCGTATCCTCATCAAATTGTGCAGGACAATGCAGGCTTTCACGATGACTTTGACAGTGGAGGGGTGATGCTGCATGGTAGTCAGCAGAACCTGGAAGCGGTTCGCCAGAATGCCGAAGGCATTTTCAACCATCCTCCTGGCGCGGGAAAGCCTGTAGTTAAATATCCTCTCTTCATTGTCCAGACCCCGGAGGCTGTATGGCTTCATCATGGTCTCTCGGAGGGCGAAGGCATCGTCACCGATGAAGAAGTAGGGGACATCCTGGTAGCGGTCTGATGGCTTGGCAGACCTCTCTGACGACGAGTGAGTGGGTGTTGTGGGGGACCCTCCATCCGTACTTCATGGTTGAATACTTGCTCCCAGAGGCAAGGTGACGCAAAGTCAGTGCGAGCTTCAGGCCAGGCTCCAGGGGTTCCCTGTACCAGGTGTGTTGTTTGGTGATCCTGGGACCCACTCTGGCTAGCAGCTCATCAAACATCTCGGGGGGCATCCGCATGAAGTTCTTGAAGGATCTTTGGTCCTCGTTTCGGAGCTCCACCAGAAGCTGGTCGTAGAGGCCAAACTGCCGTCGCCTTCCGATCCATGGTCTCACCCAGACTTCACGTCTTCTTCTTCTCCTCCTTCTTCTTATTCTGTTATCTTGGATGTGGTGAAGTGCCAAATCGATCATATCATACTGGTGTTGGAGAAGAGCCACCTCCATCCTCTCTCGTCGGAGGTCCACGAAGAACTGAAGAAGATCTAGAAATGGGAGCCTATACACTTTCTCAAAACACTGGCAATACGCCAATCATACGCTAGTTGTACGTTAAATACGTTACTCAATCGTCAGGCATACGCCAAGATGTCTATATACGTTGCAGATACGTCAGACATACGTTAGAAGTACGTTACTCGTGCGCTATCAATGCGCTATCAATACGCTAGCTGTACGGTACACCTTCATGTCAGCGTATGACCAGCATACTCGACCTATGAGTAACGTACCTCTAGCGTAATTCTAGCGTATTCAGCGTATGCCTAGCGTATGCTTAGCATATAAACCATACATCCGAATACGCACAAAATTTTTAAGCATGCTTAAAAAACGTTTTGTCCCTCACCTTATGCCAGCGTATGCCACCATATGCGACCGTGCTTGAAACGTATACAACCTATGCCTAACGTACCCCTAGCGTATGTCAGCGTATATCAGCGTATGAGTGATATTTTTCATACGCTGGCATACGCTAGTACGATACACAATAGTGTGACAGGGCCATTAGCAATGACCTTTTGTGGCTTACCCTCCTTGCGGAGGGTGTCAATGACTGTCTTCTGGACATCTGTCAAGTCAGCAGTCTTCCCCATAATTGTGTAGCCTACTGAACCAGACTGAGAGACCATTTAAAGGCTCAGGAAACCTTTGCAGGTGTTTTGAGTTAATTAGCTGATTAGAGTGTGACACCATGAGTTTCCAATATTTAACTTTTTCACAATATTCAAATTTTCTGAGACACTGAATTTGGATTTTCATTAGCTGTAAGCCATAATCATCAAAATTACAAGAAATAAAGGCTTGAAATATTTAACTTTGTATAATGAATCTATATAATATGAGTTTCACTTTCTGAAATGAATGACAAAAAATATTGAACTTTTTCACAATAATCAAATTTTTTGAGCTGTATATACACTGCTCAAAAAAATGAAGGGAACACTTAATCATTACAGTATAACACCAAGTCAATTAAACCAAACCGGTCATGCTGGATGATGCTGCAGGCAGCATAACATTCTCCACGGCGTCTCCAGATTCTTTCACGTCTGTCACATGTGCTCAGTGTGAACCTGCTCTCATCTGTGAAGAGAACGGGGCGCCAATGGCGAACGTGCCAATTCTGGTGTTCTCTGGCAAATGCCAATCGAGCTGCACGGTGCTGGGCTGTGAGCACAGGTCCCACAACAGGACGTCGGGCCCTCATGCCACCCTCATGGAGTCTGTTTCTGACAGTTTGGTCAGAAACATGCACACGAGTAGCCCGCTGGAGGTCATTTTGTAGGGCTCTGGCAGTGCTCCTCCTGTTCCTCCTCGCACAAAGGAGCAGATACCGGTCCTGCCGCTGGGCTCTTGCCCTTCTACGGCCCTGTCCAGCTCTCCTTGTGTAATGGCCCGTCTCCTGGTATCTCCTCCAAGCTCTTGAGATTGTGCTGGGAGACACGGCAAACCATCTTGCGACGCCATGTATGGATGTGCCATCCTGGAGGAGCTGGACTACCTGTGCAACCTGAATGGGCTGCAGGTACCGCCGCATGCTACCTGTAAGTGACAAGGGCACTAGCAAAATGCAAAACTAGGACAGAGAAATGGTCTGTGGCCACCACCTGCAAAACCATTTACTTTTTGTGGGTTGTCTTGCTGTTGCCTCTCCTGTCCATCTGTTGTCACTTTCATTTGCACCAAAGCAGGTGAAATTGATTCACAATAGTTTACGCTTCCTAACTGGACATATCCCAGTCCCTCGATATCCCAGAAGTTTAATTGACTTGGTGTTATACTGTGTTGATTAAGTGTTCCCTTAATTTCTTTGAGCAGTGTATATAGTGCCCGCCACTAAGATGAGTAAAAATGATCATTAAAAAATCACTGTGGCAAGGTCGAGTGCCACCGCTCGTGAAAGGACTGAAGACACACTGATTTGGTTTGACAACCCACTGGGTTCTTTTATTATTATGATAAGTTTTCACTTTTTTGGCTCTGGCTTCCCCGGAGCTTTTCCTTCTCCGTTCACAGCCAGCCCCGTTTGTCCGCCCGTCTCTCCCTTTTCAAGCCCCGGCTCACTGTCATAGCAATCAGAAACAATTAAACCATTAATCAATTACGTTTCCCCGTGATGCTGATTAACTTATGACAGCTGTGGCTCAGGGTCCGAGAGCCGCTCCGCTCACTCTCTCTCTGCACGCAGAGGCTAACCATGCCCACCCTGTCACAATCACCATTTGGTGAATTAGCTTAATCTCACACTGAATAAATGAGAAAAATTGAACTTTTCATTGAAGTAAATTTATAAGAAAGAAAAATCCCTCATCAAGAAATTATTATTTTTAACAAAACCACTTGTACCACAATTATTGGCACCCCTGCATCATTATAATCATTTTTAATATTTGGTCACATATCCTTTGCATGCCATGACTTCCTGATATCTGTGACCCAAAAACATCAAGACTCTTGATATCTTATTTTTTAGTGTTCTTACAAGCGATACAATAACGTCTCTGCATTTGAATGGAGCTCTATGGGAATTGGGGGGTGGGACTAGATTTAGCTGTGAACTATGCTGGAACTGTATGGAATACATGGTTGGTAAAATGGCTATAAGTGATCAAGGGTCTGAGGTATCAAACAAGCCTCAAACCATCACTCTGCTGCCAGATATGCAGTAGATATGGTTGGATTGCTTTAAGGGTTGTTTCTCCTGACAAATTTTCCTATTGAACTCTATGGAAAAATAAGTCAGGAGAAGAAACCCTTCAAGTTATTTACAAGTTATTTGCGATGTCCTGGAATAAGAAACTATGGGTGTGCATTCATTATTAGGCTACCCCTTGTTAATGACGCTTACCCTATGCACGGTGGCCCCCTAGTGGTAGTGGTTGACATCCAAATTATAGTAGCCTATTCATCTTCTCTGAAATTATAAATTAATTTACAACAAAAAAACATAGACATTTTGACAACTCCTGTAGGCTATAATATTTGGAAATATTCTAGCTGTTCTAGGAAATTTGGCAATAAGGTAACCTGTGTTATGCAGATATTTATGACGCTTATAACGCAAAAATTAGTTCAGCATTAAGGGAGTTATAGACCTAGCATATTTTCTCAGAGGAAGTCTGCATCTGTCAATACACTTCCATAAATATACGTTTTTTTATATTTATGGACTGAGCAACCAATGATCATAGCTGAACATGCTCCTTTTCATGCCGACTTGAAATGTATAGGTCTACACCTTGAAATAAATAGGCCTACACCTTTAAATAAATACCCATTGAAATGAATAAAAGAGACGTAAAATAATGAATATTATTTTGACACACACCAATAACAGCTTGTTTAGCCTGATCTTCCGAAAGGAATAAATAAATAAATTCACCTTGCCTTTCAGGGCTTCCATACATATTTTGTCTGAAGTGTCATTTTCCCTCAACTGTTTAAAACAATTGTTGAAATTAAGTGTTCTTCCATGAGGCAATTTTTGTTATTTGACATGTGAACTTTGAGTGACCACATTTTCTAAGATTAAAAAACACAGGGCTGCCCAAGTTACATGAAATAATTTAGAGAGATTGGGTAGCATTGCTTCGGAATAGAGCTAGTTTAATTAGTGTGCGCAACGATAGGCAATACTGTTTGTTGTAACTTGACCTAATTTTGATAGCAATACTTTTAATGGCAGGCCTATTTTTTTGCAACTTTTAATTAATGACTTACAGACAGTGCTTTGTAGGCAATGCGTGAGTAACTTGGCATTTTTGTATGTTGAAAACGCTTTTTGTTCAGATATTCATATTTACACTGACTGGATTCTCACCAAAATGGTTTCTGTATGACATTCTGTATGATATTGCTCTCTTGTATGAGATATACTTTTCTGCCAAAAAGGACTGAACATCAACGGCCAGATGGCATATACTTAAGTAAATGAGTAGGTGTTGCTGGCTTGAGTTACCATGAGCAAGGATCAATTACTGATGAAATTATATCCCCTGCCCTGCCAAAAAAGCCCTACTAAAGTAGCGAAGCCACTTCAAAGAGGAACACACAACAAGACTGCTACTCTCCACAAATATCTGTCAGACACTGAATAATCTATCATGCTCCTTTTTCTGTGAGACTTTTCCTAGGTAATTGCACCATGTAAAAATGCTGTCAAAAAAGCAACGAGCCTCATCACAGGAAATATATGCAGCTCTAACAAAATCATTTACTTCTCACTTTTGGGCAACTTCATCTTTTTTGTTCAATGTGCCTCAGATGTGACACCTTACCCACAATTGCACCGCCTATCCTGCCATTAAAAAAACCAGCAGAGGTGTCGAACAAGATGGAAAAATTAAAGAAGTCCATTCTTTCATGTAAACACCCTTAAATCTTTGCAAATTTACAGGGGTGCCACTTAATCCAAAACCTTTAATAGGCATGCTGCGTTATTTATATATTTACTTTCCCCCACAAAGAATAATGGTTAAAAAGTGACAAGCTATCTGAAGAATCTGAATGCATAATTTATGGGGGACATAAATTAATATGATTATGCTGTAGCTGTGGTGCCATGGCTGCCAAACATACAGAAGAGTTGTGGTATAAAACGTGGGTCCCATCTTTCAGCTGATAGGCATCAATATGTAATGTACATTATCCAGTGTCTCCCATCTCTCCTGCATATGACATGACTTGCTGTAATTTGAATTACCCCTCTTATGTGCAAAGATATACCTTGCTTCAAGTAGAAGACATGGCCTGTGATTCTAACCTGGAGGCACGTGGGTCTTGCTGTCAAAGAGCCACTGAGAATTTAATTGTAAATTCAAAATTCTTGTTGTAAATCTTTCTTTATAGAATGTTTGAGGACCAGGCATTATCGATTATTATACAACAATGAGATCCGAATGAGTAACGCGATTGGCCGAGATGCATTCCAACAGTGCTGGTATTTAGCATAACCGCACTGTCAGTGCGTAGACACATTTCTATAGAGCATTGCCTTGGAAGCATAAACAACAACAATAGCAACAGCAACAGGATGCTATATTTTGTGAATGCGAAATAAAGAATGAGTTAATCAAAAGTTATTGTTTCAATATTTTTTCATTACTTATTAAACGTTTGCTAACATTGTTGTATAAAAGCAATAGATCACTTGATGTTCGTGTGTTATTAGATATAATCACTGCTGAGAGTACTTCGCAACTCAACCTGCGGTCTTGTTGCTGCGACATCACAGTGATTATATTTCCAATAACGCACCCCCTCTCGTGATCTATTCCTTAAATATTAGTGTGTATTTTTTTCTCTTGAGCTCAGTGAAAATGATTATTTATTTATTTTATTTGTATTTATTTATTTGTTTATTTAAATTCTTCCCCACTTTTTGCATAACCAGTTTTGAATGCCCAATCATGTTCATGCTGCAACACTCATCATTGATTTTGGAAAGTATAGACAAGCATGAGCTCACTTCTTTTGACATCACGGTTATTACGGATAGGGTTGCACCTTTGTTTAGACACCAGACGTACAATAACAAAAAAATCATATAGTGTCCAGGTAAAAAACAAAGTTTAACTGGTTTTTAAGAGACGTCAAAAATTGAATTGGATCAAATTGACCCAGAACATAATATGAGGGTTAAACAACAACAAGCGGACAGCGAGGGCTGGTCAACGCTGGAATCATCGTGGGGAGCTGCCCTGATCTTCATCCCAGGCGGAGGTAAGCATACTTTCCCTCTGTGTTCTCTCAACATTATCAGCATATATACTGACATTCAAATTTTTGCGCGCATTAGCTTAGATTACTGCTGAAGCCCGATGCACATACAGTATACCAGCATTTTCCCTAGCCAAACATCGCCTAGGTAGGTAGTTCCGCATTAACCTTTGAACCAGGTGGTTATTCGCTCCTGTCACAGTCGGAACAGTTGGGTTGTTTGCCAGGATTGCTTTTGATTTAATTTATTCTTAAGTATGCAATAGCATTAGCAAGGTAGAGTATAGCAGGTGTGAGAGTTGCATTTGTTGTTAGTAGTCAAGGTGTGGGTTAGAAATAAAATGTTGTTTTCAGTATGTTGAACTGTTGTTATTGGTAGTCTGTGTGGTAGCTGGTTAATGTTATTTTCGCTGGTAATTGGCTGTTTTCTAGCTGTATAAATTAGTTGGTGTTTGTGTAAAGCCGGTGTATGAACTCATAAACGTATCTCCTTTGCGCAGATGCCTAGTGACCAGCACGCCGGCGCCAAGATTTTGCTCAACTGAGACATTCGTTGCTTCTGCAGTTAAACTATGAGTGGAAACTCCGTGTTTTATTTTTTAGTACACGATTTGTGACAACTCTGCCGACTACGGAGTTTCTAAGTGTCACTATTTTCCCGTAGCAAGTCCATTTAACAAGCAGCCCCCCACCCAGTCTATACCTACCCATGTGTGACATAGTGGAACATGTATGAGTTCATAAATATGTTTCTACTATTCTACTATAAATAACTGCTACTAAATATGAAATAAATATACAATCATACCATTGGTTTTACACATAGAGATGTTCAAAATTCAGTGGCTATTTATTGTCTGGTACAATTCTTTTGAGAAATATACAACACTTTATACTGCAATTACGGTATATCTGAAACGTCGACTCGTAATTCCCCCCATGCCCTGCAAGCCTCTCACATTCATTACCGTTCATTCTGGTTTAATTGTCGGCTCTTTTATCCAATAGAGTGCATTATAAACTTAGCAACAGTATACGCAATGTCTTATTGGATGCTTTGAACAATTAATTACTTAGTTAATTAGCCCAGCGTAACAGCAATTTTAGTTTTAACGGTCTAGTATTACGCGAGCTCTACAGAAAAAGCATTCCCCAATGGGAGTTTTCCCTTCCCGATATGTAGTAAGTAGTACTGCTTCTAATATGTGGTTGGTCTCGCTGGCTACATGTCAGGGTTGTGTTCAATTCCAAACTGAATTTGGAATGTCTCATAAATTCCAATTAAATTCATGAATTTAAATTGAAGGAGTAAACAGGATGCAGAATTGTACTTCGATTTTGAATTGAAGTAGAATTGACTGAATTGAAATTCAATGAAATTCAAATGCCTTCTCTCTTCTGTATTACTGTAGGTGTAGCCTATACAACAATGGATTTTAATGTGTTTGGTATATAAAACATCATGTATGTCAAACATGTTGTTAAAACACATTAAATATTGTTGAAATATTATTATCAGGGGGAAGAAAACTTGTCTGTCTGACACCTGTTTGCTTATTATATGGGTTATTATATTAACTTGAATGTTATTCAATACTAGGGGAATATACTATATATCCCAGAATGCATTAGCTTAACCCTAAAGTTGACTAAGACTTTCAAAAGCCAACCAACCACATGAAATGTTTGATAGTGGTGTTGAGAGAAGTTTTGTGTCTATTGTATTTAACTTGTTTAATTGGCTTGTTTTTTGTGTATGACTCTGGACTGTGACTGTTTTAAGAGAATTGTTTGTTGCCCTATCCCTTCTTTGGAAGACTACCTGCTATTGTGTATGAACTCTGGACTATGGCAAGCCATTTTATAATTTATTCCACTATTATAGCTAGCTACCTTTTTGTCCTAACTAGCTACATATTTTCATAGCTAGCTGGCCATATGACTTAGCTAGCTAACAAAATTTCCTAGCTAGCTGCCGTTTGTGCCAACTAGCTGGCCATAAAACCGAGCTAGCTGTGTCAAAAAGACCGCTAGCTGCCATCAGGACACAGCTAGTTGCCGATTTTGGCAGCTAGTTGCCACAAAAACGCAGCTAGTTTAACTAGCTCAGTCAAAAGTGCAGCTAGTTAAGCTAGCTACATTTTATTTTGCTCACTAGTTAAGCTAGCTACGCTCTTTTGGGTCACTAGTTCAGCTAGCTCAATTTTACTGCGCAGCTAGCTAAACTAGTTGGTCCTTTTTTGCCAGCTAGCTAAACTAGTTGATCCTTATGGCCAACTAGCTGAACTAGTTAGTTCTTATGGCCAACTAGCTGAACTAGTTGGTGCTTATGGCCAACTAGCTGAACTAGCTGGCCCTTACGGCCATCTTCAATGATAGAAAACATTGACCAAATATGCAACCGAAGAAAACTGGAGAAAATATTGTTAGAAGCAATAAGACAGTAATACAAAATAAAACAAAATAAGCAAATAATCAAACTTAATACAGATAAAAATAAATTTATAATAATAAAAAAAGAGATAGTTGACTATATAGAGGGAATTGTGTTTTCTTTTTGGGGGGGGGGGGGGGGGGTATAATGTAATGTGTGGCAGTAATGTCTGTGGTGTAATGGTGTGTAGGGTGTAATGGATCAATATGAATGCATGTGTGATAATTGTATTTTGTGTGGATTAATGTACTTCGTGGCATGAACTCAGCAGAAGATTGAGAGTGAATTCAGAATAAAGGACCAGGTTTCTGAGAAATGTTGGCTTTGGTTATTGCTGCTGTTAGTTGTTCCACAGAGATGTAGTTGATGAGCAGATTTATCCATTGAGTTATTGAGATTTTTTCCCTGCTTTTCCAGTTGAGTAAAATTACTTTCTTGGCGAAAGTTAAGGAGACTAGAAGACTGTCAGGGTGTTTGGGTGGTGGTTGCATAGATGAGGTATCACCTAGCAGGCATAGAAATGCAGAGTTTGGAATGCTGTACCCCAATAATAAAGACAGTTTTGTTGTGATTTCTGACCAGGAGTGTTGAATAGGTGGACATTCCCATAAAGCGTGGAGATAATTGTCAATGGAATTGTTGGTGCAATGTATACTGTGTCGGAGCTTGCAAAACCCATTTTAACCATTTTATGTTGTGTGAGTTGTGTTTTGGGGTTGTTGGTCATAAGGAAAGTATTTGTACATATTTTCTTCCAGAAGCTGTCGTCAGTATAGATATGGAGATCTTTTTCCCAATCTTTAGTTGGAACTGATGGAGAGGAGTATATATTGGCTATGAGTTTGTATAATTTAGATAAGATTTTTGTTTTTGATTTGGATACAATTTTTAGGTCTTCAAGTATTAGTGGGGGTTGGAGAGGGTTATTTGTTAAACTTATTTTGTTTTTCAGCTAATTTTTTATTTGCAAATATTGTAAGAAGTGTTCTGTACCAATACCATATTTGTGGATCAATTCTTGAAATTTAGTAAATTGTGGTTTTGAAAGATGTGATTTAGGTGTGTAATTCCTTTTTGTTTCCATCTGTCAAAGAAGACAGTGTTTTTATTTCTGGATTGTGCCAAAGTGGGGTGAATTTGGAGGGTGACAATGTGCAGTTAGTGAGTTTAATGATTTTCCACCAGGCTGTCAGTGTTACTGAGATTGCAGTATTGTTGAAGCAGTCATGTTTTTTTATTGATCTAGAGAGGAAAGGTAGGTCATTGATAAGGATTGGGTTACTGTCTGACTGTTCAATTTCTAGCCATGAATTTTGGATGGGATCTGGATTAAGCCATTTTAAGATGAATTGTAGTTGGTTGGCAAGAAAGTCATTGAGAAAATTTGGTGCATTTAAACCCCCCAGATTATGGGGTTTTTGGAGGGTAGTTCGTTTGATTCTGGGTTTCTTGTTTTTCCAATAGAATTTGTTAATTGAGGAATTTAGTGTGGTGAACCAATTGGGTGTTGGTTGAAATGGAATCATTGTGAAAAGATAGTACATTTTTGGTAAAATGTTAATTTTTACAGTGGAGATGCGACCGATTAGATTGAGGGGCAGATTATTCCATCGTTGAAGGTCTTACAATATGCAATTCAGAAGGGCGGGGACTCATAGGTTGCGTCAAGGCGTGCGTTTGAGCCAGGGGAGGACTGGATCGGTCCGTAAAATCAGGGAAGGGTTAAACCCTGTGGGAAAAGAAACAGGACAAGCCATGTTAGGCATGGCTTGTCCTAACATGGCTTGGGAGAGTAACTGAAAATGTGGAGGCCATAATGTAGTATAGCCAGTCCCAGTGCATAGGCTACTATAGCAGCATAACTAAAAGATGTGGAGAGGGGTGCACACAACCATGAGAGTGATGGACTGACAGTACCCCAACACGGCACTGAACAGTAAACTATGAGCGTTCACATACAAAAGCGGGGCAACAGCAATGATCATTGTTGAATTATAAGATTTCCAAGTTTAGAGAGAAACTCATTACCTGTATTGTCTATTTTCTTTGCATAGCTACTTTTTCTGGTATTAGTCCAAGATGGAGCAGCTTTGACATAGCTTAATTCAACCCAGACCTCTGGTGCATATATTTTGTTGTGTCCTTCTGCTATGAAAATAATTTCTTGTTGAAGCATATAAATTTCCTTCTCATAAAAATCTAGTTTGTTTAAAATAATCATTGGAATTCATCAAACCTTTTTCGGAGAATTGTAGCCTAGCCTATATTATACAGACGCGCAGTAGCTACATGGCATCAAAAAAATAAGCGAGGTGGACTTTTAATTGCAAACTGTTTTTGTAGTGGTTCTTGGCTGTTTGTTTGCTTTTCTTTTGCGGCTCTCGTCCTGCCTTCACGATTGAATCAATCTGATTTTTTCCACATTCCGTTTCATGGTTTGCCAGCCTGTGCTTCTACCTGCAGGGTACTTAAGTTTCTCTCTTCCGCTTCTCCGGTGCTTGATTGTCTTACGACATTGCTTTCAAGTCAGGTATAGCCAGAAACTAGCGACCTCCTGATATTAAACTTTGTTTATGTTCAGGGGGGACGTGCTATAGCTACTTAATTGGGTATAGGATTGTTTTCCGCCTGGTAGCATTTGGTGCTATCTATTTTTGTACTTTGCTGTTCTCTCGGAGACAGTGCTCTTTGTACTTTCATTTAGGTTTTTCACTCTACCGGATTTGAGCTATGGCAGCCAAGAGTGTTCTTTTGTTTTACTAAGTTTCCCGTTTTTAGCTCATTACGTGAGCTCGGGAGATATTGTTAGTCTTCTGGCTGTTCTTCCATGTGTAATCGCTTCATACTTGCATAATTGCAGTGGTTACTTCAGTGCTGCCATATGTTTACATAAAAAAAAGTAAAAAAGTTTCACCAAAATATTGTCAAGCACAAATTCCTATGCCATTTGCGTTTTGGTCACTTTCGTTATTATTAGCATTTCTGTGCAAACAAGAGACAAAAAATATTTAGAGTCACACCCCATACATTGGAAAGGCCAAGATGTGCTCTTCAGTATACAGGAGGAATCAACAGGATAGCTCAACTAGTAAAAAGCATAGTCACAAAAAGAAATGTCTACTACACAGGACATAAATAGGCTGGGTCTCAGGCTAACTCAGGCTAGTTTTTCCCCAGTAAAGGCACTTGTTTGGAGTGCAGAGGTGACTACTATGGAGGGGTTCGAATCCCCACCATGGCAGTTTCAGTCCTGCGGCGGGTGTTCCGTTCGGGGACAAGGGGGGCGTCATGTGATCGCAACTACTTAAGTGTGGGGGTAATGGAGTTTGGCTTACGCTCCGACACGGAGGTGTTGGTTCTGTCTCGTCTCTGCCCACCCAGTAAGTCACAGTGACAAACTCTGCAGTATGAAGTTAACTGTTTTTATACAGCCTCATAAAATAATAATGGTAAATGCACTGATGGCACTGCTTCTTAATTTAAAATGTTATGAAGTAGTCACTTATTGACAATGATTGGCTGTTGTCCCCAGGGGACGGGAGGGGCTGACATGGGTTTGTTACGTGATAGCAGCTACTGTGTGTGGGATTAATGGTTGTTCGCCTTAGGCCCGCCCAGCCAGTGGTTGCAGTGGCAATCTCTACAGTATGAGGGGGGAAATTGAACTAGAGTAGGGTGTAATTGGCTACCAAATTGTGAGAAAAATGGGATAAAATCAGGATTAAATTAATATTTATAACTTGCTGTCAATCTCAATTGCTTTTATTCATACTCGCAATTCATTCTACCTGTGAAGTATACAACTAGCAAATTCTGGTCCCAGGGTGACAAGAACAGCAAGGTTGTTACAAATCAACTGCAAACTCAGTTCAGCCACATCTAATACAACAAGTGGACTGCTTGATTTGGTACTCAATTTATGTAAGTTGTTTGAATCAGACTCTCAGTTTGATTTCAGAAATACATTTTGGTCCAGTGCAGGTATTATTTTGCTGCGCATCAACGATGAATCCTGCGTTACTCCACTACTGATTGCACTATTATTATTTGGCTTCTTATTAAACTGATGCTGATTCCCTGTCACGCAAGTTCTTGCTCTGATCCATTTCAACACATATTTTTGATAAATGATGCGATTTCCTGTCTGACTTAAATGAGCCTATATCTGTTTGATAATTATTTGACAGTCTGCTGCATGTGCAATGTTGGCCAAATAACATACAAACCCATCAGCTTATTCTCTTAATTGAAAACAGTACAAAGATATTGAACACAGAGAGTGCCACAATAATAAATAAATAAATAAATACATGAAAATATAAAAATTAATAAATAAAATAATTTCTATTTCAATCTGGGAATGAATATAGAAATGTAAACGTATGTGCAATTCATTTTAGTTATTCCATTTATTTTTAAATGTATTTTCTTTTATTAATTTATTTATTTCCATATATATTTCCCAATTTATTTCCCTATTTACTTATTTATTTTCATATATATTTACTGATTTCCCAACGAGCACAATCTGTCAATCAACATGCTTTGCTCCACCCACTAAGTTTGCCTCGTTCACACCCTTCCAACGTATGTGTTCAGTGTTGCCAGATTGGGCATATTCCATGTAATGTTATTGTGCGGGGTAAATGACCTTTTGCGGCTTGTCATAATTTGGGCTATTTTTTGTTATATTTGGCGGTTTTTCATCTTCCTCTTTCAGCTAATTATTCACATTCACTCTGGTGTAGTTTGTCCCTCCTCTCTCTGCCTATTCCTTGGTTGTCATTGAAGGCAGTTAATAGTCGCTGCTTTTGTTTGATATGCAGAGGCTTGCCAGTGGGTTAGAAAGAAAATTGTGAAAATCAGAAAGAACGCTGACTTTCAGCAAAAAAAGTAGGCTTGTAGCTGTTATGCTGTGATCATGCTTTAACGGGGAGACGGGAGACATGGCTGATCTGTAAACTTAGGCGGCCTTTGCCCCCCCCTACTCATTTTAATATCACGGTTTCTGATTTAGATTTACAACCTTTTAGCTTTCAAAAATAATAATAATTGGACTATGTGGGGACGTGAGCTATTCCTGCTCGTGGAAGGAAACACAAAACCCAGTCTGGCTGAAGGAGAACTTTGCTTTATTCTCCTCGTTTTAATTTACACACATAAAGTTCGCCGCACTCCTGTGCTCTATCTCCCGTCTGCTGCCCGAGGCTCCATTTTTACCGCTCTCAGGCTCACTGTTGAACAATGAAGGCAATTGGTTAATTGACAACACCCATCATATAATCAATCATCCCCAATTGCCTGACTGTTCACAGCTGGCTCCCTAAACCGCCCGCGTTCACTCTCTCTCTTGCTAACTGCGCCTAAAGCCAAGCCCCCTTACCACAGACTATAACTACAAAAAATGCTGCATCAAGCGCAATGTGCTAGTTCACCACAAACACGCAGGCTATTAGCCCTATCGACGGTGCTAGCCTAGTCATCAATGTCCCAATTATAGTAGCCTATTCATATTTCTCTGAAATTGTAAACAACTTTAAACCCTCAAAATTCCAATGCAGGATTGCTACAGTGTCGCCGCTTATGCATACAAAATCCGCTTACAACCATCTTTCCACAGTCAGACAATAACATGCATAAAATGTACCGTTTCTACAAACATTTTTGTTCCGATACAGGAACAATAATAGGCTAGCCTATAGGCTATTATTAAAAAGTTGAAACTGTTACAAATAAGGCTACTGTATGCAGGCTACTTTCAGTATAACGTTAACATTTTTTTTCTACAAATCTCTGATAAACAGATTAAGGAACCAAATACCCTACCTCGTAACGATTCTACAACTGGTTTCTGTTGAATGTTGAAGAGATTCTCTTATTCCATTTTGCCACTGCCCAGCAATGTTGATGTTTCCACAGCGCTACCTATCGCACTCGCGGCTGTAATACCTTGCTGTTATGTAAAAACACATACTTTTTAAGGTATATTAATACGTCAGGCTACGTATTTTATACGAAATATGCACAGAACTGTTATGTGGTATTATGAATCTACTGTATGTGACATCGTAGCTAGCAGAAAGTTAGAAAGTTGATGTGGGTCATAAATGGTCAGATCCATAGACTAGCCTATAGAAAAATAAGGAAAAGCAAGAAGGAACAGCGCCTACAGTGGCTGAATGGGAAAACTACTGGGTCGGCGGCTCTTTTATTCACTGTGATTTAAACTTTTTTCAGTTTAGGATTGAGGTGAGGCCCCTTTCAGTTGAGAGGCCCGTTTCAGGTGAAACGAATGAAACATGGCAAAGGCCGTCTATGTCTGTAAACTGCACTGCTGTAAAGAACACCATGTCTTGTCTTTGAATGCACATTGACTGCCGTGTCTTTTGATTTATGCTAGAAATTTAGGCGAGAAATGAGCAGCCTATGTTTCTATCTTGCTGAACTTGCCTTTTGTGTGTGCAAGCTTGCTTTCCCCGATTTTGCGTAAGCACAAAATGTTTGATTAGGAAAATAGAACTAGCCCATAACTTAAATGCGTGTGTGTGCATGTTCGCAAATCATATACATTTCAGAGTCTATCGATTGGCTACCATCCACAATCTTATCTCGCCTGCTCCCCGGTTCACGATCACATCCATAAATCCATATGTAGCCTACAACATTTGCTGGCGTCCGATGCAAATCTAAATCTAAAACAGATAGCTAGCTAGCTTTCTCTATCCATCGTTTCTCTTAATATGTGAGAAATCTCAATTAATGTATTTGCTCACATTGAGAAACGCTGTCTGCAGCTCTGAACCACTTTTCTACAGTGTAGTCTCTATGTTGGAAGGTTGGGAACGCGGCAAGTTGATTGACAGATTGTGCTCGTTGGGAAATCGGGAAATATATATGGAAATAAATAAGTAAATAGCGAAATATATGGAAATAAATAAATGAATATATTTGAAAAAATTGTTGAAAATAAATAAATAACTTAAATGAATTGCACATACATTTACAGTTCGATATTCATTCCCAGATTTATTTATTTCCAAATAATTGTATTTATTTCCAAATTATTTTATTTATTTCCAAATTATTTTATTTATTTATTTATCAATCATTGTGGCACTCTCGGTGTCAGTGGCGATTATACACTGGGGCAGTTGCCCCCTCCATGAAAATAGTTTACCCTGTTGTTGTCCCCCCCCCAGTGTGGGTGATGGAAAAAAAACAAAAAACTATATAGGCTATATTGGTGTCGAACATTGATGATATTTCTCTGATGTTTCCCCTAACCAAACATCCTGGTCCGGTTGTAACAGTCCGCCACTGACACTGGAATCAGGACCCGATATCTGTCATTTTGCACTGGTCGACACACGGCAGTCAGGAGTACCAACGTAGGCTACAGCCGCGGCTGCATTGAGCTAGGATAGTTTCATGTATAGCCTAATGATACAGGACTGCCCCCGACCAAATATTTGCTTAGTCGACTTTTAGTCGTCAGTTCAACCCATAGTCGACTAACCGTCGCACATTTATGATAATCATTAAATTATTTAAATATATAGCCTATATTTTTTTGAGAATCAGAAAATGGTTTGACTTCCAGAGCTGATCAAGAGTAGGCCTAAGTTATACAGGTAACATACACTGCTCAAAAAAAAATAAGGGAACACTTAACACAGTATAACACCAAGTGAATTAAACTTCTGTGATATCGATCTGTCCAGTTAGATAGCGTAAATGATTGTGAATCAATTTCACCTGCTTTGGTGCAAATGAAAGTGACAACAGATGGACAGGAGTGGCAACAGCAAGACAACCCCCAAAAAGTAAATGGTTTTGCAGGTGGTGGCCACAGCCCACTTCTCTCTCCTTATCCTTCCTGACTGATTTTTCTCTAGTTTTGCATTTTGCTAGTGCCCTTGTCACTACTGGTAGCATGAGGCAGTACCTGCAGCCCATTCAGGTTGCATAGGTAGTCCAGCTCCTCCAGGATGGCACATCCATACGTGCCATCGCAAGGTTTGCTGTGTCTCTCAGCAGTCTCAAGAGTGTGGAGGAGATACCGGGAGATGGGCCATTACACGAGGAGAGCTGGACAGGGCCGTAGAAGGGCAGGACCGGTAACTGCTCAGCGGCAGGACCGGTAACTGCTCCTTTGTGCGAGGAGGAACAGGAGGAGCGCTGCCAGAGCCCTACAAAATGACCTCCAGCGGACTACTCGTGTGCATGTTTCTGACCAAACTGTCAGAAACAGACTCCATGAGGGTGGCATGAGGGCCCCGACGTCCTGTAGTGGGACCTGTCCTCACAGCCCAGCACCATGCAGCTCGATTGGCATTTGCCAGAGAACACCAGAATTGGCAGGTTCGCCATTGGCGCCCCGTTCTCTTCACAGATGAGAGCAGGTTCATACTGAGCACATGTGACAGACGTGAAAGAGTCTGGAGACGCCGTGGCAAATGTTATGCTGCCTGCAACATCATCCAGCATGACCGGTTTGGTTTAATTGACTTGGTGTTATACTGTGATGATTAAGTGTTCCCTTAATTTTTTTGAACAGTGTACTATATTACAGAGAAATACAAAACCGTAGGCCTAATTATGAGCATTTAAAATATTTTTACAAGCACATGCGGCGAATTGCTTATGGCACATGCCGTCTATTAACAGAATCAACTACCCGGTAGCCTAATAAATGTGTGGGAACAACAAGCAAGGAGATAGTTAACATTTTTTATTTTATTTAAAGCACAACTGAAGTTTGGTAGAACTTTGGGTTGTGTAGTTACCTGGCCATGATATGAGTTCAAATAGTGGTGAAATATGTTCGTTAGTTGCTCTGTGCTCCCCTGGGGCAACAATCCAGAATCAGGTATTTCTCGCTCTCCATTCACTTCTATGGGGCAGCTAAAACTACTCAAAATGACACTTCTAGCACGTATACGACCGCAAAAGAAGCAGACTGTCAATACAGAAAATAACCAGTATTTTTTTTTTTTTGTAATTAACATTCTTTAGAAAGTACTATTTTCTTCAATGTTGTTAGCAAGCTACCAGAAAAGACTACCAAAATATCAGCAGGTCAGACCATAGATATATACTAGTATGAGGAATGTTTGCTTCTGTGGAAATTTGGACTAATGAGTGGTTTCTGACGCATCGCCACATTAATGCTGTTTCTGGCACAAGAACATAGCCTACCTACCGGATCTACGTTCCAAATAAAATACGAAAAAGCCAGGAAAGGACCATGTAATTTTAAAAAAAAAAGAATACGTACGAGAAATGTTTATTGCTTGTATTGACAGAATCCGCTTTGTTCACAATCGTATATGTGCTAGAAGTGTCATTTTGAGACCGTTTCTGCTTCCCCATAGAAGTGAATGGAGAGTGACAAATACCCTATTCTGGATTATTACCCCAGGGGAGTACAGAGCAACTAACGAACATATTTTGCCACCATATCATGGCCAGGTAACAACACAACCCAAAGTTCTACCAAACTTCAGTTGTGCTTTAAACTCCAAGTAAAATTTTTTTTATAAGGATAACAATGAACACGATGAATACGCATAATAGGAAATATGGCAATATTTATTCAGCTGCCTAATTGAATATAGCCTTTGGATAGCTTTGTAATTTATCAGTGTGTTTGGCCTATTTTCTAATTATTTAGCATAATGGAACAATAAAAGACTTGATAACAGCCAACAAAACAGGCTCTCTAGAACTGGGCATGCTAGGCGGCTAATGTTACTTACATGTTTCAAATATAAGCCATGTTTGACGTTGATGAGTGATAGGCGAATTGTTACTTGCAGAGTTTGCATTTAACTTTTTTATCATCGTTTACACACTCGAAACAGACATATTTTAATAACAACTGAGCTATTTCTTAATAGAACATCAATTGTTAGGCTACAAGGCGCATGTCGCGATCAAATAGTTCCTCTCGTAGCTCCACTCTGCTGAATGAATAGTTCCGCTCTCACATTTTTTCATGCTGTGACAATTCGACCAATTCAAATTTTCTGCAACTAATGGTTTAGTCGACTAATTGGGGGCAGCCTTATAGTGTGTAATAAATCTAAACTAATTGTGGGTGGATGTGTTGGGGCTATGGGGTATAGAATAGTTCATGTGTAATCATCGTGTAAATATTGTAATTCCAACTGTGGGTGGGTTAGTGGATGTGGCTAAGGGGTTTAGGATATTACATGTGTAATGATTGTGTATTATAATTCCAAACTATTCCAAACCGTGGGTGGGTGTGTCGGGGTGGATGGGTTGGTGGTGTGTGGGGCTATAGTATTTTATTATAGTATTATAGTCCTATATATTTTCATGTGCAATGATAGTGTTAATATTATAATTCCAAAATAATTGTGGTTGGGTGGGTGGCAAGTGTGGCTAAGGGGTATAGGATAGGATGTGTAATATGTGTGGATTGTGGGTGGATATTTAGCGGTTGTTAATATTAATTAATTATAATTGTGCAATAAACATATTTGGATTTAAATAATAGCCTAATTGTGGTTTTTGTGTGTTAGAAAAATATTCTTTGTTGCTTTATTGAGTATGCGGTGTCTGGAACTGAGGGGTATAGGATAGTGTAAATATTATAATTCCAAACTAATTGTGTGTCTGTGAATGAGTGGGGTGGTGATGTGGGGGGCAAGGCTAAGGGGTGTGGGATAGTTACATGTGTAATAATAGTGTATTACAGTATATTTCAAAAGTAATTGTGGATGGGTGTGTGGGGCTAAGGGGCATCGGATAGTTAAAACGTGAATGACAGTATACAGGTGCAGCTCAAAAAATTAGAATATTGTGAAAAGGTTCAATATTTTTTGTCACTCATGTCAGAAAGTGAAACTCATATATTATATAGATTCATTACACATAGATACAATATTTCAAGCCTTTATTTCTTGTAATTTTGATGATTATGGCGTACAGCTAATGAAAACCCAAATTCAGTGTCTCAGAAAATTAGAATATTACATAAGATCAATAAAAAAGGATATTTTAAACAGAAATGTCAGCCTTCTGAAAAGTATGTTCATTTCTATGCACTCAATACTTGGTTGGGGCTCCTTTTGCCTGAATTACTGCATCAATGCAGCGTGGCATGGAGGCGATCAGCCTGTGGCACTGCTGAGGTGTAATGGAAGCCCAGGTTGCTTTGATAGCGGCCTTCAGGTCATCTGCATTGTTGGGTCTGGTGTCTCATCTTCCTCTTGACAATACCCCATAGATTCTCTATGGGGTTCAGGTCAGGCGAGTTTGCTAGCCAATCAAGCACAGTAATACCATGGTCATTGAACCCGCTTTTGGTACTTTTGGCAGTGTGGGCAGGTGCCAAGTCCTGCTGGAAAATGAAATCAGCATCTCCATAAAGCTTGTAACCAGAAGGAAGCATGAAGTGCTCTAAAATTTCCTGGTAGATGGCTGCGTTGACTGTGGACTTCAGAAAACACAGTGGACCAACACCAGCAGATGACATGGCACCCCAAATCATCACTGACTGTGGAAACTTCACACTGGACTTCAAGCAACGTGGATTCTGTGCCTTTCCACTCTTCCTCCAGACTCTGGGACCTTGATTTCCAAATTAAATGCAAAATTTACTTTCATCTGAAAAGAGGACTTTGGACCACTGAGCAACAGTCCAGTTCTTTTTCTCCTTAGCCCAGGTAAGATGCTTCTGACGTTGTCTCTGGTTCAGGAGTGGCTTGACACGAGGAATGCGACATTTGTAGCCCATGTCCTGGATTCGTCTGTGCGTGGTGGCTCTTGATGCATTCCAGCCTCAGTCCACTCCTTGTGAAGCTCCCCCAAATTCTTGAATGGATTTTGCTTGACAATCCTCTCAAGGCTGCGGTTATCCCTGTTGCTTGTGCACCTTTTCCTACCACACTTTTTCCTTCCACTCAACTTTCTATGAATATGCTTGGATACAGCACTCTGTGAACAACCAGCTTCTTTAGCAATGACCTTTTGTGGCTTACCCTCCTTGTGGAGGGTGTCAATGACTGTCTTCTAGACATTTGTCAAGTCAGCAGTCTTCCCCATGATTGTGTAGCCGACTGAACCATACTGAGAGACCATTTAAAGGCTCAGGAAACCTTTGCAGGTGTTTTGAGTTAATTAGCTGATTAGAGTGTGACACCATGAGTTTCCAATATTGAACTTTTTCACAATATTCTAATTTTCTGAGACACTGAATTTGGGTTTTCATTAGCTGTAAGCCATAATCATCAAAATTACAAGAAATAAAGGCTTGAAATATTTCACTCTATGTGTAATGAATCTATATAATATATGAGTTTCACTTTCTGAAATGAGTGACAAAATTTTTTTTGAGCTGCACCTGTATGTTTGACCCCCCCATTCATCTTTTGCCACCCCATTTAAAACATCCTAGAAGCGCAACTGCTCGGTGTTTCATACAAAGAAAAGATATTTAATGTTTTACCTTATCAGCTTTATAGATTTTTGTAAATATACACTGAATTTGCCTGAATTACTGCATCAATGCGGCGTGGCATGGAGGCGATCAGCCTGTGGCACTGCTGAGGTGTAATGGAAGCCCAGGTTGCTTTGATAGCGGCCTTCAGGTCATCTGCATTGTTGGGTCTGGTGTCTCATCTTCCTCTTGACAATACCCCATAGATTCTCTATGGGGTTCAGGTCAGGCGAGTTTGCTAGCCAATCAAGCACAGTAATACCATGGTCATTGAACCCGCTTTTGGTACTTTTGGCAGTGTGGGCAGGTGCCAAGTCCTGCTGGAAAATGAAATCAGCATCTCCATAAAGCTTATCACCAGAAGGAAGCATGAAGTGCTCTAAAATTTGACAAAAACTTTATAGATTTTTGTAAATATACACTAATTCCTAAGTCTCAAAATGTCATCAGGACGTTTTTTTGTAGGGTTACGTGAACTCCTGTGAGGTTATGTTTAGGGGTTGGGGTGGGGTACGGGAATCACAAACTCACAAAAATCTGGGGGTTTTTGAATTCGACATACAGTATATCTTTGTACAACTTTGTTGTGCATTCCGGTTCGGCCTATATGAATGCATTGGATACAAATTTGTGGTGGTGGACACAATAATTTCACTGAAATCGTGTCACCCACCACAATTTCATATATCACGAAATCCTGACTATGACACGACATAGCGTGATACCGGGCTGCACAGTGATGAGGGAGGCCATAAGTGCTGCAGAGAGACTTGCTGTGACTTTGAGATTCCTGGCCACTGGAGAATCTGTAATGGATTTTAGTGGTGGATAATCAAACGCGAAGATAGGGGGATCAGAACATGTCACTCACGCCAGTGAGGACCAATATAGGGAGTACTACTATAAATGCCAAGAAGGAAAAAACAGGAAACAAATTCCTTGTAGCTAAACGAAATTCAACTGTGGCAATTGAAGACGTACCATCACCGGATTTATCCTACGGATGATCTTGAACGGTCCTATGTAATGCGGAGCAAGTTTACGCAACTCAACCCTGAAAGGCAAATCTTGCGACGAGAGCCAGACTCGCTGACCTACTCGATAAGAGGAAGCTGTCAGGCGATGTCTGTCAGCCGAAACTTTTTGGGACGCGCAAACTCGTTTCCACACCGAACGACACCTCCAAACAAAGGAGCCAGCAGAGGGAACTTCCACATCCTTCTCAAGTTCAGGGAAGAGTGGGGGCAGATATTATACTTAGGCCTCAAAGGGAGAGAGGCCAGTGGAGGCATTGCACAGTGTATTAAGGGCATACTCAGCCCATGGGAGATAATGACTCCACGATGTAGGATTAGTAGCCGCCAAGCAGTGAAGGGTGTTCGCTCCATCTGCCCGTTAGTTTGAGGATAAACCCCGGACGACAGACTAACCGACGCACCCAACTGGGCGCAAAAAGAACCCAGAACCTGGCGATAAATTGGGGACCACGGTCTGATACTATATCCTGCCGTAATCCGTGTATGCGGAACACATGACTGATCACCAACTGAGCGGTCTCCGGCACCAATGGAACCTTGGAAAACCTATCCACAATGACTAGAATTACCGTATTATCTTGCGAATCAGGCAATCCGGTTACGAAGTCTAAAGCGATATGGCTCCAAGGTCGACTGGGCACGGGTAAAGGGCGTAACAACCCCGAGGGTGGGAGTCGAGAACCCTTGCTCCAAGCCCAAACAGAACAAGCAGCAACAAACCCGCGCATGTCCTTCTCCATACCAGGCCACCAGAATCGTCTGGAGAGAAATTCTTTAGAACAGTGGGTGCCAGGATGCACCGCAAATTGTGACGAATGACCCTACTGGAGTACCTGGGACCTCACCTTGGGAGGTACAAAAAGGCAATTGACGGGACCCCCACCCAGCCCCAGGTTACGTAGCAACACCTGTTGAACCGCCACTTCAACGTCCCATAACACAGGAGCAACTATCTGGGAAACAGGCACAATGTGCTCCGGAATAGCGGGACTGTCAGTCCACTCAAAGATACGTGACAACGCATCCAGTTTAACATTTTTAGTACCCGGGCGATACCTCAAAAGAAAGTTAAACCGAGTAAAAAACAATGCCCAGCGCGCCTGTCTAGAATGACGTGTTCTAGCCTGTTGGACGAACTCCAAGTTCGTGTAGTCGGTCCATACAGTAAAGGGGTGTTCCGCTACCTCCAGCCAATGACGCCACTTCTCCAGGGCCAATTTGACTGCCAGTAGCTCCCGATCACCTACGTCATAATTCCTCTCGGCCGAAGTAAGGGCTCGAGAGAAATATGCGCACGGGTGCATTTTGTGGTCAATGGGTGAGTGCTGAGATAAAATAGCAATTACACCCAACTCGGACGCATCAACTTCTACCACAAAAGGAAGGGAGGGATAGGCTCAGAACTGAACCTCTTCTTGAGTTCCTCAAAAGAAGACTCAGCCTTCGGGTTCCACTGAAATTGAGTCACCGACGTTTTCATTGTAATGGGTGTGGCGAGCGCACTGAAATTGCGAATAAAACGCCTATAAAAATTGGCGAACCAAAGGAAACGCTGGACCTGTTTAACTGAGTGGGGAGTGGGCCAATTTAGTACAGCAGAGACTTTCTCGGGATCCACACAGACCTTGCCCTCTGATACTATGAATCCCAAAAAAGAAACAGTGCTAGCGTAAAATGAGCACTTCTCTGCTTTCAGAAATAATTTGGCCTCCAACAGGGCTTTCAAAACCTGTTTAACATGATCGATATGGGTTTGTAAATCGGAAGAGAAAATTAAGATGTCGTCCAAGTATGTGAACATGAATTTCTCTAACATGTCTCGTAGTACATCATTCACTAATGCCTGAAACACAGAGGGGGCGCTAGTGAGCCCGAACAGTATGACCAGATATTCGTAGTCGCTTTTATTGGTGTTAAAAGCGGTTTTCCATTCATCACCTTCACGCATGCGCACCAGGTTATAGGCATTGCGGAGGTCTAATTTGGAAAAAATAGTGGCCCCCTGGAGACGTTCAAATGCCAAATTCATCAGGGGAAGTGGATACCGGTTCTTAATTGTAATGGCGTTGATAGAGTGTTAATCAATACATGGCCATAATCCTCCATCTTTCTTTTTAACAAAAAAGAAACCTGCGCCAGCAGGCGAACTAGATGGCCTTAGAAAACCCATTGGCTAACGCCTCCAGAATATATTCCTTCATAGCTGCACTCTCAGGAGCCGCTAAGGAATATAGACTCCCTCTAATAGGGGTAGTACCATTCACTGTTCATACCATTGAGCAGGTTTTTCAGCTTCACTTGAATTTCAGCCTTGCAAAGCTCCCTGTTTTTCTCCTACGTATTTTCCAAAAATATTATTTGGATCAACTGTCATGGATCTTGCCTTCCTTCTTTATCTCCGCGTTCTCTTTATTCTTTTTTGTCGTTACCGGTAATCTATCGGATTTTCCTTTGTTCCGTGACGGAGTTTTGCTTTCACCTCATCATTAGTAAGTTCACCTGTTATTCATTTCCGTTGACTATTTATACTCCGCTTCCTGCCTCTCTCGTTGCTTCCATGTTATTCCACGTAACATTCGAGCCGGTAAAAAAGGTATAGGAGATTAGTTAGAAAGCTAGTTTAAAAAAGAAAGGGTTAGGAAGTTTAGAAAGTAAGCAAGTCTCTTTTTCGCTCTGAGTTCAGAGCAGAGGCTTTCTCGTTTCTTTTGGTTTTCCTTTATCTAAGAGTGCTCTTACCCAAAGTGTTTGGGGTTCTGTTGAGCTCTCTGTTTTCCTTTTTGTTTCGCTCCACTAATAGGAGTTAGATAAGCGTATAGCTTATTTTTTTGTTTTTTGCTCGGAGATCGAGTTCCTCGTTCTTATCGCGAGGTTATTTGTGTTCTGTTATTTTCCTCTATTCCACTACGGATTATTGTCCATCTCAGTGGTGTTCTTTCGAACACTTTCAGATTGCACAGCTATCGCATCTGGACTTCTAATATTTCCTCCATGTCTCTGACACAGAGATCCCCCACATCAACAACTGCAGGCTGTTGAAGACAGCTTAAAATGTTGTTGTACACCTCCCATTTAGTGTCATTCTCTTTGTTCCTGTCATGGTTCGTGGGTTTTTTGGTTGCGGTTCTCGTCCTTATTTTCCAATTGAGAATCTATCGGATTGCTTTCCCTCATCATTATTTTCACCTGTGCTTCTACCTGCGGGGTATTTAAGTTTCTCACTTCCGCTTCCCTGGTGCTTCTTTGTCATTCGACATTGCATTGAGCCAGGTATAGCCAGGTATTAGCAACCTCGTGATATTAAACGCTGTTTATGTTCATGAGGGACTTGCTATTAGCTTTTAGTTCAGATGTAGGTGTTAGCGTTCTGTGCTATTTATTTTATTATTTGCTGTTCTCTCTGAGAGAGTTTTCTTTGTTTCGTTTAGGTTTTTCAGCATGAATAACATTACACTTTAAAACTTCTGTGATTTTACCAGTAAAAGCTGGGGTAGGCAACCCTGGTACTTGAGAGCCACAGGGTCTGTTGGTTTTTGTTTTCACCTTACATCTAGCAACTACTTAGACCAAAGAAACCAGGTGAGGTGAGTTAACTGTGTAATCAACTGCTTTAATTGATCAATTAAGTGGCGAGTAGTCTCAGCCTCAGCCGCTTTGACACACTTTGTACGCAACATCTGATGCATAGGCTTGCATAAGCTGGGTAAAACTGTGGGAAACTGTGGGATTGTCAGCGCTCATTGGCTAGCATCACTGTCAATCACAGGAGTGTGTGCGTATTTCCGGTACAACGCGGTGCATTGGGTTTTATCAGTCCGCTGGGAAACAAGATGTGCTAACTAATCGGTAGCTAGCGAATGCTGCAAATCCAAGAACAATGACTGTTTCAGACCAAGACTAAGAGTTTAACACTGGATTGAAGAAAGTTTTTGAAGTTCACAACATTTCTTCGGTGTGATGGACTGTTTTACTGGACATCGCCGTGCCATTTGTGTAAATCACATTTGTTTCACACGGGTCTGTTCTTCTTGTAGGACTGTTTCTGAATCGACCATAGATGGTCTGTGGTTGGTTATATTGCATCTTAATCAAAGGCGGCATCTTGTCAAATTGGGTGGCTCTTTACCGCGTTCGGCAAGTCTATGGACCAGACTTTGTGTTTATCACAAAGTCTGGCCTTCGCAACACTAAGTGGTGAGTAACAACAAAAACCAACAGACCTGCGGCTCTCAAGGACCAGGGTTGCCTACCCCTGCACTAAAGGGAATGCTATCGCAACCAAAACAAACTTGAAACTTATCAACCCTTATGCAGATCATTAGCAATAGGGAGAAATTTCACATCATTTTAACTTTTTTCCTTACCAAAGAGCAACACACACAAAGTTTGGTACTTACAGGTAAAGCTGACTCCTCTTTCATCCTCTCAAAGCAGAGTCGCAACCTTCTCCATCACAATATCCCTCTCTCCCCTCTTGTAATATGTCTCATCTCTGGGATCCCAAAGGAATCGTCTCTGAAGTTTAATGGTGTAGATTAGTTAGGAGCATGTTGGGGAGGCTGGGAGCTCTTAAGAGTACAGTAGCAAGGGCTGCCGCGGTGGTACAATGGTAAGAGCGCTGACCGGGGTTCGCGCCCCGGACCTGCCAGTTCCGAGCATGACCGGTGCCCTGTGGGAGCAGCAATTGGCGGCTGCTTCCGGGTGGGGGGAGGGGCTCGGAGAGAATCGCTGCGACAAAAAGGCCTTGGGCGAGTTGGAATCACGGTCAGGAGCTCGAGGTGTCGCGCCCTGTAGAGGACGTGGCGCCCTCCTTCCTACTACCGGCTGACAGGGTTGTATAGCGGTGGTTCTCTAGCGGTTGCTACATGGGGGGAATTGAATTAGAATAGGGTTTCAATTGGCTACTAAATTGGGAGAAAAATGGGGGAAATCAGAAACAAATTAAAATAAAATAAAAGAGTACAGTAGCAATTAAATATCTGACATAATTCACTGAAATAGATCAGGGGGGTCAGGGGTCCGTTCCAGAAAAGCGGGATCAAGAAATCTTGAATAAATGATAGATTGCCTTGAAAATTATAACGTAGGCTAGTCTTCTGAATGAGCAAGAACAGTGGTTCTCAAACTTTTTTTTACTAGTGTACCACCTATACGATATTTACCCCCCTTCACCAGCACAAAAAATAAATACTGACAAAGTTTTGGTGTTTCTGTCTAAGCTCCTAAGCTCCTTTCTCCTTGTTTTCACTTTTATGTTTCAACCACTTATCTATTTTCTCAATTATTTTCATCTGGCTTTCAGAATCAAAACTCGCTCAGGCTGAAACATTTCTTATATAGCTAGCTGGCCTGCGTGAGTCTTCTACTTGTTTTTCATTGGCGGTTGACATTTGCATGACGGTGATATGCTCATGGCTTTTTTTTAAATAAAAAAAGGTTAGAAAAGATTTATCAAACTGGTATATTAGTGGTATATCCAGATTTAAGTGATTTTATTTAAACTGTGGGGTTGTTTTAGAATTGTTCATAACCAATATTATAAAAACACACATTAGAAATTTTCTGAGTCAGTGGATTGTTTACTAGTTGGATTGCTAAGTGGATTGCAGTCCAGTTGTCCATATCATTGGATTTATTTCTTCACCCACCACGCCCTCGAGTGGACATATAAAAAATAGAGTGGACGTATCAACAACTTCTCTTGCTAGTTGAGTTGATTACTGTAATGTTCTCATTCAGTGTAGGAACTGAACTAAACATCAAGCTAAACCTAATCCAGTGAAGACAGAGGCGTAGGAGTAAGTTTGACCATTTACTGAAGTGGCTTTTCTTCAACAGGATATAATTGGTAAAAACTGTGAATAAAATGATACAAAGTTGCATTCAGAGTCGTTCTTACATTGTCAATGGCATGTAAATAAAAGTACTGTACAATGGCTAACAGTGTACAAGGCTAGCAATAGCTATGCTAATCCGTTTGAATGCTAAATAACAGGCTTCCAAATAGCTAATAAAACATCGTTTTTCTAACAAATAATGATTGACATATACCTAACGATCTCACATGAGACTTAACAAACTTACAGCATTGCTTTGTCGACGCTTGACAGTGGATGCAAAATGCTTGACTAGAGCATGAAAAACATGTCTGTCCCTGGCCATGGATGAGTCAGAAAAACAACAACCGGCTAGAGATCGTGAAACAGGAAGTGATGTCGTTACATCAAATGAACTAAAACATGAATATAAATTGTAAATAGTTCGTTTTTTAACAGGTAAGTAACTTATTAACTTACATTTTCCATATAAATTATTCAGAATCATTTTTAGCAAGTATTAACTTTTAAAGAAAATAAAGACATGCGTTGCCGGGCAACACACTCCCCGCCTGACCTGTTGATGGTCACTAGGGATTTATGGGGTTAAGTAACATAAAAGTCTCTTAATCAGTCCTTAGGCAGAAGTAGAATAAGTTCTGCAATGGGTCTTAGAAAGGTTTTGACATTCCCTTGATCAGTTGTCTTCACTTCGACTTTCCTAACATGTCCATCCTTTCCAGGAAATGTGGCTGTGATCCTGGCCATGGGCCAGCAGTTGCGGGCCGTCTGCTTGTCCCTAAGCAGAACGAGATCGCCAACTTGAAGGTCCCTTCGAGTTGCTGTCCATTTCTGTCGCTGCTGCAAGGAAGGTAAGTATTCACGACTCCAGCGGGTCCAGAACTGGTTTGCCAGAGCCTGAACTTGTCTCCATTGCTTTGTGTGCAAGTCCTTTTCTGAAAAGTCCCCAGGAGGAGGTGGAACTCCTGACTTCTGTGTAAGGAGCATGGACGGTGAGAGTATGAAGGGGTTCTCTGGATCTGTAGATACAGGTAGGAGTGGTCGTGCATTTATGATGGCTGAGACCTCGGCCATTAAGGTGCAAAGCACTTCATGAGTCAGGCGAGTGTTTTGCTGCAGAAGCATTGCATCAAGTATTCTTCTAGAGACGCCGATCATACGCTCCCATGAGCCTCCCATATGAGACGCATGTGGCGGGTTGAAGATCCAGCTGCAACCTTGCTCACTCAGGTACGTCTGTATTGTCTTGTCCATCCCGAGCTCCTTGCACGCACCGACAAAGTTAGTGCCACAGTCGGAATGGAACTGTTTTGCTGGGCCTCTGAGTGCGAAGAAGCGCCGAAGAGCGTTTATGCAGCTGGACGTATCCATAGCCTCGATGACTTCCAGGTGAACAGCTCTCGAACTCATACAGGTGAACATGATAGCCCACCGCTTGCTCTCTGCCTGTCCTCCTCTGGTGCGTCTAGCAGTCACAGACCAAGGTCCAAAGACGTCGAGCCCGACGTACGTGAAAGGAGGGCAGGTTTTGAGGCGCTCCGGTGGAAGGTCCGACATGCGCTGTTCTTCCAGCTTTCCACGTAGCTTGCGGCAGGTAATGCATTTGTGGAGAACTAAGTTGATAAGTGTCTTGCCTCCCAAGATCCACAGTCCTGCTGACCTGATTGCACCTTCTGTCAGGTGGCGGCCTTGGTGTTTTACCTGCTCATGGTGATGACGTGTAAGCAGCAGAGAGATGTGGCCATCCTTGGGCAGAATGACTGGATTCTTTTCTGCAGCTGGGAGTTGAGCGTGCTTCAGGCGGCCTCCGACACGAATGAGATCGTCTTCCAAGGTAGGGCTGAGCTTCTGCAAGGGGCTGTTTTTGGGTGTAGGTTTGTTTTCTCGGAGGGCTGTCAGTTCCTGTGGAAAAGCTGCATTTTGTGCTGTTTTAAGGATGATGTTTGTCGCTTGGGCCAGTTCATCCGGAGTCCGAGGTGAGTCACATCTATGCCAGCCTTTACATTTGCCGTTTTGATTTGTTTTCTTGCAGGATCTTGCCATGTGGATGAGGAATGCCACTCCTCTTACCAGGGAAGTGAAGGTGGAGAATCGTAGGAAGCGGTCAGAGGTAAGTATCGGTTCCAGGTGAGTAGCACAGGTTTGTATCTGTGGTCGGATTTCTGTGTCCTTTTCAGGTTCAATCAGTTCAAATGTTGTTTGTGTTTCCTCTGCAGGTGGTTGACGCAGGAAGGCGGGTCCGGTAAACCAGGAGGTTTGCGCCAATCGGGCTGCAGGTAAGGATCGTGAGGCATGGTCTGCCGGGTTTTCTTCTGTACGTACGTACTGCCATTGTGCAGGCTTTGAGGACTGTCGGATACGTTGAACTCTGTTGTGGACGTAAGTATAGAATCTTTTTGACTCATTGCAGATGTATCCGAGCACTACTTTGCTGTCTGTGTAGAAGTGAACAGCATCCAGTTTCAGGTCCATTTCATCCTGAATGAGACCTGCCATCTCTGCTCCCAAAACGGCGGCGCACAGCTCCAGCCTTGGGATGGTAGGTTCGGACAAGGGCGCCAGTTTTGCTTTCCCCATAACGAATCCTACTTCAACGTGTCCATCTTCCTGCACTGCTTTCAGATATGCCGCAGCGCCGATGGCCTTGGTTGACGCATCTGTGAATACACATAGCTCGGTGTGCACTGCTTTAGAGAGTGAGGACTCCGTGTACGTACGTGGGATGTGGAGCTGTTTTAAGTCTTGGAGCGAGTCTTTCCAGTCTCTCCATCGACTCAGCTTGCCTTCTGGGAGAGGAGCATCCCAGACTGCCTGTTCAGAAGTGAGCTCCCTGAGAAGGGCTCTTCCCTGGATCGTGACGGGTGCCAGCAGACCCAGAGGATCGAAAACGCTGTTGACAGTAGAGAGGACTCCACGTCGGGTGAAAGGTTTGTCCACAGTTGATGCAGAGTAAGTGAATGTGTCAGATGAGATCTCCCAGAGCAGCCTTAGGCTCCGTTGCGTGGGTGTGTTCTCTCCACTGAGATCTAGGTCTTTGATCACCGGAGCGCAGTCGTCTGGCGAGAAAGACTCCATGACTCTCTTCCGGTTCGACACAAATTTGTGCAGGCGAAGGTTTGATTCGGCGAGTGAGGACTGGGTTCGCTGGAGAAGGTCAATTGCCTCGGCCTCAGATGGTAAGGATATCAGTCCATCGTCCACATAAAAGTGGTTCTCCACAAACTTGACAGTGTCTGCTCCATACTCCCGAGCACCTTCTCTGATGGCGCGTCGCAGGCTGTAGGTTGCCACAGCAGGAGATGGCCCATTCCCAAAGACATGGACCCTCATCCGGTACTCAATAACTTCCTTGTCGATGTCGTTATCCTTGTGCCACAAAAAACGGAGGTAGTTGCGGTGCTCTTCATGGACCAGGAAGCAATGGAACATCTGCTGGATGTCTGCCATGATTGCGACCTTCTCTTTCCGAAAACGTAGCAGGACCCCTAGGAGGGAGTTATTGAGGTCAGGCCCTGTGAGGAGCACGTCATTGAGGGAAACGCCAGAGTACTGGGCACTGGAATCGAAAACCACCCTGATTTGATTGGGTTTCTGCGGGTGGTATACGCCAAATGTCGGGAGATACCAGCACTCCTCATCTGGTTTCAAAGGCGGTGCTACCTCGGCATGTCCATTGGCAAAGATTTTCTCCATGAATTTCACATATTGTTCTTGCATTTCAGGCTTTCTCTTCAGGGTTCGTTGCAGGGATGAGAACCGCTTGACAACCTGCTCTTTGTTGTTCGGCAGAGGCTGGTGTGGTTCTCTGAATGGCAGTGGGGCGACCCAACTGTTCCCGTCATCTTTGAAGACGTGTCTGTCCATGATCTCCAAGAAGATGGTGTCTTCCACTGAAGGAGCAGGTTTGTTGTCGTGCTCAGTCCGGTTGAACACTGTCTGCCCCAACATCCTCTCAGGTGTTTTGTCAGGCCTGTTGAAGAATTGTGGTGTCTCCTTGATGTGCATAAAGCTTGGGCAGGGCTTGAAGATTGAAGGACGACCACTGTCCAGCACATTTGTCTTGTATGAGTTCACTTTTGGTTTATGTACACTGCCCAAACAGACCTCTCCAATTACTACCCACCCTAAGTCCAGACGCTGGGCAAAGGGAGAGTTGTGCGGTCCGTTCACTTGCTGCCTGACCTTGTGAACCCGAAGGACGTCTCTGCCAAGTAAGATGAGTATTTCTGCTTCTGAGTCCAGCTCCGGAATGTGTTGAGCAATGTGACGGAGATGAGGCTGGTGTTGAACTGCGCTTGGGGTAGGAATCTCACTCCGATTGTTTGGGATGTCAGGACACTCAATGAGTGGTGGGAGAGAGATGTGAACTTTTCCATCAAGTGACTCCACCTGAAGTCCCTCTACCCTCTTCCCTGATGTTTCTATGATGCCAGAGCATGTTCTGAGATGGTATGAGAAGGTTTCACTCTCCACACCGAACAGTTCGAAGAGCTCTGGTCTGGCTAAAGAGCGGTTGCTCTGGTCGTCCAAGATTACATAAGCCTTTATAGCCATGTCCTTTGATCCTTTGGGGTAGATCTTTGTTAGGCAGATCTTTGAGCATGAGCGGCTCCACTGACCTGGACCACATACTTCTGTGCAGGTTGCACTGACTTCAGCCTCGCTGACTTCAACCTTGTTGGGTTGCACTTCTTCCTCCCCGCCATTCTCTTGTGACGATGGAGGAGCCTTGTCCTTGGTTTGAGGTGATGGGCCGGGATGCATGGCCGCATCATGTTTAGTGCTGTCACACTCAGAACATTTCACGTTGGTCTTGCAGTCTTTGGCAAGATGGGAAGTTGTAGAGCAGCATTTGAAGCATATTCCTTTCTCCCTGAGAAAAGCCTTTCGGTCGTCGAGGGATTTGTACCTGAAGGTTCTGCACTTTTTGAGAGGGTGAGGTTTATTGCTATGCAGTGGGCAGTTCTTGTTGGGGTCAACTTGAGTTGTTGAAACATCCGTTTTGTTCACTCGGATGGGTTTGTTAGCATTAGTGTTCTTCCAGCCGTGTTGATCTTGTTTTGTAGCAGTTGTGGTGCAGCTTTGGTACATGAAGCTTGGGTCGTTTCGCTTTTTTGCCTCCTGGCTCACGAAGTTGCAGAAATAGTGAAAGGGGGGGAAGCGGCCGCCGGTTTGTTCTTTGTGCCGCGTCCCAGAGGTCAGCCATTTCTCCTGGAGTTGGTATGGAAGCTTCTCCACAATCGGTCCAATTCCTCGGGAAGTGTCCAGATACGCAAGGCCAGTGAGATATCCGTCTTCCTTGGCGCCTTGGATCTCCTGAAGCAAGTCACCGAGTTGTCGTAACTTTAAGGGGTCCTTGGCTGAAATCTTGGGAAAACTGTCCAGCCTCTGAAATAAGGACCTTTCTATGATTTCAGGGGCAGCATAGCACTCACGTAGTCTCTCCCATGCTTTGCTCAAAGCCAGATTGGGGTTATTAACATGTACTGACCGTATGCGTTTCACCTGTGCCCCAGATTCCTTCCCCAGCCATTTTGTCATGAGATCTAATTCTTGTGTTGCTGTCAGTCTAGCTTCGCTGGCTGCACTGATGAATGATGAGTACCATGCGCGATAATCTTCCGGCTTATCGTCAAACTGGTACAGACCTGAATTGACAAGATCCCGTCGTGCCAAATACTGTGCCAATGGCTCTATCGGATTTGGTGTGCTAGCTGGCGGAATGTGTTGGGGGACATATGATGGAGCGTTTACATTTACGGCAGCTGTTGGTCTTATAAACTCTGACTTAATCTCAACTTCACTGAGATCAGGTAGATTTGGCGGAGGTAAGTACATGCCTTCATCTTTCTCATGCTTTGGTTTATTTTTGTCGAATTGAGATTGTTGTGAGATGTCTCCCACAGGTAGACTCCCTGTCACATATTTGTCTTCAAGTGAGGCAATGATAGGCGGTGCCCATGAGTTTTGTGAGTGAGAAAGACTCTTTAGGTCAATTTGAGATCGAACATAATCATGTGTGCGTTCCTCTTTTGCCCTCTCTGCTTTCTCTGCTTTCCCTTCCTCAACTACAGAATAAATTGCCTCTGCATTTTCCATCACTTGTGCTTCTACTATGGCTACATCTGCTTCTCTTTGTAATGTTAGCACTTCCAACTCTGTATCTATTCTGGCTGTTTGCAGCTTATTTTGAGCTTCTGTGGTTACTCTTTCTGCCTCTCTAGCAGCCTTTTCTATTTTTAGTTTAGCCTCCTGGGTGGCGTATGAAGCTCTTACTTTGGCAGCTTCTGCTTTGGCCCGGGCCCGGGCCGCACTTCCAGAAGCTGTGGAGGCTTTGCTGCTCGTCGCCGTGGACGTCTGGTTTCCGGCTTTTGATGACATTTTGGCCACGTCAGAATGTCAAAGGATGCTTTTTTACTGTAATGTTCTCATTCAGTGTAGGAACTGAACTAAACATCAAGCTAAACCTAATCCAGTGAAGACAGAGGCGTAGGAGTAAGTTTGACCATTTACTGAAGTGGCTTTTCTTCAACAGGATATAATTGGTAAAAACTGTGAATAAAATGATACAAAGTTGCATTCAGAGTCGTTCTTACATTGTCAATGGCATGTAAATAAAAGTACTGTACAATGGCTAACAGTGTACAAGGCTAGCAATAGCTATGCTAATCCGTTTGAATGCTAAATAACAGGCTTCCAAATAGCTAATAAAACATCGTTTTTCTAACAAATAATGATTGACATATACCTAACGATCTCACATGAGACTTAACAAACTTACAGCATTGCTTTGTCGACGCTTGACAGTGGATGCAAAATGCTTGACTAGAGCATGAAAAACATGTCTGTCCCTGGCCATGGATGAGTCAGAAAAACAACAACCGGCTAGAGATCGTGAAACAGGAAGTGATGTCGTTACATCAAATGAACTAAAACATGAATATAAATTGTAAATAGTTCGTTTTTTAACAGGTAAGTAACTTATTAACTTACATTTTCCATATAAATTATTCAGAATCATTTTTAGCAAGTATTAACTTTTAAAGAAAATAAAGACATGCGTTGCCGGGCAACACAATTACAATGAACTAGATGTTATGTATGCGCGCTGGGTTAACAGTGATGCATCAGAGCTATAGCAGTGTTCTATTGTGCTGAAATCTTTGTGTTATGCCTGGGTGAGCGGTATGTGATTGATTGCTGTAGTCTGAGTTTTTTTTTGGAAACTAACTAAAAAACTAAAGACATGTTGAAGCTACGACTGAGTGTGATCCTTACAAACACAATATTTGGCGACGAGGATGGCTGATATTTCTCTCCCACCACCTGCCCCCTTCCTGGCATTACCAAGCGAGCCTCCGATACCCAGGACTCGCTGGTTGCAGTCCTTCGAAACTTACCTCATAGCATTGGGGCTAACCGACGTGAGTGCTGCTCGGAAGAAGACACAGTTTCAACACTGCTTGGGAGTGGAGGGTGAGCCTGTGCTCGGGACACTTGGGAACAGCACTGACATCAGCTATGACACAGCTGTCAATGAGAAACGGAGGAAGTGGGGTATAAGTAGTGAGCGGATATGCAGGACAGGTGAACTCACTAATCACCAAGACGAAAGCAAAACCGATGGATTACCGGATTTTTCTGTGTTCCGTTGCGGGTTTTGCTTTCGTCTTGGTGATTAGTGAGTTCACCTGTCCAGCATATCCGCTCACTACTTATACCCCGCTTCCTCCGTTTCTCATTGCTTCCATGTTATTCCACTTAACATTCGAGCCGGTAAAAAGGTATAGGAAATTAGTTAGTAAGCTAGTTTAAAAAGAAAGGGTTTAGAAAGAAAGCAAGTTTCTTTTCGCTCTCATTTCAGAGCAGAGGCTTTCTCGTTTCTTTTGTTTTACACTCTGACTTACGAGTGCTCATACCCAAAAAGTTGGGGTCTTTTGAGTTCTCTGTGTTTCCTTTCGTTTCGCTCCACAAACGGGAGTAAGATAAGCGTGTCTGCTTATTTCCTTTGTTTTACCACTCTTACCTACGAGTGCTCTAACTGTTAAAGGGGTCTTATAGTTTTTATTTTCTTTGTTCGTTCGCTCCACAAACGGAGTTAGATAAGCGTGTCCGCTTATTTCCTTTGTTCTTCCACGAGCGCTCTAACTGCTCTGGTCCCAGTTAAATGGATCTTATCGTTTTTATTTTCTTTGTTCGTTCGCTCCACATACGGAGTTCGATAAGCGTGTCTTCTTATTTCGGTTGTTTTGTTCGCATATCGAGTTCCTCGCCTTTTTCGTGAGGTTATTTGTGTTCTCATTATTCTCCCTCTCCACTACGGATTATTGTCCATTTCAGTGGTGTTCGTGGAACACTTAAAGACTCCCTATCTGTTGCACCTGGACCTCCAAACATTTTCCTCCGTGTTTCTGGCACAGAGAACCACTACAGTTAAAGAATGTCATTAATGTAAGACGGCACTCGAAAGCATTAGAAAGCATCCATTTAAAGAGAAAAACCTCAAATTGCTGGAACCAGCTTTGAGCGCAATGCACGCTTTCAAGGTAGAAAAATTTACCCAATATATGTGCTGTTCATTGATCACTTCGCATGACATAGGCTATTAACGCATTTTCCGGCAGCACAAATGTGAATATAGTAAAATGCTGCACATTGAGAAATTCAGTTGTTAGGCTAACTGGCAAATTATAGACTACTGGAAAATATTGAGACGAGTAGCCTAATAATCCATTTAAAAGCAAGATTAACTACAGAGAATCTGGTCCTACATCCCACAGTAGCCTACGCTACTCTGTTGCTGCATAACAAAATTTTCTGAACTATGAAATACAAAATAATGAACTACTAGATTAACCTGTAGCCTATTTATTAGCCTATACACCGTCTTTTCCATTCTGTATGCGCTTTTAATGTATAATACCGTGATAAACATGAACATGTTCAATGTGAATTGTGGGTAATATGAGCTTGCAGTCTGCTCTTTTGCAGACTCGTTCTCTTGAGAAAAGTTGAGGGTGGAGGGGCTATGTCACAAAATTCACTTGGCTTTATAATGGATTGGACTCACACTTAAAATGGAGACATCCTGGTCTCAAAAGGGATTGCCCCAAGTGAAGTTTGCAAGTGAAGTTTATGAGGGTGGAGCAAAAACTGGATTGGGGCAAACTCATATTACCCACAATTCACATCGAACGTCCTGTTCAGTGATAATCACGTTAATGTTTATCGCAGTGTTATACATTAATACATACAGAATGGAAAAGACGGTGTAGCTATAGGCTAATAAATACAGGTTAATCTAGTAGTAGTTTGCCATTTTGTATTTCATAGTTTAGCAAATTGCGTTATGCAGCAACATAGTAGCGTACTGTGGGATGTAAGCCTACCCATGTCTGGATTATGGACCGGGCCAGTGCCCCGGGGCCTCTGACTGCCACTCGTCCTGAAAAATCTGGAAATTCAGAGACTAGATTTCCAGTCATGGAAAACCTGGAAAATTGACTAAAATGACCAAATATCCTGGGAAAAAATCTATGTTGTCCTGGAAATTTTTTATTGTATTTTAGCCCCTCACTCAGATCACCTATGTAAACCTAGGTGTGCATTTTGTTTGAAACTGTTGGTAGGATTATAGCAGTGCTGCCAAATTTGGGGCCCGCGGGCCAAGTTTGGCCCAGGCCCCCTTTGTTTTGGCCTGCCATGGCTTAAGCTCATGCTCCTCTTATTTTTAAAGTTCTGTAAAATCCTAACCGTAATGACTACAGTCACCTGTAATGAGCATGAGACACTTCATCATAAACCCTGCATCATTACAAAAGGAGGAATAAAACTGGGATTAAATGTGTTGATACTAGGCCTACTGGTCAATTATATGACCGTTTGTGAGTAAGTGCTGTCCTGGATTGTCAAGAAAAACTCCTGGAAAAGTCCTGGAAAATGATTTCTCAAAAAGAGTGGGAACCCTGCTCCAAGCCTCAGGACGTGTGCGGTGCGTGGCCCAAGACCTCCGAAGTAAGTTGAACGCCAGGGCCCAGTGCACACAGTGCAAGCTGACCACTAGGCCCCTGGGTGTTTAAAATGTGAGCTCACCACTAGGGCCCCCCAGACCCCTCGGCGCTTACAATGTGAGGGCCCCCGGGCCCCTTGGTGTTTAAAATGTAAGCTCACCACTACTGCCCCCCAGACCCCTCAGTGCTTACAATGTGAGGGCCCCCAGACCCCTTGGTGTTTAAAACGTGAGCTGACCACTAGGGCCCCTCAGTGCTTACAGTGTGAGGGCCACTGAGCCCCTCAGTGCTGACAGTGAGGGCCCCCAGGCCCCTTGGCATTTAAAGAGTGAGCTGACCACTAGGGCCCCTAGGGCTTAAAGCGTGATCTGACCACTAGGGCCCCTGGGCCCGCAGCGCTTACAATGTGAGGCCCCTCAGTGCTTAAAGCGTGAGATGACCACTAGGGCCCCCGGGCCCCTTGGTGCATACATCGAGCGTAACACCTGGGTCCCTTGGTACATACAGTGCATGCTTAAAACGAGAGCCTCTCGGAGAGTACAGTGCTGCTGTACAACTGAGCCACTGGTTGGCACGCTACAATATGCTGTGACATGATACAATTTTCACCAACAAGTCAGTTTATTCTGCATAACAGGACATTTTTAAGTGCGTCATATTATGGCAAGCCACAAGCCGTTCGTTATTTGACTTACCGTAGCTAGCTATCTCTTTATTTTAGCTAGCTGCCCATTTTCCCTAGCTAGCTGCCCATATGATTCAGCTTGTTAACAGAAATTAGTTAGCTAGATGCCCTTACAACCAAATTAGCTACACTAAAACCCAAGCTAGTTAACTAGCTATCGGCCTAAAACTAACTAGGTAAGTGGCACACAACTTACCTAGTTAGTTAGGTGGCATTTGTTCGCGGGTGAAAGGGGTATAAGATAAAAGGGTAGCTAGCTACAGTTGGTTGAATAAATGTTAAAACAGCATGCCATAGTCATGATTCTTAACTCAAAGCTACTAGCTAGCTAACTATTAGTGCTATTAGAATTTTTTTTTTTTAAATGGCAAAAGCTATATTTTTTTATACAACGCATATATAAGAGACCCAATCTATGCTTAAAGATTAAGGAAAACCCCACTCATTTTTGTCCATAGACCGTCTGTTTTTAGATCCATGGAAGTACATGCAAATTGCGTTGACATGCAAATTGTCGACACCTCTTACAAGTTTTTTCCCCCCCTCCCTATCGATGGGGTGTGGCCTATGTGCATAGTCTCCCCCAATCATTTCACTGCCTTATCAGAAACCTTTGTTGGTTGTTCAGCCAATGAAAAAAAGTTATCTTTTGAATTTCAAGCAACATAATTCTCTCTGTGTCAGGCAGGTATATAAAACATTTCTTGGTAGGAAAAGCCACAGACAGATGGTTTGGTACGCCATGGTAATATAGAATTTTTTTTCACCTTTTTCTAAAACAACAGTCTTTTTAAAGGCTATTTCAACAATCCCTCCTAAGGGCTATTTTCTAACAGCCTTTTAAAGGGTTAGGGTTATTTTCTTTTATGTGTTTTTCTATTTTTTTCTTTTATCTACTCATAGCTGCCTTTAGGTACAAGTACACTATAAAATACTACCACTTAACAACAGTATTTGAAGGGTGTTGTCATTATTAATATATATTAATTAAATTATTATTTAATAAGTATTTATATATTCATATAAATAGCATACTAGTTCTGAAATATGGACCACAAATGTTGGAATAGTAGTGCTTCCAAATGGAAAGCCAAAATAAAAAGGAGGCAAGAGAGGCAGTTTTGCTTCAAAGTGTTCCACTCATTGCCAACTTTTTTCAAAAAGCCTCTGATAGTGTTGTGGATACTGGATCCAAACCTGTCTGATTATGCCAATTTGTTGTGGATCTCCGAGTGAAAATATCTCAGAGTTGTTTTCAGAAATTCAGAGTTTTTCAACTTTACCTCTCAAATTTCTCTAAGTGTTTAAACAAAGAGGACGAGGCAATAATTCTCAGAGAATGCTAGACTTTATTTCATTAAATATACAACAAAAAGTCCAGCGGAGTGCCCCCGCAGAGACTATCAAAAATGCCAGACCTTATCCCATACACCGCACGATCAAGGTCTTGCCATCTCCCCAGAGACACTCCCAGGGCAGTGCCTCTCCCCAGAGACACTCCCCCTCGCTGGCTGGCTGTGCCCCTCCGCAGAGACACTCGCAATTATTCTTGGTTTACAGTCCATCTTTATACAGTTTCTTATCAGATTGTACATCTCATTATTTGTCCATCTGACCTATTTGACCATACAAACACAGGCAATCTCTATCCCCGCCTTTCTTCGAGAACTTTCCAAACGTTTCCTTTGTAGGGCCTACTCCTATTGGATTGTATCTAGGTGACACCTGGATTCTCAATCACCCGGCTCCGCCCCCCAAAGATAGCTTTAAAATTCCCCCCCCCCCCCCCCCCTGAGATCCCCAGCCACCCATCTCCAGCTGTGTGCCCCCCCCCCTGGCATCGCCCTTCAGGCCTGGGAAACTATCTCTTATCAGACTCTGGTTTCTTGGATGCTATCCAAGTTCTTCTTCAAATTCCTGGACTGCTGACTGTGTGTAAAAAATAACAATGGCTAATTAGTATATTACAATGTGTTGTTCTGCTTATTTTGTACTGAGCCCTGGCCGGCCAGACACCAGGTGTCCAGGCGCCAGGAGCGCCAACTTCTCTTATCTTATCAGACTCTCCGAAAAACAGCAGCCCCTGACTGGCCCTCAGCTCCCTCTAGTCAGAGAGACAGAGAACATGTCTCTCTGCTCTTATAATATTTTACTGTGCTTATGAATGCATTTCTCTGTTCTTAATACATTTATACATTCTGTATATTGCTCTTAATACATTCACAGATACATATTCAAATATTATCAATACATATTATCACAGGTAATATAGTTTAAAGGTAATACATATTCAAATATAGTCAATATATATTATCACAGGTGACCAATGGATTTAATGGAATTCCCAACAATCCCCCCTTTGAGGCTTAATAGCCTCACCATTAACAATTCCGGTATAAATATACAGTGCTGTAGGGGATCGTTCATATATCCGACCCCCTCTTTACCAATGTTTCTTGTTTTTTAACTCACCGGCTTTTAATCAACCTTCCACGACTTACTCTAGGTGTATGGCAGCAACAAGCGTACTCTGGGTACATATTTGCAGCCACACTAAGCACCTTTCTGTCACTGTCATAAAATAAGGGATGTATTAAAATACATACCTTATCTAAGTTTTACATACAGTTATAGTTGTACTGCAGAGTGTCTCAGCCTACAGGTATACTGCTGTACCCCTGCAGCAACTAAACAAACAAATTTTTTTTTAAAGTATATAATTAAAAATATAAGAAATTGATTATGTTATGTATACTGCAAAATGAGATCAACTATCTCGCAGCCAGTAGTCCTTGATGCCTGGCCGCCGCTTTTATCTGATCTGGCGCTAGTATACATTTATATGATTGTAAGAGTAAATATGCTTAATTTTGTACTGCAGGACTTTCAGCAGGCGGACAGCCGAGGGGTCTGCACGCAGTTTCAAAGGCAGTAGTACCACTCTGCCTTCCGTTTATCTCTGATGCACTGACACTTCCCGGCCGTCCATCCCGCTCCAATCCATGCAGCACTGAAAAAATACATGAGTAAAGAATGTAAAAATTGATTATATATGGGGCCCATGGACGCATTTATACAATGTTTCAATTATTAGAACCAGTGTTCCATGGGGCCCATGGACACATTTATACAATGTTTCAATTATTAGAACCAGTGTTCCCCGCGTTATCTAAATTCTGCAGTGCCGCAGGGGAGCGTAGAGATATGCCACCAATCGCGGCACACAGCCACTCCCCCCCCACACTTACAGTTTAATACTACCCTATCCTCGGTCATATCTGGAGCAGGTGTCAAGAGGCACGCATACTAAGTAGATCACTTAGATCTTTTCTAAATATAAATAAATATAGCTCTCTATCGCCCGTTCCAGAGGTGACTAAGGGCCCTGAGACGCACAACCAAAAAACCTCCCACTCTTGTCTAGGGAGGAGAAAAAGGTTGCACTCCTCTTACAACTCTGAATTCCTCCTATTACTCAGAGTAAGCTAGTTGGTCAGAATGAGGGATTTACACATTATCATATTTTGTCAACTGGAGTACAGTCATTGCAGTTTCCATTGGATGGTGTTCTCCACGTTGAAACCAATGTTCATCTGTACCCAGGTGCAGTATCAGAGAAGGGTCCTTTGGGGTTTGAGATGTCTCGGCCACCAGAGGATAAGCTCCCACAATTTTGTAGACCCGTTGGTGTCGTTCTGGTAATTCGGAATGGTCCTTCTCTCCTCTGCTTGTTCCACCGTCTCCGGAATTTCCTCACGTAGACCCAGTCACCAGGTCTCAGATGATGCTCCTCTCCCGGATTCTCCAGCTGGTTTGTTCTTTCCTGTTCAGATATTGTCATTTTTGTGTCCATTCTGTTTCATCCACCCTTAGGGCGGCTCCTTCTGGTCCAATTAGAAGAGCTTGTGATCGAATATATTGTTCATTTCCCTTTTCCAGGGCCCATTTTTGTTCCAATTCTTTATCTTGAGCAGGGTCAAATCTCATAGTACAATGTAATTCTAGCTCAGGCCATGTTGCTTCAGGTATTTGTGCTTCCACATACTTTCCCCATTCCTTCCAGGCTTGTGCTCTGACTTGCTCTTCTATGCCTCCCAACCAGTAGACATTGGCCCAGTCATTTTCCTTTTCTTTCTGTACTCCATACATTCCCATTAGATTAATTCCGTCTTTTTGGCACTGTATTTGCAATTCTAAATTTAAAATAGCATCTCTACCTAATAAATTCACAGGAGTGTTACTACATACTATCAATGGTATAGTAGTTTCTTTTCTACCTATTTTTACTGGCACTGGTATTGTCAACCTATGTAATTCACAGGACCCTGGGCCTGTGCTGGAATCAAAGGCACTTGGAGTCCTCCCTGATACTGCTGTACGTGCTGCTGTGGGAGCTGCTAACTTGGTCCTACCTGAAAATACTGCTGTTGTCTCTGTTGCTGATTCTGTTGCTGTGGGGGGCCATTCTGGCAGTATCTCTTTATATGCCCTATTTGGCCACACCTCCAGCATGCTGGTGGACCCTGAGGGGGTCCTTGCTGATTCTGCACATAACCTCCTTGACTTTGTCCCTTATTCTGATTCTCCTGTCCTTTGTTCCATGGGTTCTGTCCAGTTCCTCCTTTGTTCCTTGTCCCCAATTTTGTGGCGGGGCTCCTTGCATTGCCCCTTGAACGTACATTGGTGTCGGGAATCCTGGCGGAGGAACTCCAGCGAAATTATAGATGACGGACGGCTGGGATCCGTTCAGGCCTCTACCTCTTTCAGAGAGTGGGGGTTCTGGTTCTTGCCAGGTGAAGTCTGCCATGATCGGTGCCATTTTCTTTTCTTTTTCTGTATTTCTGTTCGTGTTTTTGTTTTTCAAATCTTCCAGCTGCATCTGGAAAAGTTTTCTCTGCACCTCTCGTTCCTGGTTACTTAGTCTCTTTTCTTCCAGGCGATATCTTTCCACAGCATGGATCACATGGTCCACAAACTCTCTGTGTGACATGGAAGGCAGTCCCACTACCTCGTCCAGACGGTTTTTGGCATGCTCTGGCAGTCCCTCTAGGATGGCTGTGCGAAACATTGCTGTCATAATGGGATCCTTTTGGATGTCTTTATCCAATGTCATTCTCCAGTTTCTGTACTGATTCTCCACAAATGCTGCTGGAGACTCCCCGTCTTTCATAGGCACCCCCTTTAGCATTGCCATGCTTGGCCTTGTTGGGTAGGCTTCTCTCAGGGCCTCCCATATCTTTTTCCTGTAACGGTCAAATTTTCCCCCATCCACTTCGGATCTGTCTGCTTGTTTGTAACCTGCTTGAGTTATTATATCCCGCATTTTTTCTTTTCCCACTACCTTTTCAAGGAGGGCCTTCACATCTCCCAGCGCCAGCATCTTTCCCACCATTTCCTCCTCCAGTTTCCTTATCCAAATGGCCGCTCCATCCTGTATCTCCGGCAGGGTCGTGATCAGATTTTGGAGGTCCTGGGCAGCCCAGGGAACATACTGTGGGAGTGGTCCCTTCATCAGCATTGGACAGATTTTGTTAGCTTCTCTGCTCCTTGTATTCATTCTTACCTTACCTTCTTCCTTGTCGCTTTCTTCGTCTGATCCCTCAAGTAATTTATCCTCATCAGCACTTTCCCCTCTCATTATCTGATATCCCATTGCTCCTTGTGTCTACCTGCTCCTTCACCCTGTCTTCCTGCTCTTGGTCCTCTTTTGCTCTTTCATTTCTTATACTTCCCCAGTCTTTTCTTGTTGCTCTCATTTTTCCAAACATAGTTTGGCGCCTCTCTTCTTTCTTTCTTAGCTTTTGCATTGCTTCTTCTTGTTTTATCAGCTGTACTTCCATCTCTTCAATTCTTTGTCTGACACTTTCCTCCATTGCTCGGCTTTCTTTTATCATTGCTTCTCGTTCGGTCTGTATGTCAATTTTCCCTTTCTCTTGCTCCTCTTGCAGCTTTAACCACATCCTTGAATTAGCTGCTACCTCTTGGGCTTGTTTTTCTTCTTTTTCGTGTAACTCATCTTCACGACCTTGTGCTTGCTCTCGCATTGTTCTTTCCATATATTGTAATTTAGCCTCTCTCTCATGCACTTCTCTTTCCTTTTCCTCTGCTTCTTTTATTTGTGTCTTTGCTTTCTCCTCTTCTACTTCTTTTGCTTGTCTCTCCTCCTTAGTGGGTTCTAGCTCTAATGGTCCAGTTATGTTCACCAATCCCCTTATTATTGGATATATACCTTTTTCCTCCTTCTGTGGGTTATCTTTAGCACACTCATTTACCTTTTCTGTATAAGGTGGCAGCTGATTCGGGTCTTCTAGGGGCGGCTTGGTCTGCGGTGTTGGCTTTCCTCTTTGCCCTCTGTAAGCTCTTGCCAGCTCTATTCCTACATTTTTAAACATCTGCAATATTTCTATCTCCTTCTTTCGTTTATTGGCTCTCTTTGTTGATGTATCGTTTGCTTTATAATTTATCACTATTCCCGTCATCTCTTCGCATGTTGAAAGGTCAAATGTTCCTTCTTTTGGCCAATGTGTGATTCCTTTTTTAGTTCTTTTTTCCCATTTGGCTGATATTGTGGCTATATCTTCTTCTAGGGCTGGACAGCACTTTCCCAATTTCTCTACTGGTGTATTCATTGTTATATGTTAATTTGCTTTTCACTTTGATCCTTCAAGCCTCCCTCTCTCTGGGGCGCAGCTCCAGGCTAGATCCCTTTCCGCTGAATTCCTTTCCCCCAAGAAATTCAGCCTTCCTGCTTCCCAATGCTTTCTTTTCAAAAACATTGATCACAGAAAGCACTACTCGCTTACTAACTGTACTTTCGGTTTCAGCTTATAGTGGCTTGACTGTACATTGAGCCGGATGCGGCGGCCATCTCTCATGGTCTTATTACCCTCTGCGATCCGACCGGCCGGTGACCCAGTCGATAGCGATCTCCAGTCCTGCATCTAATCAGGACCCCGTAGTAGCTGTTAACCACCCGGTTAGGAACCGACGGTCTGATCCCTATCCCACTTTGCTATGGGTATAGAAACTTTGACCGTTTTCACCAGCCTTGCCTGTTCACAGAGGTTGTCTCCCCTCTGCTAGGTGTGGACTGTCATCCACGTACCACGTACTGCCTGCACACTTACATGCGACAGCCACGCCGACTAGACGGTACCACGGCAGTATGTCCATTCATACTTCATCAGACACGGGGGCCTTCAGTCTTCTCCCCTGCACTATATACAGTCTTTAACGTGCCCTCGGAACTTTGCAATTCCGCCGCCGCCTGTTACACACTAGGTTCGGGGGGCCTAGTCCCCTGCCTAATGTGTTAATGTATTATTTTTTCCCTATATCTGTTTCTTTTTAACACTTTAGAGATTTATTGTACTGAGTTTACTATCTGATTGTATTATTTAAGTCGGAATTCGTACCACGTTATTTTGTCCAATTTGTAATCAGTATATACTTTCAGAGTTCTTCTGAACTCAGAAAAATTGTTTAATGTACGCACTACCCACTCTTCTCTTATTGCCCTTTCAGTAATTGGTAATTCGTCGTCTGTCTCTGGATCGCTCACTTTGATCCTTCAAGCCTCCCTCTCTCTGGGGCGCAGCTCCAGGCTAGATCCCTTTCCGCTGAATTCCTTTCCCCCAAGAAATTCAGCCTTTCTGCTTCCCAATGCTTTCTTTTCAAAAACACTGATCACAGAAAGCACTACTCGCTTACTAACTGTACTTTCGGTTTCAGCTTATAGTGGCTTGACTGTACATTGAGCCGGATGCGACGGCCATCTCTCATGGTCTTATTGCCCTCTGCGATCCAACCGGCCGGTGACCCAGTCGATAGCGATCTCCAGTCCTGCATCTAATCAGGACCCCGTAGTAGCTGTTAACCACCCGGTTAGGAACCGACGGTCTGATCCCTATCCCACTTTGCTATGGGTATAGAAACTTTGACCGTTTTCACCAGCCTTGCCTGTTCACAGAGGTTGTCTCCCCTCTGCTAGGTGTGGACTGTCATCCACATACCACGTACTGCCTGCACACTTACATGCGACAGCCACGCCGACTAGACGGTACCACGGCAGTATGTCCATTCATACTTCATCAGACACGGGGGCCTTCAGTCTTCTCCCCTGCACTATAAAACGTCTTTAACGTGCCCTCGGAACTTTGCAATTCCGCCGCCGTCTGTTATACGCTAGGTTCGGGGGGCCTAATCCCCTGCCTAACGTATGGAGTTTTTTTCATAAAAGATACCAGTTTTCCTTTCTACTACCCAATGCGTATTTACTATTAGCATGCTATTCGTTTATTTTACTTTTTAACAATTTATTACAGGATTCTTAGTCTTCTAAGATTATTATCCTGCTCCAATATTTAGCTCAAAATTCGTACCACTTTTCTCTTATTGCATTCTTATTACCCGGTAATTCATGGTCCGTTTTTGTATCCCAGCGTATATATTCTCGTATTTTTCTCACAAAATAAACCATCTTTTCCTTCTATTAACCCTTGTGCGCTGCTTATTTATTTATCTTATTTTGGTGTTAACAAAAACTCTGGGTCCGAATGGACCCAGTGTGTAACTCAGTACCAACCACCCCAAAAAATAAGGATTATCATCCAGTTTTGTTTTGTACTTCATTACAAACTTATTAGCTCATCATAACCACAGTCCCCATATCAAACATTATTTTATATGGCCCCAAGACACAATATACCTATTTTTTCACTCGAAAATAGGATCATATTCATGCTGTTCCCCATATTGAAGAAAATGGGTAAATAATTATGCAATCTGACTATAACAGGCTAATATATGAAGATCATTCCTCATTTCTTTTAATTACTTTTGTCTTTTTAACTTCAACTAGTTCATAAAATTTTTTATTTCTTACTTCGTTATTTATCTTTAAATGCAATAGTATCTTTAAATGCATACTTTAGGCACAGTTTTATTTCTTGAATTCTTTCAGCCTTTGTAGACTTATTTTAAATTATGTGTCAACACTTTTTCCTTCGTATTTATACACCATAAGTTTCGTTCAGGTAACCGATAATTCTTAACTTATGAATTATTTTATCTTTATTTTATACCAAGCAATGTATTCTCTAATTATTTCACAGTCGCATTTATTTACACTTCAATATCTTATATTCCGTTTTTGTATCTTATTGTTTATTTAATTTCATTTGCACAGTTTTTAGACACCCTTCTAGATAGAAAATAAAATTTTAATTTACCTTAATTCTTATTTTATTTTCGTTTTATTCCACACTTTATTCTCTAAATTATTTCACACTGGCATTTATTTAAAGGCAGTATTCTATATTCCCTTTTTAAACATTAAACAAAAAGTTCGGAAACCCGTGCCTGGCAGACCACCCCTCCGCCTCAACAACGGCTCCCGGTAACAAACCCCACACCGCCGGAAAGCACGTCCACCCCTCCCCCCGCAAATAGCACTCCCACCCGTAAGGAACACACACCCGCGGGACAAGCAGCACAGCCAAGAGCGCGGGCCATGCCCACGCAAAACCCAACAAATCCTCTCCTCCCACAAACGAATGCCCCCCACAAATGAAGCACCACAAACAGGACCCCAACGGTACAAAATTCACCGCAAGAAGCACTGCCACAACAGAGAAACAATATACCAAACACAAACCCCCCCCTTCCTTATCTTATGTTGTCCTTCAACTTGTTTTCCAAATTATCCGAGTTCTTCTTCAACACACTTTAAATGCTCAAAACACTTTTCTCACTCAGACACCACATGCCCGTTCAGACAACAGACACATTTTCATATTATGACATTAATTCTTATTACCTTATTTTTTCTTTATTACTTTCTGTTATTTCAAATTTCTGAACAAACCCTCCGTGCCACATCGCCTTAATTTATTTTATTTTTTCCGCGTGCCACTCACGCTGTGCACCTTCCCAAATACAAGGTCAAATTTTTTCCCGTTTATTAGCTTATCACTTTTTTTATTATGCACCTTATTTCCCCAATTTTATCCACACAACAGATTAAGTTATTAATTTGTTCTACTATTTTCTTTGTCTTTATTAATTTTTTATAACTCTTTATTAGTTCAAATTTTTTGCATACACCTTCCGTGTAGCATTTACCCGTTAATTTTTCTTCATGTCACTCACTTCGCGTATTTTCAAGTGCAAGTTCTGTTTTTTCACTAATTTTTCTCTCGATCATATATTTAATTTGTTCTCTGGATGTACAACCCTCTCCGTTAATACACCTATCAGTTATGCCACCTCCTTCATGTAACTTTTTTGTAATATACTATAATGCATATTGCATCTCAACACTTTTTTATAACACACTTTATTTACATCAATTCATCAAAAAAAAAAGAAAGAAAGAGAAGAAGAAGAAAGAGAGAGAAAAAAATAAAATAATAATAATAATAATAATAACAATAACACCGCGCTAGACATACCCCTATTTCTTTATATTATTTACATTACCCATCACTGGTTTATTTACCCCACCAATTTGTAAATATCAACCGTATGTCTTTGCGCTGAAACAAGTTTGGAACTCCAACCGCCCAAACTTACAAGTTTAATTCCGACCGTTAAAACTTTCAAGTTTAACTCCAACCGTTAAAACTTTCAAGACGTTTAACTATTCTATCCGGGGGTACCCCCTTCCTCCGCACGCCTTTCCACGGAAACAAGTTTGTGACTCCAACCGCCCAAACTTACTTACACCTATATCGCTTGCGCATTGATTCTCCCAAATTACTGCCGTCCTCTTTTATACAATTTTATTAATCTCTATTTTACTTTTACACAGGTTTTTTAATAGGCAAGGTCTCTGGTTTCTGGTTTTACAGAACATGGAAGGCGAAAGAGAGCCTCTTTTTTCCACACTATATCTATACATATATTCAACAAGGTCTTCTCAAGCGATCTAAGATTAACTTCGCTTACCTTGGTTTCTTTTTAATCAGCCGGCTGGAAAAAGGTCTCTCTCTCCGTCTCCCGTTCACACCGCAACCGGTCTGACCTTGGCCCTATCCTGCCGACTACGCCAATTTGTTGTGGATACTGGATCCAAACCTGTCTGATTATGCCAATTTGTTGTGGATCTCCGAGTGAAAATATCTCAGAGTTGTTTTCAGAAATTCAGAGTTTTTCAACTTTACCTCTCAAATTTCTCTAGAATTTTTTTTCACCTTTTTCTAAAACAACAGTCTTTTTAAAGGCTATTTCAACAATCCCTCCTAAGGGCTATTTTCTAACAGCCTTTTAAAGGGTTAGGGTTATTTTCTTTTATGTGTTTTTCTATTTTTTTCTTTTATCTACTCATAGCTGCCTTTAGGTACAAGTACACTATAAAATACTACCACTTAACAACAGTATTTGAAGGGTGTTGTCATTATTAATATATATTAATTAAATTATTATTTAATAAGTATTTATATATTCATATAAATAGCATACTAGTTCTGAAATATGGACCACAAATGTTGGAATAGTAGTGCTTCCAAATGGAAAGCCAAAATAAAAAGGAGGCAAGAGAGGCAGTTTTGCTTCAAAGTGTTCCACTCATTGCCAACTTTTTTCAAAAAGCCTCTGATAGTGTTGTGGATACTGGATCCAAACCTGTCTGATTATGCCAATTTGTTGTGGATCTCCGAGTGAAAATATCTCAGTTGTTTTCAGAAATTCTGAGTTTTTCAACTTTACCTCTCAAATTTCTCTAAGTGTTTAAACAAAGAGGACGAGGCAATAATTCTCAGAGAATGCTAGACTTTATTTCATTAAATATACAACAAAAAGTCCAGCGGAGTGCCCCCGCAGAGACTATCAAAAATGCCAGACCTTATCCCATACACCGCACGATCAAGGTCTTGCCATCTCCCCAGAGACACTCCCAGGGCAGTGCCTCTCCCCAGAGACACTCCCCCTCGCTGGCTGGCTGTGCCCCTCCGCAGAGACACTCGCAATTATTCTTGGTTTACAGTCCATCTTTATACAGTTTCTTATCAGATTGTACATCTCATTATTTGTCCATCTGACCTATTTGACCATACAAACACAGGCAATCTCTATCCCCGCCTTTCTTCGAGAACTTTCCAAACGTTTCCTTTGTAGGGCCTACTCCTATTGGATTGTATCTAGGTGACACCTGGATTCTCAATCACCCGGCTCCGCCCCCCAAAGTTTGCTTTAAAATTCCCCCCCCCCCCCCTGAGATCCCCAGCCACCCATCTCCAGCTGTGTGCCCCCCCCCCCCCCCCTGGCATCGCCCTTCAGGCCTGGGAAACTATCTCTTATCAGACTCTGGTTTCTTGGATGCTATCCAAGTTCTTCTTCAAATTCCTGGACTGCTGACTGTGTGTAAAAAATAACAATGGCTAATTAGTATATTACAATGTGTTGTTCTGCTTATTTTGTACTGAGCCCTGGCCGGCCAGACACCAGGTGTCCAGGCGCCAGGAGCGCCAACTTCTCTTATCTTATCAGACTCTCCGAAAAACAGCAGCCCCTGACTGGCCCTCAGCTCCCTCTAGTCAGAGAGACAGAGAACATGTCTCTCTGCTCTTATAATATTTTACTGTGCTTATGAATGCATTTCTCTGTTCTTAATACATTTATACATTCTGTATATTGCTCTTAATACATTCACAGATACATATTCAAATATTATCAATACATATTATCACAGGTAATATAGTTTAAAGGTAATACATATTCAAATATAGTCAATATATATTATCACAGGTGACCAATGGATTTAATGGAATTCCCAACAATAGTAATAATGATGACAGCAGCACTATTGTCAGCTATGAGGAAGGAACTAGCACAAGTTCAGTTTCCAGTAATGTCACTCCCCCAGAGCCATCCTTTGAAGGCGAACCCTCAACAGCTAATAGTATACAAGAACCATCATTTTCACCTCATGTGCAGTTAGGCAGTTCACAAGAATCAAATCACCGTTTACATATGGGCATAGACAGCTAAACTAGGTGTTTTGGCTTTTTTTATAGTGTCACCCATCACAAAATTCTATAGGTTAACTACCATAGGCTATGTGCCCAATCTTTATCGTGAGAGCTTAATACACAAACAGTTGGCTGTGTGGTACGTTAGTCGCTTCTCCACAATGACAAGTCAGTATCAAACCGACAAGTTGCTTCCTCACAACGGCGAGTCACTTGTCCAGAATGACGAGTTGCTTCTCCACAATGGCAAGTCACTCTCAAAGCGACGAGTTGCTTCTCCGCAATGGCTGGGATTTCTGTTCAGCCATCACCCAACAGAAATACTCCTGCCCTACCCCCAACCGACTTCTTGAGGCAGATGTTTACCCATGAGATGGAGGATAGCAGCAATAAAAATGGAGAACAGGGTAGACTCCAGTGTCAACCCTGAAGGGTTCCGTTTCATTTCCACTGCCACTGAGTACTCAGTATCCGGATGTATTTGTCTGGGCAGCCAATTTTTGCCTGACGGTTCACCGAGTCAAAGGCTTTGGTGAGGTCTATGAAGGCCATGTATAGTGGTTGATTTTGTTCCCGGCATTTTTCTTGTAGTTGGTGAGCAATGAAAATCATGTCCGTGGTACCTCTGTTTGGGCAAAATCCACTCTGAGGAAGAATGTTTTCTGACAGGTGGAGGAGTCTGTTAGCCAAAACCCGAGCTCGAGCTTTCACAGTGGTGGACAGTAGGGAAATGCCATGGTAATTTCTGCAATTTCTTCTTAAAGACGGAGGGCATCCCTAAGTTGTGCTTTTTCCTCCTTTTCCCATATTTTGAGGAGCAGGGCATGGATGTGGCTAAGGAGATCTGGCCCACCTTCCTTCAGGACTTCTGCTGGGATGCCATCAGGTCCAGCGGCCTTTTTGTCTTGTTCATCGAGTTGCTTCTCCGCAACTGCGAGTCGCTTGTCCAGAACGACAAATCGGAATAAAACAGACAGGTCTCGCTACCAAAGCAACACTAGTCGGTCCCAAACTGATTATTTTTGCTCTACCAAGTGCTGCGTCCCAGAACAGTCAACACTACCACCAGTTTGCCACCACTGCACTGCTGTGCTCTAATAATGGGTAGAGCTAGTGACAGCACAGCATGCATTTCATTAATTTGACCACAAGGATGGCAGTCTCACTTTATTCATCCCAGTTATTTGCAAGAAGATGGACTAGCAGCAGAACAAAAAAATATTTTGCTAACAGCAAGCTAACTCGACTGTAAAAATACAAACATGTCTATTTCTCTGACAGATGTCATTTATTTTCAAGGATGACAACAAAAGTGTTAAGAGGGGAGGAGGTGTGTGACATTTCTATTGATGCTAACGAACCAGCTTTGAGGCTGACTCATAACAGGTATTGATTAATTAGTCACGTTATATTTGTATGTAGCCTAGATATGATAGCACACAGATCTGTGCGGAATATCTTATGCCCTCTTATTCTACAGAGATTTTGTTTTGAAAAATAAAGTTTATTTTCTAATGGTTGTAAATTTTTTCTAAGAATATAATGTGGAAAATAAAAATCATGTATGTAGGCTAATTCGGGGGCTATGTATAAACAGTGCTGTAATTTCTACATGGCGAAAACAAAATGTTTCATTACAAATCTACAATTGTGGAGTACAGAGCCAAATCAGGAAAAGATATGTCTTCGTCCCAAACATTAGGTAGGTGGTGCTACAGTATAGCTCACTTCAGATGCCATGGCAAATTTGTTGTTCTGATCTGATTAGACCCATGAATTATGAAAGCCATACAAGCAGTGTTGCTTACTTTTTTCATGTTTTTATTTTAAACCAGCCTACCACAGCTTAAAATGAGCATTCAGTCAACAAGCTTTAACTTGCTTTAAATAACAGTTAGCTAGCTAGCCAGCTAGTCACCAGTGTCACCAGCCAGATTCAAAGCCTGCTGCCATATGAAGTCCCGCAGAGGTATCCGACACACCCATGAAAGCATGTTTCTTCTCCACTATCATCATGCATCATGTTATTATTATTATTATTAGCGTCTTATTATTCCGACTTGCCGTGATGGAGAAGTGACTCGTCATTTTGATTCCGACTCGCCGCTGTGGAGAGGCAACTCCAGGGCCGGTTCTAGGAATGCACATATGAGGGGGCAGTCAGAAATATGAAGGGGGCACTTATTTTTTTTTTACACATTTTTAACACTGTTAGTGTTTTCTTCATGGCATGAGTTGTTAGTTGTGTGTCCAGCTCTCAACCTGAAGAAGTGGATTGCACTCTGTCAGGCCTCTACCCTAAGACCTGTCCAACTTGGGTGTCCCACCTGAAGACTAAGCTCCTGCTGGTATAGCTCTTAGGGTCACTGAGGCACGCAAACCCCCTGACCACAATAAGGTGGCAATTTCTCAGGGGGAGAACTGAAAAATAAAAATGAAAAGTAAAATAAAATATCCTTCATCCAGATTTTAACAACCAACAACATAACATTAATCTTAACTGGATGGCCTAATTCTCAAATACATTTCAAGCTAAAGGAAAGACTTGTCACTATAATCAATATTTACAAAACTGAAAGGTAGTCTTATGAAAAAAAAATCACCAAGTATCTCAAGTTCTCAAACTAATTTGTAAAACACAACAGATAAAGGTAAGAACATTTTATAACTTCTTTATTAGTGAATAACTCAAAAAATATCTTTCTCTCCACCTCACTATTCTTTCTCTCCACTCTCCTTTCTCTCCACTCCACTATACAGCACCAAGCATTTTCTCAGTTATAAAACGAATTTGTACAACACAACAGATACAGAGCAGAACATATAACATACATAACTTTTTTTTTCGTTGTTTGTTTTTTATTTATTTATAAGCAACTTAAAAACTAAAATCTCCTCCTTTCTCTCCACCTCACTATTTTTTCTCTCCACTCTCCTTTCTCTCCACTCCACTCTACAACACCAGCCTCCTGTTTCCCTTTGCAAAAACTCTCACAAATTCATCCATATCCAAGTTACTTGTTATGGACTTCTCATGGGCCAAGATGACCAAATTTATCTTTCGCTTGTGTAACATGGTGCGACGATAAGGGGTTAGGACCCGTGACAAAGTGGAGAAGGAACTCTCACACGATGCTGAAGACACACCAATTACCAGGGCTGTTACATACAATTTATGCAACTCAGGAAAAGCTTCCTTGTACTCCTGCAGGTGTTTACAGACAGTGGATAGGTCTGTTTCATTTGGACATTTCTTGAGCAACATGTTTTGCCACAAGAATTTCATTTTTTAGATCATCTGCCACAGTGCCAGCCAGCACAGCCAGAGGATGCAACAGGGTTGAATCTAGAAATGCACTGGATTTGGGTGCAAGACTAGATATGGCTTTCATCAGCTCAACGTTCTTCTGAGAAAATCTATTCTCCATTTCTGAAATGGCCCTGTCAAGGATGTTGAGCAGAGATCTTTTCAGAGACTGAGGGGGGGAAATGGTAGGATCATCCGAGTCTGTATGGCCCACAGTTGAGAGCACAACACTTTGACCAAGGCGTTTGCTCATTGTCCTCCTTCTCTTTGGAGGCTGTAAATCATCCCCAGCAGCTGCCTGAGATGACTCTCCCCAATCCTCATCTTCACGGAGGCTTTTTAAGGACTCCAGTGCTGCACCAACAACCTCAGAAGCACTGCACATATCCACAGACTGAGACTGTAGAATTGCATTTGCTGGTTTCAAGACACCAAGCACCCGCACTAGAAACTTTCCAGTCTCAAAGAAGTGATGCCTCTTAATTTGACACAGCAGGCCTGATGCCTCGGTGCACAGGTCAACAGCAGCACCATCATCCTCTGTCATCTCAGATAGGATACTGAGAATATGGTCTTGATTGTCAACAATGCACCTTGTCACCTCATAGTGGCTTGTCCATCTGATTTCAAGCAGCCTTTTAAGGTTAGGTGCATTATATTTCTCAGACACATAGTGGTGCTGAAAAAACTTGTACAGTGAACTAGAGAGGTCGAAAAATCTCCTTGCACATGGTTCACTCTGGATGGCATGCACAACCACTAAGTGCAGTTGGTGGTTGTAGCAGTGGATGTATGGGATATACCTAGCAAGCTTATTTTGCAGCAGAGCTTGTACACCACCTCTTATCCCACTCATCACAGAAGCTCCATCATAACACTGGCTAAGTATGTTGTCAGCACTGTAGCCAGCATCAGAAAGGTGTGTCAGTATTTCAGACGTGATGTACTCTGCATCAAGTTGATGCAAGTCAAGCAACCCAATAAGATGCTCCTCTGGCATGGAATTGCTGACAAATCGAATCATCACAGACAAATTTTCCACATTGCACCTGTCCCTGGTCCCATCACTTTTGAGGCAAAACCCTGCAGAATCAGCATTTTCATATTTTTTCCTGACCTCTCCAAGCACCATGTCTGCCAGTGTTTGAATCATTTCATTTTGGATATCCTTAGATGTGTATTTTGCATTCTTTGGGATACCCTTAGCAATGCTTGCTAGCTTCTCATCCTTCTCTAATGTATACTCCATGAGTTTCAGAAAAAGACCTGAAGCAACATCATCACCAGCTGCATCATGTCTCAAAGTTTCTGCAGTCCCACGGAGCCCCAACTCATTCACACAGAGAAACCTAATAGCACTGCCCACACTCTTGACATAATAATGATTTTTTTCAAGTTGGGTTTTACCAACCAACAGAGAGTCAACAGTCCCCCCTGTAGCCTCTCTGCTTTTGTGCTGAGTCCAGGTGGTGGAAGAGTGCACATGGTTGTGGCTGGACACATGCCTATGTAGCCCCTTGTCTCGTTCAAGTGCTGCTTTCCAGTTGTTAAAACCAGTTAGGGTGAAAACAACATCCCTCTCATTAGCAGTGCTGCCATATTTCCGACAGGGGAAACAGAAGCATGCGTCCCGCACAACAGAGTACTCCAGCCATGGTCGTGAGCGGTACCAGGCAGGATTGAATGATCTTAATGTTGCACCAAATGCACGCTTTGGGTAGCTATCCAGTATTGGCTGGGATGGTGCATTGACATTTAAGTCACTAGGTAGCTGAGTAAGGGGTTTGGGGGCAGCACATGTTGAGGGAGAAGGAACAGGAGAAGCAGTGCTTGCTGATGGTACAGGTGTAATGCTAGCTGCTGCCTCTGATGCACTAGTACTAGCAGCAGCATCACTGCTACTGCTTTTAGTACATGCAGGAGCAACACTTGTTTTGAACGCTCTGAAAAAAGGATGCATCTCGCAGCATTAACTCTCTCTTTGTGAGCTGCTGGAAGCTGGAGTGCAAAGTGAGTAAGTTTTGAAAAAACCGCCGTAATTATATCCGTTAGCAGTTTGAAACAAAACTGTGCAGAGCCAGAGGCTGGGGCGGGGCTTCACGTAGGGGTCTGGCAGACACAGCTCATTTGTCCTCAGTCTGTTCGATGCAGTGTACAGTTTCTACTCTGTGCTTGTGTCTTGAGAAACGCTCCCACTGGGTAAAAAACAGCAGACTATTCCCCAGTTGACTGCACAAATATATATGGATGTTATATTAACTTTTGTTTTAGTTGTTTATTATTAGTAGGGATGTAACGATTCACTCAGGTCACAATTCGATTCACGATTTTTAGTCCACGTCACAATTACGATTTAATGATTAGGGATGTAAGTTACATCCCTAATCATTAGTTATCTCACGGGTCGCTACGACGAGTTTGGTGGAGTTTTGCTGCTTCTTCAAAGTCTACCGCTCTGTCGAAACCTGACACCTCACTCTCAGACTGCTCTTGGCTCATTTGCATACCAACAGTGATTGGATGTTTACGGAGGGGGAAGGAGGGAGGGGCGATCTCTCACTGCAGAGTGTGTGAAGACACGCTGCACGGAGATGAGAGATGAGAGTTGAGGGGAGGCTTATATTTAACTTGTGCTTTTTCCGGCAGATTTTTCACTTCTAAAAGTATGATTTGAGGGGGCAGGCCATCTGTTTGAGGGGGCGCTGCCCCCTCTTGCCCCTGCGTAAAGCCGGCCACGGGCAACTCGTCGGTTTGGGTTTGAGAGCGACCTGCCATTCTGGAGAAGCAACTCCCCATTGTGGAGAAGCGACTTGCCATTCTGGAGAAGCGACTCGTTAGTTTGAGAGCAACCTGCCGTTCTGGAGAAGCGACTCGTCGGTTTGAGAGCAACTTGCCGCTCTGGACAACCGACTTGTGGAGCATCATGTGGAGCATCTTGCCAAGTCAAGTGACTGCAGCACACCACCAGTTTCAGTTTATTAGTTTAGTTGAAACAGCGATAACGCATATTAATGAACATAAATGATGTAAATGCGCCCGTTTTAGCCAGCTGGCTAATTTCCAACTTTAGTCCCTGGGCAAGTTGTTAAATACCAGAAAAACTAAAAAAATAACTAAATAATGTTACATACAGCATAGTTTCAGCAAAAAAAACTGAAAATGTCTAAATACATAGCTTATTGCAAAATCACCCACAATAGGGAAGACACACAGGCAGTGAACAGGGTGAGGGATTGACCACCAGTGTCGCATGAACCAGACTGACGGTCTGACCTGTCTTTCATTGCCTTTCATTACATGATGCATGCATGGCAGTGTGGGCTAGGCTAATGTAGCACAAAGCTATCACTGTTTGCGTATTAAGCTCTCTCTAAAAAGATTTCGCACATACGTTAGCTAAGAGATTTGGGACGGGTGACACTAATAAAAGAAGCCCAAACACCTAAGGTAGCTGTCTCTGTATCTCATTTCAAAGTTAAAAGTTAACGTTACCGTTCACACATACGCTACCTAACCTAATGTTACACTAATAAAATTAGCCCAAACACCTAAATTAGCTGCCTGTCTCCTTTCAAAGTTAAAAGTTGCCATTAATTTGTCTTGAAACATTGAAACGTACAGACAGTTTTGCATATTTCCGGAAAGGAGACATGTGGAGGAAAGGAGGTGGAGAGTGAAGAATATTGTGACGCACCTCTTGGGTGCGTCCCAATACTCAAAAAATGAATCCTCCTTTTTCTCCATTACCACCTCGTCTCCTCCATGCCCCGGAGACACTTTCTGTTTAAATCTAATGTTGCTGATTACATCTTAGTGTTTCCCATTAATGCATTAAAATGTGACGACCCGCCACAGTTTTATTTAAACCGCCACAGTTTCAAATTGATCAAAAAATAAATAAATCTAAATTTGAAATTGTAGGCTTATGTGTGGGGACGGAACCAACGTAGCCCCCTCTCTTCAAAAAGACCCTCTCTTCACCCTGGTCGATGGCCCTCCCCCTGCTTACACACAAAACCCGCCGCACACAGAGGCTGCATCTCCTCACAAATCTGAAGAGATTGACGTGGTTAGTATGTTTGTAAAAGTTGTTTGTGAAAGTTAAACCCTCTGTGGTACATTATAATGGATACGTATTGTTTCAGCAATAAGCTAGCCAAGCTCTCGACTGTGTTACGATATTAATTTATCATCAGCTAACATAACAAGGTTATTATAAGAAACATTTTTTTACAACTAACTTTATTATTAATAATATACCCTAGTTCATGTATATTGTATCTCACCAAAAAATATGTTCAATGTAAAAAAAAAAGCCAAGTTACTTACGCATAGCCTACAAAGCACTGTCTGCGTAAGTCCTTAATTCCAACTTTCAAAAACTAGGCCTGCCTTTAAAAGCATTGATATCAAAATGTGGCCAAGTTACAACTAACAATATTGCCTATCCTAGCTCACACTAATTAAACTAGCTATATTCCAAAGCAATGCTATCCAAATTGGCCCTGTGTTTTTTCATCAGCATGTGAAGAGATTGTGGTCATTCAAACTTTAAATGTCAAATAACAAAAATGGCCTCATGAAACAACATATCATTTCAATTAATGGTTTAAACAGTTGGCAAATAATTACACTCCAGAAAGTATATGTTTATAATTTGTTGTCAAGTTTACTTACAGGTTTTTAAATGATCCGCTGCTGCTACAGATTTCTTTACCATTCACAAACAGACATTTACACCAAGAAAGATAATTTACAATAGAGAAAGGGGGGATGAATAAATGAATGAAGATAAAAATTTGAAATATGATGATGTTGAAAATAGCCTACATATAGCATTTTTACAAACCTATCCAGACATGTTCGCCCTGTCAATGTAGACTACTGTATGTTTGTGGGTCAGATAATGCCAAATAAGTAATTGTACTAATTTGTTAACATAATAATAGCTATGTTATTTGCAAACAGAATTTTGTGAACACAAGAATATATAGGCTCTGTAGGACCACACAGGTTTCTATAGAAATCCAAATATTCCAAATAAATAAATACATCAATTAATACATAATAATAATAATACATTGTATTCATGCTGTGCTTTTCATAGACCCAAAGTACTGGATGCAGATAATTGTTCAAACATACCCTGTAGTGTAGTAATGGCAACACATGTGAATCTCTGATTATTTTCACTATAAATTAATAAATGTCCTTTCAGTTTGATGTGGCACATAGGCTACAGTTTCATTGACCACATTCTCTTGAGATGGTAAGATGAAAAAACACAGGGCCAGGTTGCATTAAAGGAACTAGCGACCTCCTGATATTAAACTCTGTTTATGTTTTCTACCTGGTAGCGTTTTGTGCTATCTATTTTGTTTCTTTGCTGTTCTCTCTGAGACAGTTTTTCTTTGTTCTTTCGTTTTGGTTTTGCACTCTTCCGGCTTTGAGATATTATTAGCCGAGAGTGTTCTTTTGTTTTACGAAGTTTCCCGTTATTAGCTCATTACTTGAGCTTGGTAGATTTTGTTTGTATTTGTCATGGTTTCTCAGCCTGCTCTTCTCTCATTGACCACTTCCCTGGGGAGCGCTTGTGTTGCGTCCCTTCTCTTTGTTTTCCTTGTCCGTTTTGTGTATTTGGGTTTTAAGCTCAGTGTGTTCACCTGTTCCGTGTTTCCTGTCATTATTTAAACCTCGCGTCACCGTTGTTAGACGCTTCCATATTGCCAATCTTTTTGACAAGGAAAGCCGGTAATTTACGGTGTGTTCCGGACATTTCGCTTCGACCGTATCACCTCAACTTGTTGTGGTTCCACAGGACTTGTTGCGTGTGTTTAAGAGTTTGCTAGAAACTTAGATTTGGTTATTCGTTTCTATCCTGTCTCTTTTTTTCACCTCTGTCCCCTGTCTTTGACAGATTGTCTTCGCCGTCGTCTCTGTTACCTCTTGTTTATGTTTTTCGGCTCCCTCGTTGTGAGCTATAGGGTTTTTCTTTGTTGTTTGTATTAATATCTAGTTAAGAGTTTTTCGCCCTATTCGGGTCGCTTTGAGTTGGTAGCGGTATCTCTCTTTGTGAGGAGAGTTATTATTTTACGGTACTATTATCATTCCCTGTTTGCGGGTTTTCCCCTCCGCTTTTTGGTGTTCAGTCGAGCACTTTTTGAACCCCTACTGTCGCCCCTTCTGGTCCTTCGTTCCTACGCTACCCCTGACAGTATTATACTAGTTTTAGTAGTGTGCCTGGTTTTGTGGGTTGATTTTCGTTTAACCTTAAGGAATTAGGTTCCTGTTTTTTCTTTCTTCCTTATTATTTTCTTCCCCTAATTATTGGTCCTCACTGTTGTGAGCTGACCTTTGCATTTGAATCTCCGAACACTCAATAAACCCCTTACAAGCATTGCTTTGGAATAGAGCTAGTTTAATTAGTGTGAACTACGATAAGCAATATTGTTAGTTGTAACTTGGCCACATTTTGATATCAATACTTTTAAAGGCAGGCCTAGTTTTTGCAAGTTGGAATTAAGGACAGACAGTGCTTTGTCGGCTACGCGTGAGTAACTTGGCATTTTCTTCACGTTGAAAACTTGTTTTTTGGTGAGATGTCACTTCTTTTTGTGTACTAATGTAATGTGTTTGGTAGCTAACTAATGCTAATAATGCATGAAGATAATGACATCAAGAGAGACATACATACAGAATACATGGAGACACACGCATACATTGTAGCTCAAAGAAAGACATAGGCGTGAGACGTGAGTTCTGTGCATTTACCCAACCATAAACGAAAACTAAATTAACTACATGATGGTACGTAGCCTATTTGAACTGTATAAACTTTGCCGCTAGTGGTTGAGACATATCCGTCTTATTCATGTTAGTCTAAAATTAAAAACTGCAGCTTTAAGAAAATCCCACAAAGTTTGACTTACGACCGATCCTCTCGTCACAGACTGTAAAATGCACCGTTTATACACGCTAAGAAAATCATGTTCACGTATAGGAACAATAATATTAGTAAAGCACGTTGTAGTACAAATATGCATTCACCGTTTTACCCGACTGTACTATATACAGTACCTGATGCACTTAGAAGACACCTAATTTTTGCTCTCCAAAATCTCTCGTATAAATATATTTAGGAAACCAAGTAGCCTACTTACCAGTATATTCAGCTATAGCTGTTTCCTGATTAACCCTGAAGAGTTTATCTTGTTACGTTTCGACTCTCGCACTTAAGGCTAAAACAAGTTGCTGTTATTGTGTAGATTTGAAACACGTGCTTTTGTACATTTTTTTAACATATTTAAATTCATTAGGCTACTTATGCTCTGGTTATTATGTATATAGCTACTAGTGACTATTCTGAAATAAATGTAGCCTATTTTGTTGCAAATTTCTGAATACAGCTTCTTCTTCTTCAATTCGAACTGTAAATCATGGATGTGCATGGAATATTATATCTGTAATGACCGTCTTTAAAACAAACGTTTGTGAAAACATGTAGCCTGTCACACTTATTTATAGATTGTTTTGCGTTAATGCAACAACGAGATTTTAGCCAGATGATTTTCTGCGTTAAAACTTTTTTCTTTGCTTGACAAATGGCCATGGGATACCTGTTCCCATAACGTTAGCTTACTGCCATGGTGTCCAGTGACTGAATTGTTCAAGTAACAGGCTACAAGCGAACAGTTAATATTGTAAACATGTCTTTGCCTTTGCAATAAAATTTGTATGAGAAAACCGGAACATGTGCACACTGGTTTTAGTCCAAAATTAAATTACACTTTAGTAAGCTACCAGGCGGGGATCGAACATAGGTCTCTCGGCATACTAAGGCTTGACACTAACCTCAAGACCAAAGAGGTACAGTTACGTGACGTAGGCTATAGGTGATTTGTCAGAGTGGTGTCATCTGACTTTCACCATTTCGCTGTAGTACAAGTGAAATACAAGTGAAACATTGAACAGTTAATATTGGAAACGTTTTTTGCCTTTGCAATAAAAATACATTTGTTATTGTTAAAATATAAAAGTATTTAACAGTTGCACATTGTTTTTGTCAAAAATAAACTTGTGCTCTGCTCGAACCCCCAATCCTCTGTGTGAGAGATAGCAACTCTAACCATTAGGCCACAGTAGCTTCTTCGAAAACACCAAGCCATTAGTTGCATTAACATAAAAAAACATTAATTTTAAGCGTTTTTATTGGCGATAAGCTTGGGAGAGCAGGTATGCAATGTTGTTATCCAATGGGGAGAATTATTGTTTGAGGGTATGGAGGCAGGCAGGTAGTGAGGGTTTCTGGGTAGGCAGGAAAAATAAGAAGAAGAAAAAGCAGAAGGAGGAAAACGGCAAAATAACACAAGAGAATGTTTTTAAGGGCTGAGAGTCTGGTCATTGTGGTTACTTCTGTAGGAGACCCTGAAAAGTGCCAAACTCTCTGTGCTGTATAGGTATGGAGCATGCCCCACCAAGCCGTAACTTGGTGGATGGCATACCTGCCTTCCTAATCTCATGGCAGATAATACTGACGTTATTCAAGGGAGATTTCAGCACGATGTAACAAAACACAACCTGCTGTGTTCCCCATTTCCCTCACTGAAATATAGTTTCCCTTCAGTGCAGGCTCTCAGATTTTTATTTAACAATCTCTGTTTGGCGTCGCCCAGCTCATTCGGCTTCTACGTCATATAACAGGATCTACTTTTTAAAATGACTTTACTCCGAAAAGACAGAGAGAAGATGAAGAGGAAGAATCAATAGAGGTAGCAAAGATTTAATAGCAAGCCAATTAGATTCTTTGACAAGAGACTTTCTTGTCAATAAATAAGTATTCAACTTGTTTTTATTGTAGTTTTCAATCCCACTTAAGACAGGGCTGAGCTGTGGACTAGAACAGGTTAAAATGCATTGTGAGGGTTTCTGTATTGTCTTCTGACAAAAGGTTTTGAATATTTTTCATCAGACCACATTTCTGGTGGTCTGATGTTAGCTAGCTGTCTAGCCAAAATTCTATATATTTCACGTGTTCCATTTCCCATGTTTCAATCACAAAGAATTGTGGATCTAATGTTGAAATTGACAAAAGAAATTTCCGGGGGTATCCCCCTAGACAGTTTGGGGTCCACCCACCACAGTTTCAGAAAATCCTGTGGGAAACACTGCATCTTAATTGCATATTAATGGTTACACATTAATAAATGTCTCGGCACAAACTGCAATGTCAGGGACATTGTATACTGTACATGCAAATACTTGTAATTTAAACGTATGGACTATTTTACATACTTCCTTAGAGGAGAGGAGTGGAGGAAAAGAGGTGAAGAGTAAAGAATATTGGGACGCAGTCCTGGTCTTTTCATAAACGTGCACAACGAAAGTGTTATCTGATTGGACATTGGACAAACATCCCGCTTGTAGTTGAGCAGTGATTGGTTTTTTGTCCTGTTCAAGTGACGGACTCGGCAGCAGAGCCTGGAAAACTTATACGCTGAGAAGAATTGTACACTACTTAAAATTTCAAATTTCTGAATGGTACAGCCTCTTCTTCAATTTGAGCTTTAAACCATGAATGTGCAGTGAATAGTTTTTGAGATATTGACTTTAATGAGACGAGTAGAAACTATATGAAAATTGCCTCTCGTCAGCCAAATATAATGGGGTTAAAGCTAAGTACAATTTTGGATAGATTTGTTATAAAAATTTTATAAAAATAAAATACACAAAATAAAATAAAAATGTGACTACAATATATCTGTTGTTGTTTGTCATGATTCAGATTGTTTTATTTCCAATGTGTTATGAAATTTGTAATGTTATGTTATTATTATGTTATAGGCTATATTATGATATTTGTAATGTTATTTGTTCTTATTCTGGTCTCTTAGGGTTCTCTCGAGGCACATTGATTGAACTTTCAAGTGGATGTGTAACAATAGTTATGATGATTAAATTTTTTTAAGAAATGGACACCTTCCGGAGAAAAAACCCTGGGAATTAATAGCAAAAAAACATTGTTTTAAGTGTGAAGTTTGGCTTGGTCAAAGTCCGCAAAAGACATGAAATTCAAATGAGCACCACCAAGCCAAACTTCAGCTTTCTACAATCAGAGATTTCCAGTACTCCGTTTTTAAAATCTGACTGCTATACAGTTCTGTAGCTATGTTGGTCTACTGTATTTCAAACAACATGTACTCATCACTGGGCAGATTGATTCAAATCTTCTCTCAAAGAGCCTGCTCTTCAAAATAGTAAGTGGCCTATGACTGATGCATTCGGCTATAGAGGTCCCACTAGAGTAGATTTAGACATAGGCTATAGATCTATAATGCACATTTGTACATTAAGGGCAGCACAATAGTATATATATTTCTGTATGTGATGCTGATTATTTTACAAAGAAGACTGTACACACTTGAAAACTAAATATCACTTGCTGCTGGAGTGCATAAATACAGCGGTATTTCATTTAGACTTATATAAGTATATGATTTAGAATTATTCCATATCGTCACCTTCTTAAAATAATCGCCTAAGTCATTTTTTGAGGAACATGAGATTTTTGCTTAAATCAGCTCTTCATGATGCTGGCCACCTCTGGTAAAGTTGCCTAGATCCTTAATTGAAAGGATCATGCTGTTTTACCCCGGTAATATAATCGCCTAAGTCAAGAGTGCTCTTAGGCTGTTTGTATGTTTGCCTAAGTCACAATAAATTTTGACTTAGGCATTTTTACAAGTTATTAATATGGCGGCTGCTTCAAGATGCACAAAGAAAATCAACATAAATGAAGTCATTTCCATGATTCTGGACTCGTCCCCGAATGGTAAGTGATAATGTTTACTACAATATTTGGCTAGGCTATAAATGTTGTGTAGTTATTTAGTCTTTAATCCTCTTATGTTACATAATTGACAGACAGCGTTATTTGTAAGTCAATAGTCATCTATTGATATACCCTTTTTGTGTGAAATGATTAACAAATATCATATATTCTGTATTTGGTTCAGTTTATTCTGTTTTCTGAAAAACTTGAAAATATGACTTAGGCGATTATTTTAAGAAGGTGACGATATTAGAAATTGAATCATCCATACAAGCAGTAGCCTATCGTCGCTGTCGGGTGAAAACTATCTCCATTTTAAATTACATATTTTTTCCCCCATAAATCATGACTATTTTTCATCCTTTACATCTGTCTGTGGGTTTTAAGACAATTTGACCAATAGAAAGTATTCAAAATAGCTTGTGATTAAAACCCGTAACTGTAGGGGTTCTCTATGCCAGAGACACGGAGGAAATATTGGAGGTCCAGGTGCGACAGATAAGGACTCTAAAAGTGTTCAACGAACACCACTAAGACTGACAATAATCCGTAGTGGATGGGGAAAATAAGGAGAACACAAATAACCTCGCGATAAAAAGCGAGGAGCTCGATATCTGAGCAAAACAAAATAATTAAGCAGTCACGCTTATCTAACTCCCGTAGTAGAGTGAACAAAAAGAAAGGAAGGAGAGAAATAAAAATAACCCTAAACCTTAGGGTGAGAACACTCGTAGGTTTGAGCGGAAAACAAAGAAACCAAAACCTCTGCTCTGAAATAAAAGTGCTCTTTACATATTCTAAACTGCTACTGCTAACAAGAACCGTGTAGAGAAGCAAAGCGGTCGATAGCACGCACAACTCCTATACCTTTGCCTGCTAGAAAGTAACACTTATCTAACTCCCGTCTTGGAGTGAACAAAAGAACACTCGTAGGTTTGAGTGGAAAACAAAGAAACCAAAACCTCTGCTCTGAAATAAGAGCGAAAGAGCGCACTAAACTTTTTCTAAATTGTACTGCTAACAAGTCCCGCATTGAAAAGCAAAGCGGTCCATAGCAGTACAACTTCCTATACCTTTACCGGCTAGAATGTTACGTGAAATAACATGGAAGCAACGAGAAAAGGAGGAAGCGGGGTATAAGTAGTGAGGAAATGCAGGACAGGTGAACTCACTAATCACCGAGGCGAAAGCAAAACCCGTAGCGGAACACATAAAAATCCAATAGATTTACAGGTAGATGAAAAAACTGAATACTAAGCGCGGAGATAAGGGAAGGAAGGCGCGATCCATGACAGTAACTCCATTAGTTCTTCAACTTGTGGGCAAAAACCTCCTATGTCCAACCCACCTCCTTTGGACGAACTAGTGCGGGTGCTACTTTTCATTTAAGGAAAACTTTGTTGCAAGTTGCCTGAGTTGATCGGATCTCATTTACTACTACCAACGTTACACCTGATTTTTTAATGGCTGGTGGAGTGCAACTATGAATTCTTAAATCGTCGATATGCTTAAATACATGTTTTCAAAAAACATTGTGTCTGTCCAGCACAGCTGATTAATTTAAAACTCTGGCTACTTACCAAGTGGGTTAATTTGGAACAGGTTCAAGCAGACTTTCCAAGTATACGGTGGTTACCGTTACTAAAATGACTGTGGACAGTGGGAATGCTTGGCTTAATCTTAGATCGACTGTGTCGTGACCCAGACCATGTAGCGACAATACCGCTTACATCGTTCTTAAGGATACCAGAGGGATTTGCTGTTCCATGGCGGGACAGACTGCTACTGGATCCACGACTGTGCATTTCCGTTGTGCTAAAAACAGTGGGAAACGGGCAAGTGGGCTGACATTAAAAGGGTTAAAGAATGTGACGGCTCAGAAAAACTGACCTTTGAACCAAATTCACGGCCCAAATATAAAGCGGGGGTCACGGTAGAGAGGATAATAGTGCTGGTAAGGACCAGAGAGTCAGACGAAGAGCCGGAGATTCCTAGGTCCTTAGAGAACAGTGCCAGACAAGGATACATGGGGGCAAAAGCAGGAAAAATTAGGAGAAGTAAGAGCGTATCGGAAGTGGGAGTCACAACACCCATGGAAATAATAGCAAAGTGACACCCAGATCACAAAAAGCAGATTCAGAAGTATATGGAAATTTTTTATAAAAGAACTACAGGTGGCCAGCAGTGGCCGAAAGAAGGCACCTTTGATTCTGCCTGCTGTGACGAGGTGGAGGCTGTCATAAAACATCACAAACCCAGAGATATGACTGACAAACGGGAAGGCAAGAGAGCTAGGGAAAAGGAGGTGATGGGATGGTTTCAACAAGAAGGGAAACAATATAGAGACAGTCAAAGCAATACGAGGCATAGTAGAAGGTAAAGGCAAGGAACAAGAACAAGAGAAGCAAAAGGAGCCCGAAACCACAGCACATTATCGTCCGTTAAGTTCACCACCCTATTCAGGTGAGAAAAATCTATTTAGGGCAGGTCAATTCCCCATGACTATAACTACCAACGCTGGAGGAACAATAGAGATGAAAGGACAAGTGCAATGATCAAAATAAGGAGTGGGGCACGCCCTCAGTCAGATCCAACTACTCCGCCACCTCAAGTGAGAGGGAAGAAAGCGAAGGAGAGGAAGAAGCCCCAAGAAAGCACGGAATGGCTTGTGCGTGGGGAACTGTGGATCGAGAATCAAGACATAAAGAAAGTCAGGAAAGGATAGAGGCCCTCATCGAACAATCTCAGACATATGTAGGACATGGACAGTTGTTTAGAGGATACAATCCATCATGGTCAAGAAATTACCAGGGAAAGGGAGAAAACAAAGGAACAGGTTGACGAAATAGCAGGCTTAACGTTAAGGAGTGGAAAGAGACTCACTAAGCAGTCAAAAGTAATAGAACTGCCGTCAGAAGGAGAAGAGGAACAGTCGGTGGTATCGAACCTGCCGTCAGACGAAGAAGGTGGAGAACCGAGCCAGAAAGAAATGGTACTCCAATGCCCCTTAGTTGAAAAAGGAGGTCATATACAATATGTGCCATGATCATTCGTGGACATCGTGGGGTTAGCGGGACGATTGCCAGATCTCACAGAAGGAGCTGGAAAATGGATTGCCGCTCTGGAAGAGAGCACCCGGGGAATCAGGATGGCTCTGGGAGAAATTAAAGCCCTACTGGTGCAAGTTGTCGGAAAGCATGTAGCTGATGAGGTACTTCGGGCGGTGGGACTGAATCCAGTAGCAAAGGAACATTCCAATCAAAGACAGCAATGGACGGAGAACTCTATTAGTTGCTCAAACTGCACACACACACACATTTCCAAGCCTTGGGCGCCAGACGTTTTTAACAACCGGGCCCCAAGGAATGTTTGGGAGAAACTCGTACTATCTCTTCAGGCGATCTAGGACCATAAATGTGTCTCAAGTGTGTGTTTGTATGCAGGTGTGAATGGGTCCACTGCTTCCTTATCGAGATAAGTATACATATGCTTCATCACTCTGATGTTTAAGTATACAAACGTAACTGAAATAGTCTCTGGTACTATGGTACAATCTATGGTAAAATTATCTATGGTACAATCTTTGAACTACACTGTGTTCCCAGGTAATGAGGAACGTTTGGGATCTTTAAAAATTTTTCCCTATACAGCCCTGTAATGTCATTGCAGAACATTACATTGGGAACATTCTGGGGTGTATAGGGGAATGTTACTCCAAGATAACAAAAGAACATTCCAGGAACATTCCATAAATGTCACAGACATTGCAATGCATTTCCTGGATGTCATAATGTTGAGTTCCCTTCAAGTTCTCAGAACATTCATAATACGTGATTGTGGAACTTCCCCTTCACATTCCACAAACAGTACAGGAACATTCTATGTAACATAAGTGGAATATTCTAGGAATGTTAGTCGAAACGTTCCCTTTGGGTTTCTATAAAGCTTGGACTTGACGTTCTCTTACTGTGAGACCAGAGTACGCTGGTAACATTCCCCATACATTCTTGCCACTTCATTACAAAACGTTATTTTGGGAACATTCTGGGGTGTATCTGGGAATATTACTCCAAGATAACAAAAAAATATTCCAGGAACATCCGATAAATGTCACAGATTGTTGCAATGCGTTCCCTGGATGTCATAATGTTGAGTTCCCTTCAAGTCCTCAGAACATTCCTAAAACTTTCCTCCAATGCGTTCCCTGGATGTCATAATGTTGAGTTTTTTTAAAGTCCCCATACATTCTTGCCACGTCATTACAAAATGGGAATGTTCTCAGAATGTTAGTAGAAACATTCCCTTTGGTTTTCTCTAACGTAGTATTTAATGTTCCCTTACTTTGTGACCAGAGTACCCAGCTAACGAAATCGCGTTCTAGGAACATTCCCTGTATGTTATTAAGGTTGCTCTAAACGTTCCCTGGTTGATGCAATGTTGTGTTTTTTTCAGGTTCTAAGAACTTTCACACAATGTTTCTGAGGAACGTCCTTTTAACATTCCAGTAACATTCTAGGAGCATTCCTCTTTTAGGCACATTCTATGTATCATGAGGGTACCGTTTTGGGAACCTTCCTCTTGCGCTCATTCTAGGTGCATTCCATGTAACATCAGAGGGGAACATTCTCTGGCCATTCCATAAAAATCAGGGCAACGTTCTGTTACATGAGGGTATCATTCTGGGAACCTTCCTCTTGCTCTCCACAAACAGTTTATATAATATAAGGGGAACATTCTAGGAGCATTCCATGTAATGTAGGCGGAATGTTCTGGGAACCTTCCTCTTGTGTTCTTCAAACATTCAGTATGACGTTCCAAGAACATGCCAGGAACGCTCATTTAAAAGGTTTAAATGCAGGGTTTAAGTGCCTAACACATGGGCTCACAGTCAGCATTTGGGAGAGTGTTTTATTTGTATTTTGGATTACTAGACAGTATTTAGTGATGACTGATAGGAAAGCAAAGTTGGCGACTGGGAATCACAGAAAAGGAGACATAGGTTGAAGGTAAAGCCACAGCTTTCTGGTTAGGGTACACAGTGCAAGACAATGAGAGTTTAAGGACACTCCAGGGGGAGTTCTACAACAATTTCCATACAACATTTACACTTACTCAATTCAGATCCTACAGATGTCGGGACTCGAACTTGTGATCCTTTCATCAAGAGCTTGCGCCTCTGCCCATTACACCACGGTCTTGTGATGATTTAGTGAAAACACACTACTAACCTATAACATAGGACTTTGGTTGGACCAGACCTGTGCCAAATAATCCTTGTATTTTCAATTGTATTCATAAATATTACATTACCAAATAGGACAACTAATCAGAAATTAAATCTCAAACGTTTGTGACAATGTCATTTTCTGGAGCTAGTGGGTTACCTTGACACATTTGATAGGGTAGAAAATGTTCAAATCATGAGGACATCTATCTGCAAAAGAAATATTGTAAGTATCGTATGAGTGACTTTTTAAAGGATGTTTTAGCTGTCCCTTTCAATTATGTGCATTTTACAGGAAATTTCAGTTAGGTTTTTTATCTTGGGAATGTTTTGCTTTCATTTGAATTGGGTTTAATTGTGTTCAATTAGCTAAAACTATATTTCTCCCAAGTCTTAAACCACATGTCTTCAATCATATTAAAATCTTTTAATATACAATGGAAACACATTTCAACACCAGTGACCCAATTAAGTAGTACCAGTGACCCTATTGAACGTAATATTATGACATCCAGGGAACGCATTGCAATGTTTGTGACATTTATGAGATGTTCCTGGAATGTTATTTTGTTATCTTGGAATAACATTTCCCTATACACCGCAGAATGTTCCCAAAATAACGTTTTGTAATGATGTGGCAAGAATGTATGGGGAATGTTACCAGTGTACTCTGGTCTCACAGTAAGGGAACGTTAAGTCCAAGCGTTAGAGAAACCCAAAGGGAACGTTTCGACTAACATTCCCAGAATATTCCACTTATGTTCCATAAAATGTTCCTGTAATGTTTGTGGAATGTGAAGGGGAAGTTCCACAATCAAGTTTTAGGAATGTTTTGAGGACCTGAAGGGAACTCAACATTATGACATCCAGGGAACGCATTGCAACGTCTGTGACATTTATGGGATGTTCCTGGAATGTTTTTTTGTTATCTTGGAGTAACATTCTCCTATAAACCTCAGAATGTTCCCAATGTAATGTTCTCCAATGACATTACAGGGCTGTATAGGGAACATTTTTTAAAGATCCCAAACGTTCCTCAATACCTGGGATCATCGAGGACACCATGCCTTCTGGTAGAAGATATAGATCGCTTCAACCTAAGCTTCTTTCCCCAGGCCATCCAAATCATTAATGCACACCTCTAAGTTTTTTAGTATTTGTGTATAGGCTACTGTGAATTTTTCTCTTTTATGTTGAATGTGGTATAGCAGCTCATTTCCCCTGTACTGCAATTAATTCCACAACCCAAGCTATGTGGCAATAAAGCACAGAAATCCCATCGTAAATATCACTTAAAAATGGTAAAAAAGTTTGGTATTTAATTTTGTGTACCTGGCACTCTAAATACCCCTTTCACACACAAAACCCGGGAATGATATGGGATATTAAACACGGGTTCAACCCACATTTGAACCATTCACACTGCACTATGATCGCAGCTAAATCCCGTGTCATTGTAGTGGTTCGTGGCCGTTTTGTTTTCATTTATTTTGCAGCTCTCGTCCTGCATTCCCAATTGTGAATCAATCAGATTTTTTCCAGTTCTGTTTTGTGGTTTGCCGTCCTCATTATTGTTTTCACTTGTGCTTCTACCTGCAGGGTATTTAAATTTCTCACTTCCGCTTCTCCGGTGCTTGATTGTCTTACGACATTGCATTCGAGCCAGGTATAGCCAGGTTACTAGCAACCTCCTGATATTAAACATTGTTTATGATCAGGGGGGACTTGCTAGTTAGCTACTTAATCGGTATAGGATTTGTTTTTCCTCCTGGTAGCGTTCTGCGCTATCTACTTAGCACTTTGCTGTTCTCTCAGAGACCGTTTTTCTTTTTACTTTCGTTTTGGTTTTACACTTCTCCGGCTCTGAGCTAATGCAGCCAAGAACATTTTTCTAGTATAAAAATGTGTGTAGATAACCCACTGACAGAAAATGACATAGGCCCAGATTCAGAGATGGCCAACTTAAGCCATGCGCTTAAGTGCCTCTCCTGTGCAGTTTTTACACCAGTTGATCTACGCCAAATTCTAACTCAAGCTCCGCGATTGATTATCTTAATCAGTCTTTCTTGTTTCTTGTACCTACCCCCTGTGTTGCCACCTTTCTACTAAAAAAATGTTTTTGGGGGTATGAATTTTTAACGTGTGAGTGACAGTGTCTTTAATGACCGCATTTGCCTTTGTAAAATCCTGCCTTTGGGCATCGTAGTTGGTCTTGCATGGTGTAGAAGGCAGTGAACATATTAATACGTTGCATTGATGAAATTACTAGATATTGATGACTGTGATATAGGCTACCCATCACACAATCAAAAAAATAATTGTTGGATAGTGGTTGCATGCAATAGCATTAAGTAAACAAATAAAAACAAATTACTTTTTTACGATTTACCTCATAAAATCATGTATGGTGGTTGAACACAATATTATTAAGTAGCCTATATATGTAACTTCTTCAACTTAACCAGTTGAAGTCATATATACTTAATAATAGCCTATTACGTGCAACCACTGTCACACACTGGAAGGATGTGGCCAGGAAAAAGACATAGATTGTAACATGGAGCGCTGGTAGGCTACACTACGTGGAGTTCATTTGCGCTTCTTGATAATTTTGGAGAAGCTGAGCTGACACAAGTATAAAACCGTCTCTTTCAAAGTTAATAGTATGATCCAGACACTGTCTATCAATTAATCCGTCTAACATTTGTCTGGTAGATATAGACAATCACACTTTTACATATTTTATTTTTTATGACAGCACTTTGATAATTGCAAGTAGGCTAGGAGAAGGAAAAATAAGACCAATATGATGTTCAAATAACATGCACTCATTCTAATATCCATTTATGCGATAGATACTGTATTTTTTAATAATAATCTATCGGCGGCGCTAGACATAAACTACCCTTTTTCCCGAACAAAGTTGGGCGGAAAAAAATGATTTCGCGTATTTTGCATACATGCCTCATTTTCATCAAATCTCCACCCATGCGCATATATAGCTACTGGAGAGACGCTTAGAACAGTGGAAAAGTCAAATGTCTAAATCACAAATAGCTTAAACTAAGCTGAACTTCAGGAGTAACCTAAGGTTTCCAGAATGTTACCAACATGTTACATAGAATATTCCCCTGATGTTTTATAGAATACCCAGATAATGTTTCCTTGATATTATATAGAATGCTCTTAGAATGCCAGAGGAAGGTTCCCAGAATGTTACACATGTTACATAGAATGTTCCTCTGATGTTTTATGGAATGCTCCTTGAAGGTTCCCCTGATGTTATATAGAATGCTCTTAGAACGCCAGAGGAAGGTTCCCAGAACATTACCTTCATGTTACATAGAATGTTCCCCTGATGTTTCATGAAATTCTCATAGAATGTTCCAGATGTTATGTAGACTGTTTGTAGCGTGCAAGAGGAAGTTTCCCACACTATTACCTTCTTGTTACATAGAACTTTCCTCTGATGTTTCATGGAATGCTCCATGAATGTTCCCCTGATGTTATGGAAAATGTTTGTTGATCGCAAGAGAAAGGTTCCCAGAATGTTACCCTAATGTTACATAGAATGTTGCCCTGATGATTTTTGGAATGCCCAGAGAATGTTCCACTGATGTTTCATGGAATGCTCCTTAAAAGGTCCCCCGATGATATATAGAATGTTTGTTGAAGGCAAGAGGAATTTTCCAAGAATGTTCCACTAATGTTACATGGAATGTACATTCCTACAATGTGCCTCTAATGCCTCTGCTAATATTATATGAAATGGTCCTAGAACTTAAGAGTAATGTTGCTAGAACACTCAATGTGCAATGTTCCTTGAATGCAAAAGGAAAGTTCCTAGAATGTTCCCCTAATGTTACATAGAATGTTCTTAGTTGCTATAGTTCAGGATAATAAAGGCGATACAATCACATTCATGTCTGTCACGATCACAGATGGCATGCTCGTGGAAGGGGGCCACAAGAAGCATGTAATGGGGACATGCCTAAAGCAGTGTTGTGCCTTACTGCTCACATTCGCCTGCAAGTACTGAGCGACCACTACCAGGCAAATCAATTTACTAGTTTTTTGCTATTAAGCAGCAGAAAGGCCAACCAGGGAGTCTGCTGAATTGTTTACTTCTCAACGACTCAATGTGGTCTGGATTAGTGAAGAACTTGTTATCAAATAATCAGTATTTACCTGAATGCACCACAATAAGTTGTAGTTACCTGCACTTATTAATTTACACATGATTAGACTGTGTGTAACATCTCTTGAAGCTTCCCAGTAGAAACAGATACAGCTATGAGTTTTCCTGAACAACCTATATTGTAACCTTTTGTTGACTGATATTTAAGTAGAAAGGAGCATGATGTGGCTTTTACTCACTCCCCGTAAAATAGGGAGGGGATGTTTTCCACATGATGCTCTACTCTGCTGTTGGGCCTCCCTCCAGGCGACAGTCATCATCTTGATGATCGCTGGGGTCATGGGATAGCGTTTTGCTATCTAACCGGATGGAGTCTGACAGCAGATGTTAGAGAAAGCGTGCCAAATGTGACTATGAAGTCACAAAAGGGGGAAATGTGGAAGAAAGTTCTGTGCAGAAAAAGTTTGTAGTCAGAATCTGTAGCAGGCGATGAGATCACTGTGTTATCACTAATGAAGTTATCATAATCAAAACCAGGCCCAAGCCATAATCTGTATCATTATATCATAATCACTGTTGGATCACTGTTGTGTCGGGATGTTGTCCTTAATGTCTGTTGCTCTCTTTCTCTTTTCCTCTCTCTCCCTGTCTGTCTCTCTTTGTCTCTGCCCCCCCACACACACACACACAGACATCACTCAACTGCATCTCAAATGTTAAAATGTGTGGGTTTCACATTGCGATGTCTTAATTGCTGTACCCTGTGATTTTGATATGGTGATGGAAGAATATGTTTTAGCAGGTGCATACGCATTCTTCCAAGAGAGGGGAATGTCGGGTATATAGCTTTGAGTACGGCCTTCGATAGAAAACGTGATATGGCAAACTTGCTCATAGTCCATTCAATAGTTGATTATCAAGAGGCCTGCTCTGCTCTGCTGACTGGACCTAGAATCTGCGTTCCTCTCTGCCCCTAGTCCACAGGCACAAAGGCAATTAAGTCACGCTGAGGTGCTGGCTTATCTATGATATAAATCTTAGATTGTGCAGGATGTCTTCCCCCACTGTGGACGAGAAAGACCCAGACATAAAGTATTCCTGAGATCAAAGCTCAGCGTGGCCAGATAATACCACATGGCCACATGGTTTCCTTTTCCATTTTACCTGGCAGGGGAGATACCATGTTGGGTGTCGAAGCTAAGGCTTAGGTACGTGTGGCTTCTATCCTAAATATGGTTAAATCCCGCCAGTGGTTTTTCTTTTTCTCTCTTCTGCGGTCAGCAACATTTTTCAAAATAATTGAGTAATATAGGAATTTTGAAAAAATGGCATTTGGAGGCACTCGCCGGAATGTGGTTCGTTTCGAACTCCTTGATGACCTGACAATGGACCGACTTCAGTTCAGCAGGCAAGTTTTGCAAAAACAACTTGATTTTTCAACTCGTCATTTGGACTATATTTTCGCTTTTCCTGACAAAAAAACTTTTGAAGTAGTCTTCGCTAATCCTACTTTATTTGAAATGTGTTTGGACAAATTTGAGATGAAGAAGAAATCTTTTTCTGGTTTTGAGAAAATCTGTCTCATTCCTTTGTCGGAAAGAGATCAAAAGACTGTGCATGTGGCTTTGTATTCGGAAATGGTTAAAAATGAAGATGTAATAATGTGGATTTCAAGATATTGCATTGTGTCAAATTGGATGGAAGTTAAAGATATTGATGGAGTTAAGACTGGTGTTAGACGATTTCAGGTTCTTTTGGAACGTACAGGAGGAGCAGTACAACATTTACCTAATACAATCCAGTTGGGGGCATGTCAAGGTTCTGTTTTTTATGCGGGTCAGCCAAAGGAGTGTAGACGTTGCAGAGGCCGGGACCACCTGGCTGCTACATGTACAGTAGAATTTTGCAAGAAGTGCAAGGCAACGGATCACACAACTGACAAATGTACCACCCTGTTGAAGTGTAACCTCTGTGCTTCGACGGAGCACAGGTTTAGGAACTGTTCGCAAGCTTATGCCAACCGTGTCAGGGCCTCTGTAATTGCGGCGGAACTGCAGAGGGAAGGGCCACAGCAATGGGCAGACGAGCGGCCCCTTGTGTCTTTGGCTGGAGCGCAGGACCAGAGGGAACCTGGAGATGTGGTTCTCCCTATGCAGCCGCTCAGGGGACCTAGTCAACCTCAGCTTCAGGATTTGGTGGTAGCAGTTGCTGACAAACAGCTCGAAGTACCCGACCATATTGGTCAAAGCTTTGAGGAGACACCATCTCTTGTATCTCAACCCCAGGATGATGACATGACCCTTAAGATCCAAGAGCTCGGTCAAACCATCCCATCCTCGGAGGTCGATCTTTTTCAGGACTTTAGTGGTGCTGCTCTGGATCCTCGCGGGCCCATTCAAGACCCACAGTTTCAGGAGCCTAGCCAGACCCCTGTCTCTTTGTTTCAAGTTGGGCAGATGCTCAAGAGAACAATAGTGGGACCCCCTCTGGTTCTGCAAACCTGCACCCTACTGCAGACAATATCACCCAAGAAATCCTAGGAGTACTTTTGGGTGAAACATCTATTCCACAAAGACCTTTTCCATCAAAACAACCGTGCCAGATGAGAAACATACTTCTGGAAGCAATGGAAGACTTTTCTGCACCAAAAGCTCAGCTTTCAGAGAGTCCTCCATCTAACTTGGAGCCTCCTCCCTCTGAAAATCGAAAGCGGCGTCAATATTCCTCCACTTCGGGGGATAACTCTGATTACAATGAAGTGGTCCCAGTTAACAATCAGCCTTTTTCCACTTTGGATGTTATCCCCTTCTTGGAGGTGGAGAAAGCCCATGTTTTTGTGCCCACAAAAGGCGTTAAAGAGAAGACGAGTCTTCCTAAGAAGAAAAGAAAATAGACTACACCATCTTACAGAATGGGAACCTTTTTTCTTTTGACAATTTTCCCTTTAACTTATTATGGCCCCCATAACTGTAGTGTCCATCAACAGTAGAGGTTTGAATGACCCTGTGAAGTGTCAATCTGTCTTTAATTTCTTGTGGTCTATCCAAGGGGACATTTTCCTGTTGCATGAATGTTGCCTCACCTATCAAGATAGTTATAAGACCTTTTCAGACAGATGGGTATATGGGGATTCTGTATGGTCTGGCGATAATCAAAATAGATCCTCAGGTGTGGGGATTCTTCTATCCGTATTGATAACCATGTTAGAGATCGAGTTCGCATTAAGGCAGGCAGGAGAGAACGCACAGCCACTGCCCCCTTTACACCATTTACCGTGTCCGTTCCCCCTCTAGCCGCTCCCACTTCTCGCGGTTATGAGGAGCCCATGCAGGTAGACGGTGCGTCTTACGGCTCTCCTAGGGATTCTTCTTCCACGAAGGGGTGGTGTCGCTACTGTAAGCGCCAGGGGCACACTATCAACCATTGTCCCAAGCGATCGGGAAAAGGTCCGTCTCGTTAGAGGAACCGGGACCCCTAGCGAGACAAAATTACATTACCTTTCGGGCACTACTCCCTGTGAGGATAATGAGGCAACAGCGCCCCCTCCTGGCGGAAGCTTTTATTGATTCTGGGGCGGTTGGGTGTTTTATGGATTCACGGTGGGCTAGAAAACATAGATTCCCCATCCGCAAACTCTCCCACTTGCGCCACATCACTGCTCTTGATAGCCGACCGTTGGGAGGAGGTGTTATTAAAGAGATCACCGTGCCTCTCACGATGTATATTTCTCATGAGAATCACACCGAGATATTCTTTTTAGTGGATTCGTCCCCTTATCCCATTGTATTGGGCCATACGTGGTTAGTGGAGCACAATCCACATATTAAATGGGGGATGGGCGAATATAGTGTTCTTCAGTGGGGGCCTCGGTGTACTACCCAGGGTCACGTTTCTCTATCTGTGGGGTCGGGGGACATTTAGGACTCAGAGACGGAGGAGACTATTATTGTCTCTGATCCACTAGAGTCTGTCCTGGGATCGGAGATAGAAGACGAGAGTCTGGAATGGGACTATCCTGCTGATGGTTTGTCCGTTTGGGAGGAGAATTTCCTGGAGGAGTTTTCTGATTCCGATATTCGGTGGTCACCTCCCCTCTCTCCTTCCAAAATGGGGTTAGTTTGTTAGTTTGGCAGGGTCTTTAGAATTCCCGTTACCCCCCAACGTTCCTCTTGATTACACTAGCCTGGCCGAGGTTTTCATCAGACCCTCCACCTCTCCTGCGGGGGCGGGGTTTTTTTTTTTGTTAAAAAAAAGAATGGGGGTCTGAGACCATGTATTGATTACCTTGAGCATGTTAAACAGGTTCTGAGGGCTCTCCTACAGGCTAAACTGTTTGTGAAAGCGGAGAAGTGTTAATTTCACGCCAGCACGGTCTCCTTTTTAGGGTTTATCGTGTCGGAGGGTAAGGTTCGCATGGACCCCGATAAAGTCTCTGCGGTTCTTGATTAGCCTACTCCTCGTTCAGTGAAGCAGGTTCAGCGCTTTCTGGGGTTCGCCAATTTTTATCGGCGGTTCATTAGGAACTTTAGCAAACTCGCCGCACCCATTACCGCCCTTACCAAAAAGACCTCTGCAGGGCAATTTCACTGGAGTTCCAGAGCGGATTCCGCGTTTAGGGAGTTAAAGGGGAGGTTCAGCTCTCAGCCCATTTTGGTCATGCCAAATCCCTCCCTCCCGTTTGTCGTGGAGGTTGACGCCTCCGATTTGGGAGTAGGCACCATTCTGTCCCAGCACTCTCCTATCGATCACAAAATGCACCCTTGTGCATATTTCTCTCGGTCCCTTACTCCGTCCGAGAGGAATTATGATGTAGGGGATCGGGAGCTGCTGGCCGTCAAATTAGCTATGGAGGAGTGACGGCATTGGTTAGAGGGGGCTGAACACTCTTTTACGGTCTGGACTGACCACAAAAATTTAGAATACGTCCAGCAGGCCAAAAGACGTCATTCTCGGCAGGCGCGCTTGCCATTGTTTTTCACCCGCTTTAATTTTCTTCTCACTTACCGGCTCGGGTCTAAAAACATTAAACCAGATGTGCTTTCTTTGATCATTCCGACAGTTCCGTCTCCCCTGAATCCATTTTGCCAGGCGCTCAGATCGTAGCCCCGGTATTTTGGGACATTGAAGTAGCGGTCCAGGGATCGCGGTGGTACAATGGTAAGAGCGCTGTCTGAAAGTTGTACTCCGAGGATCGGGGTTCGCGCCCCAGTCCTGCCAGATCTGAGCGTGGCCGGTGCCCTGTGGAAGCGGCAATTCCGGGTGGGGGGAGGGGCTCGGAAATAATTGCTGTGCACAAAAATGGCCCTGGGCGAGTTGGAATCACGGTCAGGAGCTTGAGGAGTCGCGCCCTGTAGAGGACGTGGCGCCCTCCTTCCTACTACCGGCTGACAGGGTTGTATAGTGGTGGTTCTCAAGCGGTTGCTACACGGGGGGAATTGAATTAGAATAGGTGTTCAATTGGCTACTGAATTGGGAGAAAAAGGGGAAAAAATCAGAAACAAAATTTTTTATAAAAATAAAAAAAGTAGCAGTCCAGAACGCATTGCGACTGAATCCGGACCCAGGTGGCGGTCCCGCCAGTTGCCTTTTTGTTCCTCCTACCGTGAGGTCTCAAGTGCTCCAGTGGGGTCATTCCTCACAAATCACCGCTCACCCAGGTGCTCACCGTACTAAGGAGTTTCTCTACAGACGCTTCTGGTGGCCTGGCATGGAGAGGGACGTCCGCAAATTTGTCGCTGCTTGCTCCATCTGTGCTCGGAACAAGGGTTCTCGTGTTCGCCCATGGGGCTGTTACGTCCTCTGCCCGTGCCCAGTCGACCATGGAGTCACATCGCTCTTGATTTTGTGACTGGGTTATCCGCTTCTCAGGGTAACACGGTTATCCTGGTAATTGTGGACAGATTTTCGAAGGCGGCTCATTTCCTAGCCTTGGCTAAACTGCCCTCTGCTCCTGAGATGGCCCAGTTGTTTAGGCTTCACGGGTTGCCCCGCGACGTGGTTTCTGACTGCGGTCCCCAGTTCATCGCTAAGTTTTGGCGTTCTTTTTGCACACAGTTGGAGGCGTCTGTCTTCTGGGTTCCATCCACAGACTAATGGACAAACTGAATGTACCAACCAAACGCTGGAGAACACTCTGCGCTGCTTGGTAGCCTCCAACCCCACTTCGTGGAGTCGGTACCTCCCTTGGGCTGAATACGCCCACAATACCCTGCGCAATGCCTCCACGGGTCTTTCTCCATGGGCTATCTGCCTCCGTTTTTTCCGTAGCTGGAGAAGAATGTGGAGGTCCCGTCTGCTGGCTCCTTTGTCCGGATGTGCCGTGCATTGTGGAAGCGAGTTCGCAATTCACTTTTGAGAGCATCTGCCACCCAGAAGATTTCTGCCGACAAACATTGTCGCGCTGCTCCTTCTTATTGGGTGGGCCAGCGGGTCTGGCTTTCCACGCGGGATTTGCCTCTGCGGGCCGAGTCTCATAAGCTCGCCCCACGCTATGTTGGCCCTTTCAAGATAGTTCACAAAATTAATCCTGTTACTGTTCGTCTCCAGTTGCCGCACTCCATGCGCGTTCATCCCACCTTCCACATCTCTCGATTAAAACCGGTGCTAGTCAATGCTTAGTCTCCGGCCGAGAGAGCCCCCCCCCTCTCGGATCGTTGGGGGGGGCCCGGTTCACACGGTTCGCCGCATTCTGGCGGAGAGACGGGTGGGTCGTGGTTTCCAGTTTTTGGTGGATTGGGAGGCTTTGGCCCTGAGGAGTGTTGCTGGGTTCCATCTAGAAATATCATGGATTATCAGGAATTTCCGTAGTAATCGAGCTGGGGGGTCGTCCCTTAGGGCAGGGGTGGGGAACCTCATCCGCAAAGAGCCAGTCTATCGGATTTTTTCTCCGCATTCCCTTGCGGGATTTCCTTTCGCCCAGGTGATTATCTGGTTCACGCAGTGGTACCTTTATTCGCGCAGTAGAGCTGTATTTAGCGAACTACCTCGAAGCTCAGGGAAAATAGTTTAGGTTTTCCTTCCTTTCCCTTCTCCTTTTCTAGTCCTGCTCTTTTTGTTGTTGGAGAGCGTGAGCGTTATTTTATTTTCATTTGTTTCACCATTTATCAGGGGAAACACCATTTATGTTCCGAGGGTGCCTTTGTTTTTGCTGTTCTTCCTTCTACCAGGATTAGCATTGCCCGTGTTTACGTGGCTATCCCGTTTTACAACAGTGTTTTTGGTTTCGGCTATGGCTGGGAGGTTTTTTCATTCTTTCTTTTCTTGTTTCACGTTTGGCTCATCGTTGTACCGCTACAACGCCATTACAAATAATTAATAAATTAAATCCCTTAAATACAATTAAATGTACAGTTGAGTGAGGGGTTTCAGCACGCGATACCGCTTGTGTTCAGTATTCAGAGTGCTGGGCAATTTAAGGAGGGCGTTGAGTGTTAGAACTGCTGGATTCAGAATTATAAGCATTTTTACTTAATCCTCGCTCTCCCGACAGTTGGCAATAGGCTAAAGTATACGTAAGTCTGTATCATCAAATCACAACATGTCAGGAGAAGGGTATATGTGATACGGTATAACTAAAATGTAACACGACAGCAGATTGATATGACCCTGTATAAACTAAATTATAACATGACTATTACAACACTATTTAGGATATTAGCCATTTCGTAGGGTGTCCAAATTCAAAATGTCAAATTTGACACCCTAAATAGTTAATTCAATATTTAGTCAAGATGGCGATGCCTGAGCCTGCGCTGGTCTACAAATGTAAATATAAATGCATGTTTCATCTTGTAGCCTATATTAAATCAGTTTAGTCGGATTTATAACCGAAATACAAATAAACATGGTAGATTAAATATATTACAAAGTGTTAACAATTTTTTTAATTTAACAATTATTACTTAATGGAAAATGCAACTTAATTAGCTAGCTAGCGACCTAGTTACCTAACTTACCTATCTACCTACAACGAGCAAAAAGTTTGCTGAAGGAAATGTTTTGTTTAATCTGCCAGTGTCTTGTTGTTCAGTGTGGAGAGTCAATCCAGTGCTTAAACATCATCAGTAGGCTATATGTTTAAAAAAGTATTTAAGTTAGGTATCTAACTTGCTCGTCGCGAACTTGCAGTGAACTAGGGGCTTGTCTCCTAATTTTATTTATTTTACAAAACATATGGATGTTTAATCACTGGATAGACTGACAGTTTTTCTGCTAACTGGCTTACAGTTGTGAGTATTAACTGTGCACTTGATAATAGACTAGCAGTCAGTGCACATTCATTCACTCGCAAATACAGCCATTCTAATCAATGACAGAAAAAACATTAGATTGTCACAAAACATGTAACTCCATTTTACTTGATTTCTGTTTTTTTTAATTTCCTGAAAAGTAACGGTTTTGGACATGCATGGTTTTCGCCCGACAGCAACGCTATACTGGACATGTGGCCTAGAATTATACCATCACCCATGAAAATCACTTATGTACACCCAAGTAATATGAAATATATGAAAACATACACTGTTGACATACAGAGTAGTAGTCGATAAGATTTCAGTCATAGCATAACATGTAGGCCGAATTGGCCTGATAGTGGAGTTCAAAGGGTAGAAATAAAAACAATAGGTGAACGTATACATTGAATAGCCTAATGGAATCACAGCATACAATCATACATCTACTCATATAGCTTTACATAGCTTTAGAATACTTCTAAAACAGATTTGAAATGTAAACAGATTGAAATATTTAGATCCACCTTACCAACCAATTAAGATACCTACCAATATTATTACAGCTATCAATATTGGTATAAGAGGAGGCATAAGAGGAATAGAGAAATAGCCTAAACAAAACCACAATAGTGAAATACAATGCCTTTTTGTACAGGTCACTATCATGGGTGGCAGCACATGTTAGAGTATGAATTACGCTCTTTGAGAGAAGGTTTGAACCAATCTGCCCAGTGATGAGTACATGTTGTTTGAAATATAGTAGACCAACATAGCTACTGAACTGTATAGCAGTCAGATATAAAAAACGGAGTACTGGAAATACCTGATAGTGTAGAGAGCTGAAGTTTGGCTTGGTGGTGCTCATTTGAATTTCCAGTCTTTCATGGCCTTTGACCAAGCCAAACCTCACATTTAAAACATAGTTTTTTGATATTAATAGGTATGCCGTAACTTGGCGGATGGCATACCTGCCTTCCCAATTTTGCAGCATCTCATTTTTGTTCCAAGGTGTTTTGCAATGCTGTTGGGAAATCAGGACAGTTGACGATGATGAGATCTCCTCCACAGTTCCCAGAGACTGATGTCACCCCTGTCGTTCATGGTGTGGCGTGGCGCACCGTGAGTCCGCTCAGAAAAGTGGAGTTATAGGCCATCAGAGGGCAAGGGGCAGCAAAGGCTGATTGGGAAAAAATGCTAGTCCAGCTGGTGGGAATGGCAGGACCTGACAGATGAAAGGGTGACATTTGTATAGAATATATGCTGTTACAGATTATAATGACATTACATTATGTTACATCTCTTCAGCAAACAACATTATCCACAGTAAACTACAAAAATAAGGTAATATTTGCATTCAGATAGTGTAGTAAAAACAGCTTTACTACATAAAAGGACAATTAAAATCAACACATTTTCAAGAATGACATGGAGTGTGACAAACATTGTGCAGTTGTATACTTATTCTAGCAATCATTCCTAGAATATTACATGGCAAACTGCTTTTATATTTCATTTATACAATCTACAAATGATAACAAAGTTTATACTTCCCATATTTCAGTGCAGAAAGATTTGATTCCAGACCTATGGATGTGATGCCCCCCCCCCCCCACGCAGACACACCACCCACCTGGGTTATATTAATATATTATTTGTTGGGAGATTAAATTCTCAACATGCAGAGGGTGACTTGAAGTTTTCCACTATCTGATGACAGGCAGGACTGCTGGAGAGCCTTTCAAAAATCCATACTGGCCTCGCCTCCATCCAAGTGCTATTGACAGTTGTCAGTCTGGATGCGATATCATATAAACATTTTCCGATTTCTATCTCAGGTTTCCATAGCTGGGTGAAATCCTGTTAACTTCTGACACAATCATCCTTCAGACACCAATACTGCTCCGGCCATCCCCAGCTCCCAGTAGAGCGGGAGAAATGACAGAGCTTTGCGGACTGCCCTCGGCACACTGGGAATAAAATGCCCAAGGAGGAAGAGAAAATAAGGTAAACCAGAATCTAGCATGTACAAGAATAGGTTTTCAGAATATATGCTAAAATAGAATATGAAATGTTTATTATACAAACCCCAATTCCAAAAATGTTGGGACAGTATATAAAATGCACATAAAAGCAGAAGGCAGTGATTTGTAAATTATCTTTTACATATATTTAATTGAAAACAGCACAAAGAAAAGATATTCAATATTTTACCTTATCAACTTTATAGATTTTTGTAAATATATGCCAATTCCGAATTTGATGCCTGCAACATGTTCCAAAAAACATGGGACAGGGGCAAACAAAAAGACTGGGAAGTTAAAAAAACACCAGTTTGGAGCATTCTACAGGTAAACAGGTGATGCTATCATGACTTAGTATAAAAGGATATCAAAAGACTCTTGACATCTTATTTTCAGGTACTCTTACAAGCGATACTATAACCTCTCTGCATTTGAATGGATCTCTTTGGGAATTTGGGGGTGGGACTAAGCTGTAAATTACACAGGAATAATATGGAACCCATGGTTGGCTAAATGGCTGTAAGTCATCAAGGGACTGCGGTATCAAACGAGCCTCAAACCATCACTCTGCTGTCAGGTATGCAGTAGATATGGATGGATCACTTTAAGGGTTTCTCTCCTGACTCATTTTCCTATTGAACTCCATGGAAAAATAAGTCAGGAGAAACAACCCTTCAAGTGATCCATTTATATCTACTGCATATCTGGCAGCAGAGTGATGGTTTCAGGCTCGTTTGATACCGCAGACCCTTGATGACTTACAGCCATTTAGCCAACCATGGCTAAATACTATTCCTGTGTAATTTACAGCTTAATCTAGTCCCACCCCCCAATTCCCATATAAATTAATTCAAATGCAGAGAGGTTATAGTATCGCTTGTAAGAGTACAGTAAATAAGATATTTTGATATCCTTTCATACCCAGTCATGATAGCATCACCTGTTACCTGCGGAATGTTCTAAACAGGTGTTTTTTTTACTTCCCAGTCTTTTTTTTTGCCCCTGTCCCCAAACTTTTTTGGAACATGTTGCAGGTATCAAATTCAGAATTAGTGTATACTTACAAAAATCAATAAAGTTGATACGGTAAAACATTAAATATCTTATCTTTGTACTGTTTTCAATTAAATATATGTAAAAGAGAATTAACAAATCACTGCTTTCTGCTTTTGTGTGCATTTTACATCGTGTCCCAACTTTTTTTGGAATTGAGGTTTGTAATTTTTACATTTATTGGATTGTGGCAACATTTTGTTATAGTTTATCACTTTTGTTGTTTTGTGGTGTTAATGCGGTGCCATTACTGAATTAAGGCAGGAAGTAAAACACAGGAAGCCCTGTGCCATTTTAAATGAATCGGGTTGTTGACAAGTTTTTCAGGGAAATGTTTTTTTCCAAAGGCTCCCATAAACATTGTAGAAGGAGCAACAAGCACTCCTCACAGTTAACAGGGCCCATGTTGATGGACGGCTGGATTGAACTGGTGCGATGAAACATTGCTTTGTCCTCCACCTCGGCACCTTCCACAGACCTTCCAAAAGGCTGTGTACAGCTACTGGAGCCATGCCCTGACCAGGCAGGATGACAAGGGCTAAAACAAAGCAGTCCCCTAAAAGCATGACCTCTAATTAATACTCTTGGCAAAGTGGCCCTTCACAATATATTACAATGATACATGTGCCTCACCACCCCCCTGGCCACCATTGCAATCTCACCATACCACCCATTGGGGGTGTGTTGTCACAGAGGAACGGCGACATGGGGGAGAGACTGGGGTGGGAGCTGATACAGAAAGGTGGAAATGGCACCGATTTGGCCTTTGCGTAGAACTTCGGCTCAAGCACTGGGAAGGCCATTCCACTGCTTCCTGTCAGAACCCATCCACATCTGCACGGCTGAAGAGCAGAGCCGCAAAGATACGGATAGGATCCAGGGCTGATAGGGCCTCTCAATTTTGACAGTAGACTGGGGCCTGGATTCAATCAAAATTTAGAAATTAAAATAAATTAACACATTTAGGTAATATTTATACAACAATTGTGTTTGTGAAGAAAAACAAATGTGTTCATTTATTTGGAAAATATATAATGCAAATCACTTGTCAATTTAGAAATATATTAAATCACTTGTATTTATTTCTAAGTCAAAGTGAAGGACAAATGCTGATTGAATTCAGGCAGTCTCTGAAATAGTACTGGAACTTTTCGCTTTTCAGATCATCCTCGGCCTCAATTCCTGTGTGTGAAAGGAGTTTTGACCTTGACCTTTAGCCGCTAGGTGAATGTTACAAAACCATACTCCATAAAGTGGTTTGCATATAGAAGAAAGCATCTTGTGTGTACAGATCTTAAGGCATGGCTAACAACAAAACCGTTTCAGCTGGGGTTATGCGTTACATTTTATTTACATCCGCTTTACAACTATGGCAAAATAGCCAACTAAAAACAAAATAACTTAGACAACTTACTGATAGAGCATGGAAACCTGCCATACTTAAAAAATTATTCCCAAAACATACATTTATTTTCTATGATGAAACCCAAATCAAGCAAATGGGTTCTCAAATTTAAAGGGTAACAAAACACGCTGGATTCGCTAGACCCCACCCCCTTTTGAAATGAGAAAAATGACTAAATCTGGGCGTGATAAGGTAATAATATAGGGACTGAGCTCCAGGTATCAAACCACGCCCCAGCAATAATTTTTTTCGAAACAGCACAGCACTCGCAGCGGCTGCTTTATTCCACTCTGTTAGGGACGTACGTTGCAAAGCTAAATTTGTAGCATGCATATACTAACTCCTGGCTCAACTATTTGGCCAAAATCCCCGCTTTCTGCAGGAAATACCACATATAGCAATAATATACCCTAAAACATAAATTCAACAATATTTTTAAAAAGTGACTTCATTAACCAACAAAATGTAAATAACTGCTCTCGTCCACAGTCAGCACTACAGCTCACACTAAACGGTGTCCTGCAGCGTGAGTAAGTTTGTTTACAAAAAATATTCGACATAAACAGGCCAGCAAGGGCACAGTGTGAACAAAGTAAACAATTGATACTTTACTTGTCAGAATGTAAAATTCTGTTACAGGAAATATCCACACCATGCATGCAACGCAGAGTGTAGCTCTCCACGTCCCTGTCAGATATGCAGTTTTCATATGCTTTGTACTATATATTTTTAATAAAGTAGCCTATATATATATTTTTTTTTAAATAAACTAGCTAGCTACTTGCTAAGCTAGACTGAAAAACAAACAATCAAAAAATGACAAGGGACTATCAAGCTAACTATAAAAAAAATATATCCCAAAAATAAATAGGATACTGTAACTAGAATATTTGAAAACGCTAAACTGTAAGCTAGCTCTCTTTATCTCCTCCCCACGCATATCAACAGCTGTGCTGCCCGCCCTCGCTCCAAAACTTCAGGGCATAGCCAACGAACTATCGGTGGACATACCTGTACAGGTTTCTATTTTGTCACCACAGGAGGAATATGTAAGCAATGACATTTCTGGCCAATCACAGATTGAACGTGCAGTACCTAACGTTTTACCACTAGAGACACTTTTGAGCCAAATTCTTACGCTGACTGCAGTAAAAAGATTTGGACCGATTTGGACCAGGATCATTCACTAATACTTAGAAAAAACCAAATGTATCAGTTCTCATCTAAAATAAGTGGTTTTAGTGCTTTGTTACCCTTTAATGTGCAAATTACTCTGATTCAGATTGACGACTGGGAAGGCTGACGCAGTTCTCCGTTTCAACAGTGTACAGAGACCACAACACTGCATGTATGGAGGAAAGTCATGGAGGCGGACTTTGTGTGTTGGACTGCTTAATCACATTGGACATTGGACATGCATAGTGTCATGCATAGTACTTTCCTAAATCTTAGTATGATCTAGACCTTTGGTGGAGCAAGATGCCCATCCATCCGTAGTTAAAGCTACTCTCGTAGCGTTTTGCAAGGAGTCGAACAGTTTTCTTCACCTCTTCATACAGAGCAGGTATACATTTTTCACTAAAATGTTTTCTGCATGGTATGGTGTATCTAGGTTCCACGACATTCATTAAGTGAATCTGACAGTTAACGTAGTAATAATTAATTAAACGTAAGACATTGGAAATAGTCTTACTATTTTTGTTTTTTGTCTCTAACGTCTACTTGATTTTGAATAGAAAATGGTTTAAATTTAAATATCAGAAAGCACTTTACAATTAACTGTCTGGACACGGTATGTGTATAAAAACTAATAAAAACAATTATACAAAAAAATAGAACTGCCATTTCTCCAGGAAACTCAGGGGAAGTGTCAATGACTCCCGAGTTTAGCTTGCTAACCCGCTTGCTGTCATTCACGTCAACGGTGTGTCGTCGGCTCAAATGGTTTATCATGTTTGTGGTGTTGCCTGTGTATCTGATTTCTACTTGGCAGATCTTGCATATTGCAGCGGTTTTGTCAAGTACACCCTCCTTCTTTCTAAACCAGAAATGCTTCCATACCACTGATTTTCTGTTCGGAACATTCGTAAGTTTCTGTCTCTTTTGTTGCACTCAGCGAGCAGGTAGCTAGCCATTTCGCTCAGATCTGTCCGTCTCATTGTCGCTTGATTCCCGCCTGTCCCTGCTTTCAACTCACACTTACGTGGGGGTTGGAGCAGAAACTGGATTGAAGCTGGTCAAAACAGTTTTAAAAGTAGTCGAGTCTCAGAAATATATATTTTAAATAATGAAATGAATATTTTTTTAAATATTAATCGATGCTTATCAATTCTAATCTTACAGATCGATGCAGTTGTATTTACACATTCAGATCGATGCATCGCGATGCATCGGTGCATTGTCCCACCCCTAATGTGTTCTCATGAATTTGATAGGTGGCAAACATGTGTATAGCTTGTTTGCTTTTATGGGAAAAATAGATCTGGTTATATTTACAGCATAACTTGTGATGTTGGAAGTGGTATAAATGTTCTAAAAACATTACGACAATGTTGTTATCCACCTCCTTAAACAATGTCACTATAGTGTTCTAAAAAGTTGGTAGTCTTGGAAAAGGCACTTGAAATGAAAAAGAGGTTAGACCATTACATTACTGGTACATTCAGAAGTAGGGGTGTAACGATTCCACAAATCCATGATTCGGTTCAGACGTCGATTTTTGAGCCATGGTTCGGTCCATACCTCGGTTATTTTTGTTTTGTTTGTGTAATGTGTAATATTTACTAAATATACAGCAGCTTGCCCTAACTTTAAATAGAATAATAATTTCGTGATTTACTTGTGTAATAGTGTTCATTGTGAAATGAAAAAATAATTAGTAACATAATGAGAGGTCAACAGGCTGCACCTGCAGCAGTGGCAGCGGGTTGGGGTCGGGGGAGGGGGTGTGTCGCGGCTCGGTCTTCCAGAACCGCGGACGTTTGTATTTCGGTCTCGGTTTCAGAACCATTACACCCCTATTCAGAAGTGATGATTACAACATAAGTGATTGAAAAGCTGTAACCATTCATTCAAATCACAGGTTTCAAGTTATGAAATACCAAAATAAATCATGTAAACAAAATGAACACTCACATCAGGCGTAAGCTACAGGCACGATAGTAATACTAATAATAATAATAACAATAACAATAATAATATTAATAGCTGCAAGCAGCAATTGTGGGGTCCAAGCACACTGAAGATCATCATTAATATGTTGTTTTAGTCAGCCCCATGTGCTCTCCAACTCGGTAAAGGATTCAAGCCAAACAAAGAAATCTTTAGTGAATTACAGTAATTTACATTATTTGTACATAAATAGCAGATTTTTATTTAACACTGCAGCAATTTTTCACATCAACACTATCTTTCTATAACTTTTAAATGTAAGTGTCCAATGAACATACTGTATACATTTCATGTAATTCAGTAAATCACTCTGAGAGAAGATGTTGTTTATGTGTTTTTCATTAGATTCAAAATTGTAAAAATTCACTGAAGTACACTGTAAAGCTACAAAAAACAAATTAGTTTTTTGTGAGTAGAGGAATCTAGTGGCACGATATTTACGTCTGTACAATAATGTGGTCAAGAGTTATGGCTGTTTAACCCTATCAACTCTGGCCCACCAGGGCAGTTTCCACCTAGTGTCTTATTTAAGTGTCAATATCTCAAAAGATATTTATTGCAGATCCATGGTTTAAAGTTCCAATTGAAGAAGAGGCTGTATCATTCAGAAATTTGCAACATTTGGAATTCTACTTAGCAGTTATAATTACAAATATTAATGGTTACATTTATTAGATGGTTAAATATTTTAAATTTGATTAGTAATCAAATATTGCTAATATTAACAATCCCGTATCTCTGAAGGCATTTGTTCTTGAAATATAATATGTTGGCTTCAACTAATATTCAAGAAACATTACACAGACAACTTGGTGTAAATAAATCATGTTTACTTAACACGTTATCAACACGTAAGTGTGTCTCACTCAGCTGTTAGCCGATTGCAATCAGCTGTGTGCACTTCAAAAAGACTAGTGTCGCTCCGTCCCCCGTCTGTGTGTGTTCTATGTGTGTTCTCCCCATCCCCGTCTGCTCTCTTCCATTCAGAACCCGCTTCCAACGACGTGGCCCTTCACGGCGACGCAACCCTTCCAACCTCCGCTACCCCTCGCTGACTCCCTGCGAGAACTTCACCATCGCAGGGGGGCTCTGGAACTGCCAGTCTGCCACATGGAAAGCAGACTTCATCTCCGGCTATGCCTCCTTCCTGTCCCTCCAGTTTCTCGCCCTCACTGAAACCTGGATCACGCCTGACAACACGGCAACTCCCGCTGCCCTCTCCTCCTCCTCCTCCTTCTCTCACACCCCCCGGCCGTCTGGTCATGGAGGTGGTACTGGTTTGCTACTCTCCCCCTCATGGTCATTCTCTGTTTTCCCCCTCTCTGATCTATCTATTACTAGCTTTGAATACCACTCTGTGTTTATCAACCACCCTATTAACCTGTACATTATAGTTGTTTATCGTCCTCCAGGTCCCCTGGGGTGCTTCCTCGATGAGCTTGCCACCCTGATCGGTTTTTTCCCAGAGGACGGCATCCCGCTGATCCTCCTGGGAGACTTCAACATCCATCTAGACGCCTCCCAGTCTGCAGCCTTCCTACCACTTCTCCGCTCCTTTGACCTCACCCTCCAACCCCCCCCCCCCCCCACCCACAAGGCTGGCAACCTCCTAGACCTGGTCTTCCAGAGGAACAGCCCCTGCTCTGATCTCACTGTTACCCCTCTGCATACCTCTGATCACCACTTCATTTCTTTCTCTCTTCCTCTTGTTCCACACCGTCCCTCCCCTCCCCACACCCCCACTGTCTCTGTCCGCCGTAACCTCTGCTCCCTCTCGCCCTCCTCTCTTGCTCCCTGTGTCACTGCTTCCCTTCCCCCTCTCAAACCCTTCTCTCAACTCTCTATCGACTCTGCATCTGACACCCTGCTCACAGCTCTCTCCACATCACTTAACACTCTCTGCCCTCTTGTCTCTAGGCCCACACGCCCATCTCCTCCCTGCCCATGGATGTCCGATGCCCTGCGCACCTCAAGGGCCGGTCTCCGCGCAGCTGAGAGGATGTGGAGAAAATCCAGAGACGCATCAGACCTCTCCTCCTACCAGACTCTCCTAGCGGCGTTCTCTACGGCAGTCACCGCTGCCAAGGTAACCTACTATCACACAAAAATTTGCAAACACAGTTCTAACCCCCGTCAATTGTTCTCTATCTTCTCCTCCCTCCTCAGCAAACCCCCTCCTGCTCCTCATTCCTCGTTCACTGCAGACGACTTTGCAGATTCCTTCGATGAGAAGATCGCAGACATCCGCAGCTCCTTCAGCCCCACTCCCCCTCCCCTTCACAGACACTGTTTCCCACTCTCTTCCTCTCTCTACCCCTTCTGTGTCCCCCCCCTGTTTCTCCACCTTTTCTCCCCTTTCTCAGACTAATGTGTCCCATCTCCTACTCTCCCATCGCCCCACTACTTGTGCCCTCGACCCTATCCCTTCATCTCTCCTCCAGGCAATCACCCCAGATATCCTCCCGTTTGTGACCTCCCTGGTGCTCTTCTTTTCTTTAACTATCGGTCCGGCTTCAAACCTGGCCACTCAACGGAGACCGCACTCCTCTCCGTCAGCGAGATGCTTCATGCAGCTCGGGCAGCCTCCCTCTCCTCTGTGCTAATACTTCTAGACCTCTCTGCCGCCTTCGACACGTAGATCACTCCATCCTCCTGTCGTCCCTGTCTGCAGCGGGGATCGGCGGCTCGGCCCTGGCCTGGATTGAGTCCTACCTCTCGGAACGCTCCTCCCAGGTTGCCTGGGCTGGTAAAGTATCGGCACCCCGTCCCCTTACCACAGGAGTCCCCCAGGGCTCAGTCCTTGGTCCCCTCCTTTTCTCCACCTACACCAAATCCCTTGGCCCTGTTATCACTGCTCATGGTCTTTCTTACCACTGCTATGCTGACGATACTCAACTCTTTCTCTCCTTCTCACCCTCTGACACTCAGGTATCAGCCCGCGTCTCCGCTTGCCTGAGAGACATCCAGAGCTGGATGGACAACCGCCATCTCAAGCTCAATCCTGGCAAGACTGAGCTCATCTACATTCCTGCTCTAACCTCTCCTCCTCTCAATCTCTCTATTTCCCTAGGGGACACTCCACTGACCCCAACGCCCTGTGCCAGGAACCTCGGAGTCGTGATGGACAACAGGCTGTCCCTCTCCGAGAACATCGCAGCAGTAACCCGGGCATGCAGGTTCTTCCTGTACAACATCAGGAGAATCCGCCCCTTCCTCACCACCCACTCAACCCAGCTCCTGGTCCAAGCTATGGTGCTGTCTCGCCTGGACTATTGCAACTCTCTCCTGGCTGGCCTGCCAGCATCGGCCATTAGACCCCTTCAGCTTATCCAGAACGCAGCAGCGCGCCTGGTCTTCAACCTCCCCCGACACTCCCATGTCACCCCCCTGCTCATTGACCTCCACTGGCTACCGGTGATGGCTCGCATCAAATTCAAAACATTGGTGCTCGCCTTCCAGGCAGTCCGAGGATCTGCCCCTCCATACCTCCAAAAACTAATCAGACCCTACACACCTGCCAGATCCCTGTGTTCCGCCTCCTCAGGACGACTGGTACCCCCCCCTCTTCATACTAGCACCCGGTCTCGACGTCTGTCTGTCCTGGCTCCTCGGTGGTGGAATGACCTCCCCGTGGAGGTCAGAACAGCAGAAAGTCTGACCGCCTTCAAGCGCAGATTGAAGACTCACCTCTTCAAGCTGCACCTCTCTCCACCCCTCCCTACCTCCCTGTGACTATTGTTATTAATGTTGTGTAATTACCCCCCCCAAAAAAAAAAAAAAAAAACAAGACTGCGCCTAGTACTTCGATTCGTATTTGCCTTTTTAGGGTTGTTTTTAAACGTTCTTGTTCCTAGTTTGAAAATGCACTATGTACGTCGCTCTGGATAAGAGCGTCTGCTAAATGTCTATAATGTAATGTAATGTAATGTAATATCAAAACACACTAATAAACACATAAAACTATCTAAACTAATGGAAATAACAAGATTGTAAAAATGGGGAATTGGAGAGAGAGAGTGTGGGTGAACACATGTGTTACCTCCTGTGAGGGACACGTGGAGAAAGAGAGAGAACAAAGGGTTATGTGTAGGCCTAGATATGACTCAAGCAAGCAGCTCGCTTGGAGTTTGGCCAGTCTGGAATAACCAGGAATTGTTAAAACGTATGAAAAGGGATTTTGTCGGGTTTAGATACGCTAAGCGACACTAAGTGCTTAGTCCAATTAGATGAGTCTGGCTAGTGAATATGGCTAGGCAACGTGCGATTAGGTTCTAAACTAGGTTAAATGGAATGCAGGAACAAGGTGGTTAATAAGGAGCGAGAGAGCGATATAGATCGCGCTTTGCGTGTAGCCTTAGGCTCGCAACAGTTACTATCATATAACACAGTAAATGAGTTACAAACAGCAGTCATGCATATAAAGTCTATAACTACAATTACAAAGACTAAACATATGCCCAAAATGTTACAGTCTTACTTGTGGTTGAATATCATGAGATATCCAACTCAGAAGTATTTCACTGTCCACCGTCCTCAAGGGAAATTGTCGGTGGAGGAGAAGGAACGTGTTGTCCAGGCAGGTCTGAATCCACGTCTCTGGCCTTGTCCAGGGAAAAGGTGGTACCTTGATGCTGAGAAGATCCCATCGTTCTCTGCACGGAACTAGCAGTTCTTGAGAAATAACTGCATCCAACTTAATGTCGGGAATAAAACCTTACCGGTAGTGTAACAAATAACTAAATTCTAACGCTAAAACCTGATCAGAAGGGATAAAGGAATAGTATTCAATTTATGAACACCGTCAGCTGGAATGCCCAAGGGGCCAGCTTTCGGCTGTCAACCTCAGCACCGGATATAATGTCGCCCTCTGCTGATATCTATGATTTGCGCTCAAAAAGCCAGTTTTTCCATTGAGCTCCAATCATTTTTGACAGCAAATAAAAAAATTCCAAATAATCCAGCAAATAATTTCCATTAATTTAATGATGTTAACTGTTGGGGATCTCTATGCCAGAGACACGGAGGAAATATTGGAGGTCTAGATGCGGAATCTTAAAAAGTGTTCCAATGAACACCACTGAAACGGACAATAATCCGTAGTGGAATGGGGGAAAATAAAGAGAACACAAATAACCTCGCGATAAAAACGAGGAACTCGATATCCGAGCAAAACAAAAGAAATAAGCAGTAACGCTTTTCTAACTCCCGTTTGTGGAGCGAACAAAAGAAAGAAAAGAGGAACTCAAAAGACCCCTAAGACTTAGGGTGAGAGCACTCGTAGGTAGGAGTGGAAAACAAAGAAACGAAAAACCTCAGCTCTGAAATAAGAGCGAAAAAGATCACTTTGCTTTTGCTAAATTGTACTGCTAACAAGTCCCGCGTTGATAAGCAAAGCGGTCGATAGCAGCACAACTTCCTATACCTTTTACCGGCTCGAATGTTATGTGAAATAACATGGAAGCGACGAGAAAGGAAGGTAGCGGGGTATAAGTAGTGAGCGGAAATAAATGACAGGTAAACTCACTAATCACCGAGGCGAAAGCAAAACCCGTAGCGGAACATAGGAAAATCCGATAGATTACCGGTAAAAGACAAAAAGAACAAAAGACGCGAAAATAAAGTAAGGAAGGCACGATCCATGACAGTTAACTGCATTATATTTCTTTAAAAAATCACATATCATTTTTCCGAAGTAATTTTTTTGTATAATTTATTTTACCCTATCTGCGCCTTCCTCGTTGTACATGTAACTTGATTGGACACAACTGCGAATTTGAGATGAGCGCAAAATTAAAGCTTCCTGGTTCGGATGTGCTCCCCATTGGTTTCTATTGGCATCGCTATCTCTACATTATACACTGCTCAAAGAAATTAAGGGAACACTTAATCAACACAGTCAATTCAACTTCTGGGATATCGATCTGTCCAGTCAGTAAGCGTAAACGATTGTGAATCACCTGCTTTTATCTCCATTTATCTCTCTCCTTATCCTTCCTGACTGATTTTTCTCTAGTTTTGCATTTTGCTAGTGCCCTTGTCACTACTGGTAGCATGAGGCAGTACCTGCAGCCCATTCAGGTTGCACAGGTAGTCCAGCTCCTCCAGGATGGCACATCCATACATGCCGTCGCAAGAAGGTTTGCTGTGTCTCCCAGCACAGTCTCAAGAGCATGGAGGAGATGGGCCATTACACGAGGAGAGCTGGACAGGGCCGTAGAAGGGCAACAACCCAGCGGCAGGACCGGTATCTGCTCCTTTGTGCGAGGAGGAACAGGAGGAGCACTGCCAGAGCCCTACAAAATGACCTCCAGTGGGCTACTCGTGTGCATGTTTCTAACCAAACTCCATGCGGGTGGCATGAGGGCCCGACGTCCTGTAGTGGGACCTGTGCTCACAGCCCAGCATCGTGCAGCTCGATTGGCATTTGCCAGAGAACACCAGAATTGGCAGGTTCGCCATTGGCGCACCGTTCTCTTACAAATGTATCCAGACATGTTTGTGGGTCAGATGATGGCAAATAAGTAATAGTACCAATTTTCTTAACATAATAGTAGTTATATTTGCAAACAGAATTTTGTGAACACAAGGACATCTATGCTTTGTAGGACCACACAGGTTTTGAAAGAAATCCAAATATTCCAAATAAATAAATCAATAAATACATAATAATAATACATTTTATTCATTCTGTACTTTTCATAGACCCAAAGCAGTGGATGCAGACAATTGTTCAAACATGCCCTATAGTGTAGTAATTTTTCTGTTTAATTTCTAAGTGCAACACATTTGAATCAGAGTATTTCCACTATAAATTATTTTCATTTTGCAGTTTGATGTGGCACATACAGTTTCATTGACCACATTCTCTTGAGATGGTAAGATGAAGAAACACAGGGCCAAGTTGCATTAAATAATTTAGGAACGTTTGGATAGAATTGCTTTGGAATAGAGCTAGTTTATATAGTGTGAGCTACGATAGGCAATATTGTTAGTTGTAACTTGGCCACATTTTGATATCAATACTTTTAAAGGCAGGCCTAGTTTTTGCCAGAATTAAGGACTTATAGACAGCGCTCTGTAGGCTACATGTGAGTAACTTTTTTTAAGTCGAAGATGTTTTTTGTATCAGATATTATGTACGATAACATGAAAATAAAATAGTATTCCACCATCTGCAAAATGCTGCCAAATGCTCTGTATCTTTAATGAAAATCGGTAGCCTACATCAAACATAAAATTGCATAACTGATTGCACTACAGTATGTAAAATGCACTCAAAATTCAAAACTAATTGGCCTATCAATCATATTGGACAAGACGGTTCTCGAGTGGAAACACTAACATACATATGTAGCCAGCGAGACCAACCGCATTTTAGAAGCAGTACTACTTACATATCGGGAAGAAAAAACTCCAGTCGAGGAATGCGTTTTCTGTAGAGATGAAAATGAAAACTGCCATTACGCTGGGCTGTATTTAATTGTTTAAAGCACCCAAGAAGACCTTGCACATACCGTTGCTAAGGTTATAATGTACTCTACTGGATAAAAGAGCCGAAAAATAAACCAGAATGAACTGTAATGAAGGAGACAGGCTTGTAGGGCATGGGGAGTATTACGAGTCAATGTTTCAGATAGTGTAATAGTGGTATAAGGTGTTGTATATTTCTCAAACGGATTGTACCAGACAATAAATTACCACTGAATTTTGAAAAACCAATTTGTGTAAAACCAATGGTAGGATTGTATATTTATTTCATATTTAGTAGCAGATATACTAGAGTATGTGGTATAATGAGACAATAATTTCACATCTTTATTTTGCATTTGAGTGAGCAGGGCTTTTCACTGCTTTTTTGGTATATGATCAGGCTATTGTTGGGTTTATCTTGTTGCTATGATGGAATTCTAATTTTATATGATGGATAAATATATTTATGCACTCACGCATAGACGTTATTGTCCACTATATCACGCATGGGTAGGGGTTGCTTGTTAAATGGACTTACTACGGGAAAATAGTGACACTTAGAAACTCCGTATTCTGCAGAGTTGTCACAAATCGTGTATGATACAGCCACGCGCATGAAACTACCAGGTCAAATGGTTTTCATTAAAGTCCCACAAGGGGCCACCATCCATATTGAGGATATTGTCAGCCATGAGAGGTACAAGACAACCCTCAAAATGGTAACCCTGTGGCCACAGTTTTACCATAGAGGACACCCTTCAAAGGCAACTCCTGTTGGAAGGGACTAAAACTGTCCAGTTCAGTCTGGGCCTAAATGGAGTCACGACAACCGTTCTCAAATCTATAGTTAGAAGGTCATTGGATCCATGGGACACTATTAACACTGTTTCCCTTGTACTTCTCATTAGTGGCTGGAGACAAGGACGAAGGACAACCCTAATGTTGTACAGGTACATACAAAACCTAAAAACCAGAATTAGCACACTAACAAACATTTCCAATAGCCTCAAATGAAGGCCCTATGGTATCCTCCCCTTAGCTCTGTAGTGGATTTAGTGGTGGTGAATCACGCACATAGGTGAGGGAGATCAGACAAGTCACCCACAATTGTGAGGACCAATAAAAGGGATATAAGATGAACAAAAGAAAAGGAAAACAGGAACTCATTCCTGACAGCTAAACAGCTAACTGAAATCTACCTAGGAAAATAGAGCGAACTTGAATAAAATGAGTAAAACACAAATATAATCTCCCAAACTCAATACTAGAGTCCAAAGAGGAGACTAGAAACAAAACAAAACCACCAAAAGAAAACACTGTCTCGTAGAGAACAGCACAGAAAAAAATGTGCAGAATGCTAACAGGAGGAAACACAATCCTATACCTGAATAAGCTATAAGCAAGTTAATATCACAAGATCGCTTAAACCTGGCTATACCTGGCTCAATGTACAAATTAATGACAAAAAACACCGGGGAAGCGGAAGTGAGGAACTTAAATACCCTACAGGTAGAAGCACAGGTGAACTGAATAACGAGCACGGGAAAGCAAAAACCCCGGACCGGAACATGGAAAAAATCTGATTCTCAATCGGGAAAACAGGATGAGAATCGCAGCGGAAAAAGAAACAATAACCCACGAACCATGACAGGACCCTCCCTCTAAGGGATGACCCCAGACGATCCCTCAGACAGCTTGCTCCGAAACTCCTTAATAAGTTTGGGGTCCAAAATATTACTGGACGAAACCAAACAGCACTCCCCTGGGCGACAGCTCTCCAAGTCAACTAAAAACTGCCAACTCCTACCAACCTGTCTCTCCACTAAAATGTGGCGGACAGTATAAACCAGACCTCCTGCCACGATCCAAGGAGGGGGAGGAGGTCTCTCCGTGGGAAAAAAAGGATTGGTCAGTAACGGTTTTAATTGTGACACGTGAAACGTAGGGTGAATCCGCATAGATTGTGGGAATTGAAGATGTACCATCACCGGGTCGATCATACGAATGATCCTGAATGGTCCCAGGTAACGCACAGAAGCAGATCTTGCAACAAGAGCCAGACTCGCTGACCCACCCAATAAGAGGGGACTGTCCGGCGATATCTGTCGGGCATGGGTAAAGGGCTTAATAACCCAGAGGGTGGTAGTCTAGAACCCTTGTCCCGGATGCAGATAGAATAAGCAGCGACATATTCGTGCACGTCCCTCTCCATACCCGGCCACCAAAAGCATCTGGAGAAAAATTCCTTGGTGCGGTGAGCGCCAGGATGCACCGTGAACTGTGAGGAATGACCCCACTGAAGTACCCAAAACCTCACCTCGGGAGGCACAAAACGGCAACCGGTGGGACCCCCACCTGCACCCGAGTCAAGTAGCAACGCCTGTTGAACCGCCACCTCAACCTCCCACAACCCAGTAGCAACTATCTGGGCACTGAACCTCTTCTTGGGTTCCTCAAAAGCAGACTCAGCTGGGATGTTGAGTGGGCGAATCAGGAGAGGAAAACTACTGAACGTCAGAGTCGGAGAGCTCATCAGTAGAGACCTCCATCCAACTGGAACCATCATCAGCCAAGGAGTCCCCCACCAAACTCTCGCCAGCAACCCCAGAATCCGAGACGGGCTCCTCCCGACTGGGCAAAGAGACAACCTCCTCCAGTTCAGACTCAAAATCGGAATCGTTAACACGTTCCTCGGGCAAGGGGTGAGGTGACCCTGAGAGGTACATAAGGAGTCCCACTGATGAATGACAAGCCCATCCCCTCCCCATCAAACATGGGGATCATACTTTATCAGCTAATTGTGACCCAAAACCAAAGGACATGTGGGAGAATCGACCGAAATGTTGTGGTCAATGTTCATCAGTGCTTCAGTGGTTGTTAATATCGGAGATTTGTCATTGAGTTAAGGGGTAGCCCAGTCAAGTGCAGGTCCGGTGAGCAGTGAAAGTATGAATGCCATCTCGGAAGCTTGAGAAATAAATTGTGATGGTTGGGCTTTAAAAGAAAATTCACATTGGGCAAGAAACGGATGGGGAGCTGCAATTTGGGTTCCCTTCCAATTTGTGCAACAGGGACAGGAGGGGCGATAGCCTGAACGGCAGATATGGGTGTTTGGTGTACTGCTACGAGCTGGCAAATGCTCTCCACCGGCTCACGGAGCCAACCCTCTTGTACTTGCAGTTAGGTATTCAACTGACCCACTTGTCCCGACAGTAAATGTATCTGGGACTCAAGTCCCCTAATGCACTCCTCGGCGCTCCTTTCCCTCGGCTGAACTCCCTTAGTAGACCTAACTGATTCATCCATGATAATTGGCTTTGTTGTACTGTAGTGGATTTAGTAGCGGTGAATCACGCACATAGGTGAGGGAGATCAGACCAGTCACCCACAATTGTGAGGACTAATAAAAGGGATATAACATGAACAAAAGAGAAGGAAAACAGGAACTAATTCCTGACAGCTAAACAGCTAACTGAAAACTACCCAGGAAAATAGGGTGAACTCGAATAGAATAAGTAAAACACAAATCTAATCTCCTGAACTCAATACTAGAGCCCAAACAGGAGACTAGATAGGCAAAGAAAAACACTTTTGGAACGTAACTCTACAACGTCCAATAAAAGGTGAAACAAAACAAAACCACCAAAAGAAAACACTATCTCCTAGAGAACAGCACGGAAATAAATGCGCATAATGCTAACAAGAGGAAACACAATCCTATACCTGAATAAGCTAAACGCAAGTCCCTCGTGAACATAAGCAAGTTAATATCACGAGGTCACTTAAACCTGGCTATACCTGGCTCAATGTACAAACGAATGACAAAGAAGCACCGGGTAAGCGGAAGTGAGGAACTTAAATACCCCGCAGATAGAAACACAGGATGAGAATTGCGGCAGAAAAAGAAACAATAACCTACGAACCATGACAACCTCCTCCCGGGCTGCTGTCGAGCTTCTCGGACAATAGGCACAAGCCTGTTGCCTTTCTTATTAACCTTTTATTCCTCTCTGTTAAAGCCTAAAATAGGGATGTTTGTTAATCTGTTATAATAGATTTAGCTTAGTTAATACTGTATGAATGTCCAGATGTTACCGCATTGTAAAACCTGCCACATTGTGTACAGACTCAAAGGAACCATGTTGGATACGTATCCCTTGGTGGAACTTAAGGACTTGTGGACTGTATAATAAACTGGTGCTCTCAGGATTCACTTGTCAAAGCTCATCCTAAAGGCCGTGACACACTGGGGACGTAACGAATAAGCGAGGCGAAAATGCGAAAAATTCGTCTGCGAATATTTCGCGTAAAAACCTGACACACCTGCAACGATGCGAAAAAACGAAAAGTTCGCGTTCTTTTTCGCGTTTGAAAATCCGTGCGAATAAAAATGGATCACTCTTCGTCAAGCGATGACGACCTGGTTATCCGTTCGGTCCATCACGGAACGAAAGTATATTTTTTTCCCTCTACCAGAACGTTAAAAACAGCATGCTTAAATTACATTGGCAAAATATTGAACCGGGCTTATTATGTGTCCGTTTTTACTTATGTAAAGTTTGTTTTGTCTACAACATGCTCTCCTTCTCTTCCCTCCTTTTACGGACATACGTGTTCCACTGCCTCTTGATCTCTTCCACTAATATAAAGGGTTAACCACAACAAAACAATACATTACGTCATTTCAGCAAACATCTTTAAAATACATTTGTCGTAGTCTTCTATACAGTGTATCAACTCATGAAGTCTGAAGAGTTTTCTCCAAAACGATCGCTACAGGCAGACCTCGTCTGTTTTCCTCGTTATTTATATAACTTGGCTATCAGTAATCAGGAAATCCACACAGCAGTCGGAATAAGATTTTTGTGGAACTTTATTTGACACGCACACAGACAACAGTGTTCGCTAGCTTTCATCCTGTTTTCACCAAGGCAAACAACCCAGCCGGTGACAGCGTAGCCTACATGAACTCGCCTAAAGTAAAACAATAAATAGCTATGTTTGTGTGTAATCGCCACTGGCTTGTTATCTTCTTTACATGAACTGCTATCAACGTTAACGTTAGACCTAAAGGTTAGCTGGAGACAACTTTAAAGCCAATGCTAATAACCTGAGGGAGCTGATCAGATAGCAAGTTGTGCGTATTGCAACCATTTAGCTATAAACCCACCATCTTCATAGCCTATTTGCTCGGCTATGGTTTTCCACAAATTGTCCTTCAAATCGTTGTCTTTGTAACTACGATGTCTCTTGTCGAAAAGGACGCTATTCTGTGACACATGTAAAATCACTTGGTCCGCGATATTTGATGTTGAAGTTTGTTGTGTTAGTGCGGTGACGTCAGTCATGGAAACTTGTTATGATTGGATAGATAAAAAGTTTCGCAAACGAAAACTCGCAAAAAACGAACTTGAAGCGAATAAATTAAATGCCGCTTTTTCGCAAAGGACATTTCGCGTTGGATGTGCAAGATTTTATGAAAATACAGGAGTTCGTTTTTATTTTTCAACGTGCGATTTATTCGTGCGAGTAAATCGCGGCCGGTGTGTCACGGCCTTAAGATCAAAGGGGGAATGTTGATACCATGGACTACAACTATGGATGACAATTGATACTCCACAAAAACTACAATTCCTATACTTCCACTCAAAAGGATGATGGTGTTAACCACGCCTCCAAGCGCAGAATTAGAATTTACAGACATGCAACACCCAACCCGCCATAAACCGCATAAAAATGGAGGGACCGCCATATTTCTTTTCTCTGTCATGGCATTCCCTTAGAGAATATACACTGCTCAAAAAAATTAAGAGAACACTTAATCATCACAGCATAACACCAAGTCAATTAAACCAAACCGGTCATGCTGGATGATGTTGCAGGCAGCATAACATTCGCCACGGCGTCTCTAGACGTCTAACATGTGCTCAGTGTGAACCTGCTCTCATCTGTGAAGAGAACGGAGCGCCAATGGCGAACTTGCCAATTCTGGTGTTCTCTGGCACATGCCAATCGAGCTGCATGGTGCTGAGCTGTGAGCACAGGTCCCACTACAAGACGTCGGGCCCTCATGCCACCCTAATGGAGTCTGTTTCTGACAGTTTGGTCAGAAACATGCACATGAGTAGCCCGCTGGAGGTCACTTTGTAGGGCTCTGGCAGTGCTCCTCCTATTCCTCCTTGCACAAAGGAGCAGATACCGGTCCTGCCGCTGGGTTGTTGCCCTGGGGGGTGGGGGGTGGGACTAGATTAAGCTGCAAATTACACGGGAATCGTATGGAACCCATGGTTGGCTAAATGGCTGAAAGTCATCAAGGGCCTGCCGTATCAAAAAAGCCTCAAACCATCACTCTGCTGCCAGATATGCAGTAGATATGGAAGGATCATTTGAAGGGTTGTTTCTCCTGATTTATTTTTCCATAGAGTTCAATATGAAAATGAGTCAGGAGAAACAACCCTTCAAATGAGTGATCCATCCATATGTAGGAAACATTCATTTAAATCTATACACGAGGCGTCACTTATGTACTAGAGTACATCGTTTTTGCATAATAAATCAGTCTCATAAAATTTATACTATTCTCAAAAGAGAACACTAAAAATTACACATTAATAATTATCTTAGCAAAATCACAATATTATGTACTCAGTTGATACCGAATTAATATAAATGATTCAGCTAAGGTGAAGGCATTTGGAGAATCCCTGCGATTAGCATTGGCTGACTCAGTTCAACACAAGAGCAACATTAATACACACAATCTTGGAAAATGTAATAGTTTATTAAACACAAAGTACCAAACAGAGCAAAGCACGATTCACTACTATAATGTATCACAAACTATGTGCGAGAGTGTGTGTGTGTGTGCGTGCGGTATGTATGTTCTCCTGCATGTGGGGGGGGTTGCCTCTGACAAGTCTTCAGAGAGAACAAAGAACCTAAAATGGAGGGAGGTTTGAACCTAGCTTTAGCTGGACTAGCTAAAATTAGTGCACAACCCATACCAAATGCATAAGGGATAGCCGTAAGCTTATCGTTGCGTGTGCGTTGAGATCAGCGTGCAGTGTTAACATTACGACCGGTTAGTGTTTAAGGCAGATCACATACAAGATATGTTCTGTGCATGATGCATTAAACCTAACGCAGCGTGGTGGTTGGAACACAGCCATCCAAAGTAAAATGGTAACACAAAACTTTTACAACAGTAAACACTGGGAGACCATTGAGTTATTCATTATCCACTCCACCCAGTCTCCGTTAGTCCTCTGCCAGCCCTGGCTTTGCTTGCACAACCCACACATCAATTGGGAGACAGCACATATTCAAAGCTGGAGCCCCCAATGCCACTCTGTATGCCTTCGTTTCACCCTGCCTTCATCCGGAGGTGCCAGGGCACCCGCTAGTGACCTAGCCTGATGCCTGTATGGTGGCTGCTGTCTCATAGAAGAGCGAGAGCACTGTGAAGACCGCCCAGGTAACCCACCCAGACCCCCGCAATAAACCTAACTCCCGCCTTTTTGTTCCCGACTCTGTCCACTCCCAGGTCCTCCAGTGGGCTCACGCCACCCGCCTGTCCTGCCGAACGCCCTCCACACTTGGGAGGAAAACTGGGGCCCACAGTCTGCATTTTCCACAACGATAATTACCATTTATATTCTTGTTTCGTATTTGAACTCTGGGATCTATACATTGCTGTTACCAGTAAGTCTTTACGTCTTACGCAGGCCAATGATTGTTACTGTGAGTCACAACTTAGTATTTTCCAATGTCTACAAATAATATTTTTGATTTCTGGTGAAACATGACTGTATTGAGAAATTTAAAAAGTTAATTCTTGTTTTTCTAGACGACTATCAGAACTCAATAATTTTTTCCCGAAAAATAGACGTTTCCAACTTACCATCGGTTACCAAAATGAATAAATCCAAAAAGTGAATTTGCTTAACATCATACTGCAACGGAAATCTAAGGGTCGAATGTGTATTGTTTATAATCCAAAAAGGCAAGCAATTCTACTTTAGAACCTGGAAATACAAGTAAAATGTAATCAAAATATATTTTCCACAACATAATATATTTTTCAAAAGGATTGACATTCTCCTTATCAACAAAACAATTCCTCTCAATGACCCAGAAACAGGTTGGTGTAATTTGGGGCAAAAGCCAACCTCCTGGCTGTACCTTGAATCTATAAATAAAATGTATTGTCAAGCATAAAATAATTAGACTTGAGGATGAATTAGGTTAACTCCAACAAAAATTTATACTGGAGATCATCTGCAGAGTCGACGAAAAAGGACATCTAAACCGCACTCATGTGGTATATTAGTATCTGATCAAAAATAAGTTTCCAACGTACAAAAATGCCAAATTACTCACGCATAGCCTATAAAGCAGTGTCTGACTGTAAGCCATTAATTAAAACTTGAAAAACGATGTCTGCCGTTAAAAGTATTGACATCAAAATGAGGCCAAGTTACAACAAACAGTATTGCCTATCGTAGCTCACATTAATCAAACTAGCTCTATTCCAAATCAATGCGACCCAATTTCTCCTAAATTATTTAATGTAATTTGGCCTTGTGTTTTTTCATCTTACTATCTGTGAATTTGTGGTAATGTGGTCATTGAAACTTTGTGGCACATGAAAGTGTAAAATGGCGATTATTTTTAGAGTAAATAATGAGCAATTCACATGTGTTACACTTACAAATGTAAGGAAATGAGTAAAGTATAGGCTATGTTTGAATAATTGTCTGCATGCAGTGCTTTGGGTGTATGAAAAGCACAGCATGCATAAAATGATAAGAAAATGTGAGTTTGCTTGCGGAGTCTAACGTGTATAAATGGCTCATTATGCTTTGATAGCAAGAATGGTAGAGAGGGCATTAGAGGGGGCTAAGACCAATAGTGGAGAGGGCATTACAGGTAGAGAGGGCCAGGGCCGATAGTAGAGAGGGCATTAGGGGCAGAGGGGGCCAGGGCCAATGTTAGAAAGGGCATTGGGTCAGAGGGGGTCAGGGCCAATGGTAGAGAGGCATTAGGGGTAGAGAGGGCATTGGGGCAGAGGGAGCCAGGGCTAATAGTAGAGAGGGCATTTGGGGCAAAGGAGGACAGGGCCAATGGTAGAGAGGGAAATAGGGGCAGAGAGGGCCAGGGCCAATGGGAGAGAAGGCATTAGGGGCAGAGGGAAACAGGTGCAACGATAGAGAGGGCATTAAGGCCAGAGGAGGCCAGGGCCAATGGTAGAGAAGGCATTAGGGGCAAAGGGGGACAGGGCTAATGGTAGAGAGGGCATTGGGGGCAGAGGAGGTCAGGGCCAATGGTAGAGGGAATTAGGGGCAGAGGGGGCCAGGACAGGGCCAATGGTAGAGAGGGAATTAGGGGCAGAGGGGGCCAGGACAGGGCCAATGGTAGAGAGGGCATTAGGGCCAGGGCCAATGGTAGAGGGCATTAGGGGCAGAGGGAGACAGGGCCAATGGTAGAGAGAACATTAGGGGCAGAGGGGGCCAGGGCCAATGGTAGAGAAGGAATTAGGGGCAGAGGGGGCCAGGACAGGGCCAATGGTAGAGAGGGCATTAGAGGCAGAGAGGGCCAAGACATTTTAATTTTAAATGGGGGCACTTAAATTTAAATTGTTAAAAAAAGATTTAAAAAAATATATATCCAAGAATTTATTTGTTTACTTATAATATAATAGAATATTGCGTGCAACCACTGTCCAGCAATGATTCCTTTTGATTGTGTGATGGGTATATCCAAGTCTTCAATAGGAGCTATGATCATTTTATCAATGCGACGGATTAATACGTTCACTGCCTTTCCCATCACGGGGCCATCTCTGTATCCGGCCCTTAATGTGTATGTTGTTTCAAGTGACCTTTTCAACATTCATTATGCTAAACTATGTATGGTTTATAAAAGGTCCTCAGATGCCTTATGTTACTCCTTCTTAACCTAGAAAAATTGCCCTTTCAGCATTTCTAGTGCTACGGTATTGCTTTATAATACACAGATGCTTATGTGTTTTTGTTTATTACAAATTACATACAACATGTTTAATAAATCATGTCCAATGCTTTTACGTTGCGCCTTCATTAAAATAAATAAAAACATCTTAAAATGGATTTATAAATAAATAAAAAATTTCAAAAGAACAAATTTAATTGGAACAAATACTATGCTTTGCATAATAATGAAATGCAAATCCTCAACTCCATGTTACTCTATGCAATACATTTCTTTACCTCATGCAGCAGTCGCCCAATAACACCCTCACAATGCTTTTTGGCCAGCCAATGATGCCATTCAATGCAAAGCAGGTGCTCTTTCAGTCGCTTCTGTGTACGGTTGCCTCTGTGCTGCCATATTTCAGTTTTGTCGGTACCCTATGCTCGCTCAACATGTTGAGTGTGTGTCCCAATTACAGGATTCACAAACTCCCTGTTGTAACACACAGTATAGTGGTGATAAACCCACTTTGCTGAAGGGCACCCCTGTAGGCCCGCCACTCATCACTTAAAATGGCCGTTCCTCACCTGACGTATCGTTGTATAATTGGGAGAAGTTGATGTCTAGGAGTGATTCTTCACAACGTCACGTGGCGCTGTAATGGCGACATGTAGTCCAGCAGTCTCTCGTGTTCGTGTTTGTTAATTTGAATGTGTTTTGTTGTGTCGGGCTTTTGTCTTTGTTTTTTTCATGCGCTGTGTGTCTGTAGTGGGACGGGGAAGCGGGCTGGAGATTTTTCAGGGCACTCCTGCTGCTCGTTTGATAATATCGACGAATTGTCTAGTCGATATAATTGTGTTTGCGGTCGTCACCATGGAGAGGTATTCGCAACATATGCTCGGGAATGTCAGTTGGATCTGCAGACTGCAGCAACAAAGTTTACCATCGCTCTTCACCGGAGTTGAGGATTTCGGGACTGATCCGGGAGTGCAGAGAATCTTCAAAAGGTAGCCAGGGAAGGAGAACATAATGCGGGGGAGGAATGAGGAGACGACTGGGAGGATTGATGTAGTTCTATGCTCCGTTTCGGCGGTGGGCAGAGACCGCGGCGCTGCGTGTATGGAGGAGAGTCGTGGAGGCGGAGTTTGTGTGTTGGACTGCTTGGTGACACTGGACATCTCGAGGCAGCGGGACTATTTTTTTAATCATGGCTGTATTGCACTTTAATTCACTTAATTGAAGTAATGATTCTGTTGGATGTCTTTGTTTGATATGTTTGTTTGTGTGTTGTGGGTCTGCCCCACTGTCTTTCTTTTTTCGTTGTTGCTGGGGCTACAACTGAAGTTCCCTTGCCGGAAAATAAAAGTTATTCTATTCTATTAAATACTGCTCGTCTACAAACTCTTCATGTAATTTTCGGCTATCGGTAATAGGATAACTGTTCTCATTCTTGTCAGTACAGGGCGTTATGGTTACGTGAATGTCTGCATGCATTTATTCTGTATGCATGTCTCTTTCCATGTCATTATCTTCATGCATTATTCATCATTAGTTTGCTACCACAAATAAGTGATATCTGATTTTTTTTTAAACGTCTTTGACGTAAAAAAGCCAAGTTACTCACGCATAGCCTACACAGCGCTGTCTATAAGTTCTTCATTCCAACTTGCAAAAACTAGGCCTGCCTTTAAAATAATTTAAAAGTTGCATTAAATTATTTAGGAAAGTGTGGATAGCATTGCTTTGGAAAAGAGCTAGTTTATTTAGTGTGAGCTACGATAGGCAATATTATTAGTTGTAACTTGGCCACATTTTGATATCAATACTTTTAAAGGCAGGCCTAGTTTTTGATGGAATTAAGGACTTTTAGACAGCGCTGTGTAGGCTATGCGTGACGTGAGTAACTTGGCTTTTTTAGGTCAAAGACGTTTTTTTTATATCAGATATATACACTGCTCAAAAAAATGAAGGGAACACTTAATCATCACAGTATAACACCAAGTCAATTAAACCAAACCGGTCATGCTGGATGATGTTGCAGGCAGCATAACATTCGCCACGGCATCTCCAGACTCTTTCATGTGTGCTCAGTGTGAACCTGCTCTCATCTGTGAAGAGAACGGGTGGCCAATTGCGAACGTGCCAATTCTGGTGTTCTCTGGCAAATGCCAATCAAGCTGCACGGTGCTGGGCTGTGAGCACAGGTCCCACTACAGGACGTTGGGCCCTCACGCCACCCTCATGGAGTCTGTTTCTGACAGTTTTGTCAGAAACATGCACACGAGTAGCCCACTGGAGGTCCTATTTCGTAGGGCTCTGGCAATGCTCCTCCTGGTCCTCCTCGCACAAAGGAGCAGATCACGACATGCAAATGGGCTGAACCGAGTCTCTTCATTAATTATAGGTGTGTCTTGGGCGTGACATGCAATAAACCAATGAAAATTTCATATCCCATTCTTTTTAAAAGCCTGCTTTTCCACCTTGGCAGATTGCTTATATGATGGTGAAACAGACATGCTTGTGCGTGTTTAGTGCTATCAAGGAATAGACTATACGGATCAATAGTATTAGCAATATTATTCGGACTAACCATTATGAGTTCCGGGTAATTCCCGACAGTGCTTTTATTTAAAAAAATATATGCGGTTAAATTTAATTAAAAGCAACAGCTGAGTATAAGCTACCAATGGCTTCCGTCTCACCTTAGAAAATGCTAAATTCGTTTTTTAACAAATTTCGTTTGATTTTGCAATGAAACATTGTCAAACATCAATTCCATGAGGATGTTCTCATGGAGTTCTCAAAGTTCAAGCTTCATATGAAGTTCATTACCTGCATTCTAATATTGATTAATAACATAAATACCGTTATTTTGCCTTTACGATGACACTAAATACAAGAAAGCTGTCAGGCTGACAACCCATAGGTTCACGCATATTTGCAAGAACCTTGTTTTATAATGTCCTGATTATGGAAATTTGACCAACTTGTTTTACTGGTAGCGTAATTCTTTAAAACAATCCACTTTCCCAGACTGTGAAAAGTGCAATTTACAGAAGGGGAAAAAGACCTGCTCCAGCATTAAGTTAAAGCGCACGTGCAGAAAATGGCATTCAAATTAATTGTGAATGAATTGTGTAACATGCTGCAAATTTGTTTTAGTTTGTAATTAGATGCTTAGTTCTCTTTAAAATTGTTTTATTCAGTTATGGAATAACAGGTGAAATCAGCGGGGTTTTAATAAGCTGAGAGTATGGAAACCATGTCACTGTAATTAAAAAAATAGGAAGGATGAAGAATAAGGTTCAAATTCAGTTAACATGGTGACATTTATCTCCATTTGTTAACCGTAGGCTATCGAAAAAACCTTATGCACAGCAAATCCGCTGTAGCCTAGGCTATTTGAAAAACAATAAATGCAATATTCACTGGACAAGTATTTACTTACGAGCTGTAGGCCTAAAGAGCTGTATTGTAATGACATTTGAAGCGCATTTTCAGAATTTTCTGCTTCTTCTTCTTCCCATTTTTCCTGCCTTTGCCGACATACCCTCAAAGAATAATTCACCCCATCGGACAACCACCTTTAATCCACCTATCAGCAGCTCTGTTTAAAATTGCATCGTCGCATTTACATGCTTCAGAGGCTGTTTACCTACTACACAAGCTGTGAAAGCGTCTCTAGCTTAGTGGTTACTGTGTTGCACTACCATGTAGCAGATTGGCAGTACGATTCTCACCTGATCCTAACATTTATTTTTGCTTCACAATTTCTGGTACTGTTAAATTGCTTTGGCGTAGTGGTCAAAATCTTCCTTTTCCATGCGTGAGGTCAGTGGTTCGATCCCCCGCCAGGTACCAAAGTGTAATTTAATTTTCAACTAAAACAGTGTGCACAAGTAGTTTTTCTGATACAAGAATGTCATTTTCACATGAAAGAACATAGTTTTCTTGCAAATGCTAATAAACTGAACAGTATTAACTGTTCACTGTTTCACTTGTACTTAAAAAGAGGTGAAAGTCACCCGACATGGTCTGGTAGCCTAACGTTTGTCTACTCGCTACCAACCGCAGGTTAACATTCTCACAGTACAGGAACAAATATCCCATTTCTCAGGTACAGACAATACAGTTCTAATGCAAAATATCATGTGGTTAATTGCATTGTTGTATTAATGTAAAACATTCTATAAATAACTGTTTCAACAAACGTTTGTTTCATACATGGTCACTAGGCAACTCTCAATCTCACAAAAATGCCGATAAAAAAACCTCCCTCTATGTAACCTACTTATGTTCTGCTCTTGTAGTAACTGTGTCTGACTATGGAGCTCGAAGTTTCAAGGCTCGCCTAGACCAAGATTTCTTTATTATTTCTCCATTAATTTGCCACAAAAAGAATGTGCTCTGTTCAGTTTATCCTTTTCACACATAACACAATGTCACCATAAAATGAACTACTACAAAAATTAAGCATTTACAATAATATTACAAGCCGTAACGGGATCGGATTTATATACCATCAATTCAGCCAAGATATCACTTTCATGATTAGGCACTTTTAAAAAAATTACAATAGCCTCCGAACATTTAATAGTCTGAAGACAACGTATTGCAACCACTATTAATTATAACAATAATTATAATAATCTGTGTTAGGCTAAGGACTTTCTTTCACAGTAGTAGCCTCGCTATTATCTTCTTTTCTGATGCACAGATTCCTGGGAAATGCATGTGGTGTGTACTATCATCTCTTCACATGCTAAGATGAAAAAAACATAGGGCCAAGTTGCATTAAATAATTTAGGAAGGTTTGGATAGCATTGCTTTGGAATAGAGCTAGTTTATTTAGTGTAAGCTACGATAGGCAATATTGTTAGTTGTAACTTGGCCACATTTTGATATAAAAAAAGGCAGGCCAAGTTGGAATTAAGGACTTACAGAGAGTGCTTTGTAGGCTATGCGTGAGTAACATGGCATTTTTTTGCAATGCCAATAGAAACCAATGGGGAGCATATCCAAACCAGGAAGTTTTGATTTTGTGCTCATCTCACATGCGCAGTTGTGTCCAGTCAAGTCACATGTACAACGAGGAAGGCGCAGAGAAGGCTATGCCAAAGCCCACCCCCCTTCTCCACAAGTTCTCAATACATTACATTACAGTCATCTGGCAGACGCTTTTATCCAAAGAGACGGGTGATAAACACTTGGGATAAATGCAAAATTGATGATATTGATGAGGACAGGCTATATGGAAAGCCAAACAGGTCAAAAACATACAGAAGCCGACGGGTATAAAACACAACGACATTTCGGAAAACAAACCAACAAGTTATAAAACACAACGACATATCGGAAAACAAACCAACAAGTTATAAAACACAACGACATTTCGGAAAACAAACCAACAAGTTATAAAACACAATGACAGAAAACAAAACCCAAAACACTTTACAAAATCACGTTACGGAAAGGGTAGGTACTAGGCCTACATGACGGGATATTGTAGTTTCCTTCTGATTGGACACGCAGTATGTCAAATGAGAGTCTGACAGCGCGAGTGACCAACAAGCCATTCAAGACAAGACAATGGAGTTTATTTAGTTCCATAAATAGCATGCGTGGAATTCTGAAATGAGTGCACAGTATTTCACAGTATTTTTTGCAGTTTTCAGCTTGTGAATTATGATTTTAAAATATCTAACTTTTCCTCCAGAAGAATTAGGCTATAGCTAACATCGGCAATACAACCTCCTTTACAATTGCTTCATTTCAGTGGCGCAGTGCTTCGCTCTATGCACCAGGATCGATTCTACTCATAATAAGTTTTCAATTGACAATATGTTGTTTTATTGCTTTTTAAATGCGTTCTGGGTGTGAGTGTTTTGTTCCACTACTTTCAATTAACCAGTCCCTCTGCTTTGCTGAATAAAATTAATGCTATTGTGTTTCAACACATGTCCACTAGGTGGCATTCAGACACCTTTCAGTGGTAGTGTGTAGCCTATGCTATGTAAGTTCTTATTTTTGAATAAACCAGTTCATAACACATATACAGATGCATTTTTGTTCTTATTTAAATTGTGAAATACCTTTAATCAGCATAATCATAAAATGCTCATTTGCCTTTAGTTCATCTGATATTTTTCAAATATTTCAAATGCCTAAAAACACCAGAAGAATCCAAATGCATGAATGCAAAACAGAAACATTATCTCTATGCCGAATATAGTAAGCACTGATTTAATTGAACTGATGATCCCATGAGTAGAATACTGGCAAAGACAACGCAGCTGATAAGCTAACAAATCACTTCGGTTTAAATTGTCAGGCTCCATTGACGGTGTTATTTCCTCAAGGTTAGTCGCTGAAATTTAGGGGAAACTTGCCTAATGTCCATTCCTCCCCCCTCCTCTTCGTATTCTGTTCAATCTGTATCACCTAGTAGCACCTGTCCTCTACAACCAACCTGTTATTTTTACCTGATTTACGATGCAGTCCATAATCTATTATGGATTGAAAACTTATTATGAGCAGAATCGGCCTTGATGCTTAGAGCTGCTGCGCTAATTAAATGGAGCCCTTGTAAATGAGGTTTCAGTAATTAGCTTGCCTATGGTAGCCTATAATTGTGCTAGAGTGGTTCCCAAACTCGGCCCTGGGGTACCCCTGTTTGTTTTCTGCAATCCCAGAATTTTAAACATTTTTCTTAATTATGGGCTTTTCGTCTTAAGAGGGATCATTTACCCTCTAAAGCTACATTACGTCAGAAATATGAAAAAATAAAACTCCCATGTTCACGTTGTGCTTATTGTGCAATAGGCCTATTGCAAACAATTACAAAAAGGAGGTAATTAAAATATATATATTAACTGATCAAATTAAAAACTGTTCTTTCATCATTTCCCCCTTAAACTCATTAACACAATGCAGGTTTAGATCGTTGTCATTTGCTTTATCTTTGAATTCGTCTTTATCTAACAATGGTTAGTTTTATTGCTATATGTGTCCACACTACCACCAATTACAAGCCTATTGATTTTACGAGCTATTGATTTGATTGGTTATTTGAGGTTAGTTGAGCATTTTTTAACAGATAAAAATGAAGGCTGTGGTGAATCAATAGGCTCGTAAGTGTCATTGTGGACACATGGGAACTAAGACTAATCATTAGTCGATGAAGAATTCAAAGACAAAGCAACCCAGATAGCAAGGAAACATTGAATCAATGTTGAATTAACATAAGATGAAGCATTGATTCAATGTTGATCTCTGATGTTGATTCTGCATCCAGGTGCTCATCGAGTTTACGTTGAATCGATGCATGGAAATAATGTTGAAACAATGTTGATCAACGTAACTGATGTTAATTTATTATCAATGTAATCTATCATAGCTAATGAAAATATCATTTTATAACTACATTTTACATTAATTAAAGTAACTAATTCATACTCAAAGTAGTCAAAATATATAAATAAAAATTAAATACTTTTGAGTTAGGCTACTAAAATATATAACACATATGACAATTTAAAAAATGCAAACCTCTTTATTGATTTTAAACCTCTGCTTAATGGACACAATACATGCAATAGTTATAGTTTCATGCTGAAAAACGAAAGTTGAAGTGCTTTTAAAGCTAAACTCGTCTAAAAATAATGTTTGTTTACTGTTCACAATGTGGGTCGCGGTGTCAGCTGCCATGATGATGTAAAGTCAAGTTCTTCCTTGTCGGGAGGTCAGGGTTGATTTCCCGAACCCTGATTTCAGACATGGAACTTCTAGTTGAAAGGGCGTTTTATTACATTTTCCCTCGTCGGATATCGAGATTCCTAGTTGGAAATGAATAAACGAATGCAGCATTAGCATCAACCACAAACACGCTTTGCTGTTAAGTCTCATTTTGTTTATTTTTCTACATTACCCGTTGTTACGATCGGTGGAGAATAGGGACCCAAAAGCAGGCAGGGGTACAAAAAACCGAAGTTTAATGTAAAAGCTAAGGTACAAAATCCAAAACCAAAGAGAAGTAAAAAAACAGGCATAGGTCAAACACGGGAAGGCACGGCAAAGGTACAAAACAAATCCAGAAGCAGGGTCGCGAGAACACGGACAGAGGTCAAAACCAGGCAATCAAAAGAGGCACGAAATAACTCAAAAAGACGGACAAAGAAACAAACACAAAAAACCAACAGAACTCGGAAAACAAATACACGGAGGGGGAAAACGGATTCTCAAAAACACAGATAGACCACTCGGAATAGAATAAGAAAACAAACCAAAACGCTATAAAGAAGTGACGAACTCGCCACGAGGGACTAAGACAGCTTGTATATATGCAGGTGTAGACAGGTGCAGACACTTAGCTTGAGAGCAGCATGTGAAAAGAAATCAGGTGTGGAGGGTTGACAAGATAACAAGATAATTAGTACTCATTAGTAATAAACCTATCCTGACCTAGCGTTAGTAAATTAGTAAATGACATGCACGAGAAACATAAGGCAACATGAACACATGGTTAGAGAGTTAGTATTACCCAATCCTGATCTAACGTTAGTAGATTAGTAAATAGACACAGGAGAAAGAAACAATAAGGGAAGCGTGAGTGACAGCAAGAGAGAGAGAAGCAGTATGAACGCAAGGCTGCGGAAAAACATGGGAAAATGTATGCTTCAAAAACTGTGACAATACAAAACATGACAGAAATACAAAACAAACTCAGAACATAACACCCGTAGCAAATTGAACTTTTAATTTAACCAAGAAAGTGCTAGCATGTACAGCAGCGACCGCAGAAACAGGCAATTCTAACAGTTTTTTATTTGAAAATGAAAGCGCACCTGAATCTGATTAATCTGATCAAAAATCAATGTTATTCATCAGTATGATGACTTTGGTTGTTATTGATACATTGATAGCCGACAGTGTTTCCATTTCAACCTAGTGACCATTACCATCAGAAAGTGAATGTTGATTTGATCGTTGCAAATTGGTTGATGACCGATACTGATGCTTATAACACAATATAAATGTTGATTCAATACTTTCTTGCTATCTGGGAAATGCCAACGAACCAAACCTGCATTGTGTTAATAAGTTTAAGGGAAAGTGATGGAAGAACTTAACCACACGGGTTGGGGGGAAAAATGCAGTGTTTTTTTTGCCGTTTTTGAGTTAATAAAAACTCAGCTTTTTATGCCATTTTAACAAGCTCAAAACAGCAAAAAATACTGTTCTGTGCACTATTTATACAACTAAATAAACTCCATAGGCTTGTCTTGAATGTTAGGTTAGATAACGGAAACTGTTATTGGTCGGTCACTCGCGCTGTCAGACTCCAATCAGAAGGAGACTACAATATCCTGTCATGTAGGCCTAGTACCTACACTTTCCGTAACGTGATTTTATGTTTTGTTTTCTGTCATTGTGTTTTATAACTTGTTGGTTTGTTTTCCGAAATGTCATTGTGTTTTATACTCGTCGGCTTCCGTAGTTGAGGATGCAACAATAATCTTAACCCCTTTACTGGATTGCATTTTTAGACATGTTCCAGCTTTTTTCACTTTTCTAAGTTTTGGGTGATAAACATCAACAAATTGTCATGGGTTTCTTAATTGTTCGGAAATTCAAATGCGAAAGTGGGAGGAATCTGAACAAGGAAGCTCACAAGACATAAGGACCAATAATTAAGGGAGAGAAAATAATAAAGAAAGAAAGAAAAAACAGGAACGTAATTCCTTAAGGCTAAACAGCCAAAACGAAAATAAACCCACAAAAACGGGCGGACTAGAAAACTAGTAAATAACAACTAGATCTCCCAAACCCAAATAATGACACAGGAATGGGAAACAAAAGAACACCCTCGGCTGCCTTAGCTCAGAGCTGGAGAAGTGTAAAACCAAAACGAAAGTAAAAAGAAAAACAGTCTCCGAGAGAACAGCAAAGTGCTAAATAGATAGTGCAGAACGCTACCAGGAGGAAAACAAATCCTATACCTGATTAAGTAGCTAACTAGCAAGTCACCCCTGAACATAAACAATGTTTAATATCAGGAGGTCGCTAGTAACCTGGCTATACCTGGCTCGAATGCAATGTCGCAAGACAATCAAGCACCGGAGACGCGGAAGTGAGAAACTTAAATACCCTGCAGGTAGAAGCACAGGTGAAAACAATAATAAGGACAGCAAACCACGAAATGGAACGTGGAAAAAATCAGATTGATTCACAATCGGGAAAGCAGGACAAGAGCCGCAAAATAAAGGAAAACAAAACAGCCACGAACCACTACACTAAATTTCTGATATTAATTGTTATAAATATTTTCTGAGCAGAACATGTTTGTTGATATCAAACTATGGATATTTATAAACTATTGTATGCTGATAAATAAATAACCAAATAATTCAAAAATTCTGTTATCCCAAATGACATTTTTGATGGGAAAAATCTAATTTTTTTTAATGGGAAAAAATAATTTAAATAATTAAATTAAAATAATAATTAAAATGCATAAATGACATTCTTAGAGAATAAAACGTGTTGAAATATGTACACAAAATTCTAATGAAGGTAGAACGCTTCAATTGGCATTTTTAACTCATTTACATTTTTTCCCATTTTTAAACCCTTATTCGTCACTGACCTATTTATTAAACTTAGAATCATCTCCAGAGTACCAGAGTAGTGTCTCTTATTTAATGCATATTCAAAATAGTGGGAAGTGATTTATACATAGTAAATTTGTCGACTATTTGCAAGGGCACCCTTTCGTGTTCTTCACAAGTTTTCCAAAAGCTTCACAAGCTCAAAACAAAAAACTGATTGTGCCCAAAGAGGACCCCAATGCTTTACAATTGAAATTATATGACGGCATTGATGCACATTAAATATCATGGCCTGTTCCCCACAAAGGATTTGGATACATCTGCTTTATATAAATCTTCTCTTGAAATTATATCAACTACAAGTAAATAAATTACTTAAACAAATAACGCAAACTGGCAAAGGTAAATGGCAGTAGCCCTTTCAGATAAGGTACAGAATAAAAGAGAAGCCAGTTTCTCCACTTTCCAGTGTTTTCTTTCAGTAATACCCCTTGGAATTACTGTGGTGGTTTAATTCTAGATAAACATAAATAAATAACATCCAAATATAGAGGTGAACCAATATAGTGTTCTTGTCCAAAGTTCTCAAGCCAATACGTGGTAAATGGTTTACTCACACCCAATAAAACATAATGCATGTAATCAGGGACAAATCCATGAGCAATCTTAAAGTAAGGCAAGTTCACTAAAGGTGAAAGCCCTTTTACTCTTTTTACACTTTTTCCAGAAAGAGTGGCAGCCTCCATATGTCTAATAATTTCAGAAGCCTCTAGTGGCATATTTTCCACCAATGGCACTTGGAAATGTTAACCATGAATATTTATGATTTAAAGATCTCTTATCTCTTATATTTATGGTTTAAATATTTATTTTAACTGGTTTTCCACTGATAGTGATAAAGTAGCTCTTGTTTTTCAAGTCTTTTGTGCAACAGATACTTGCAGATCGCAAATAGCACATGTATATTGAGTCACTTAGCTGCCCTGAGTTTGACTCCCAAAATAAGACTGGCAGTGTGTACAAAGAAAGTGGAGTACAATATACTTTGGCACTTCTTTGAACAAATGATTACTAGAGGGCAGAACAGATGCATAAAATATGTCATTGATTACTCTGAACAAATCAGCCAAAGCCAAATCCGCGACAGTTAAATTGTGTTTTAAAATGAAAGAGATCACTAGCAGCAGTACTTCAGCTTTTGTTATTGAGAGGAAGTTGCAAATTGGGACATTTAAAAAATCAAATTTTGCCCACTTGGTCGGTGTAGCAATTTTCCTGTTCTTCGTTTCCAACACTGTCATCAGATTCAGAAGAGGCACTCCTGCTATCTTCTTCCAGTTCATCAGTTGCTTGAAGGACATTGGTTTGAAGGACATTGATAATCCAGGCCATCAGGAGGTTTATGGCTGTCCTCAGAAATGTTCATTTCAATCCTCCCTGGATCTAACGAGGCAGATGTTCAGCATCATGTAATCTGCGATGTGTTGATCAAGGAATTTGTGAGTGAGTGTCTGGCTCCAAGTAACTCCATTTCATCTTGTTGTGCGACCTAATAACAGTACGCAAGGAATAGTGAGTTTTCAGCATAGAGAAGATAGTCATGTGATTTTTTTGGTGGCACAAGCATTTTCCCATTTCATTTTGTAATTGGGATTTGGAGAATGTGATTGAGCGTCCACGAAGTGATTCAGACAGTGAAATATTTTGAAATATACTAAATAGACGCTGAAAATGTTGCTACTGCTATGAACTGTAACGGCAATGGACGTTGAAAGGGTTTTTGAAGATCAATTGGTGGTGTCAGTGGACCACAACTTTGAAAAGAAAAAGGATAAAATTGACTGCAAAACAGAGGCGAAAGAAGAATTCACACAGCACCGGGACTCTTGTAGTCAAAAACAAAACAAAAAACTACTATAAAACGAGAACAAACACAGCGTCATTATCAGCAGCGGAGACTAGGGTTGCAAAATTCCTTGGGAATTTCCATGGGAATTGATGGGAATATATGGGAATTAACACGAATAAACTGTAAATGTTGGTGTTATTTGTACTAGCTGTATTTACCTCGTCATATGCAGAAATAAATATAAACATTTTTTATAGACATCCATGCAAACATTTGTGAGTAGAACTTTAATGGATTCTTTCATTGAACAAAAAACATGAATGTTGAAGAAAATAAATGTATTTCCTAACCCCCCCCCCAAAAAGAAATTCATGGATTCAAAATGGATGTAGTCCTTTGGCTCAAATGCAGTAGTGTGGCCTCAATAGCCTTGCTGTATTGTGCAGGATGCTGGGAATTATTTATGCATGTGATGGAAGAATACACAGTGCATGCAGAGGGCCCTGCAGTAGTGTGTGCAGCATGCTAGGAATTATCTGTGCATGTGATAAAAGAATGCACTGCCCGTGTAATAGAGTACGTCAGACGTGGGCGGAGTTTGGTTTCGGAAGTAAATTCCATATGACAGATAGAATGGACTTTGGAGACTATCGGCAATTTCTGGAAATCTGATTTATAGAATGAGCCGAAACGTTCCTAGATTATTAGCCTGTGTGGTATAAGGATATAGAGCATACATTTCATGTTCCAATTTTTATTTTTTAAAGTAATGATTAATGATTTGTAGTCCGGTTTGTTGTCCACTTTGTAGTCCATGGACTACATATCCATTACTGCAATGCATAGGAAGTTCTCGACCAATCAGATAATATCATCTCGTCTGAACATTTTTGGCAGTGCATACCATCTTGCTAATTCTGCCATTTTACTTCATTGAACCATCCGGAGGGAATTATGGGACGTCAAGTATTTAAACAGTGCCAGCGCTGGTATATTCACAAAAAAATACAAAAACTAAATATACTTGAAACTGGTCCAGAAAAACTACATATTTTGTTATATTGAACAATCCAGGAAATTGATGGTAAGACATAATCATTAGAAATTGTTTAAAAGTAAGCTTTAGTTAATGTCTATGGTCTAAATTAATGGGGAAGTCACTTCCGAAACCAGTGTGACGTCGTCACTTGAGTACTCTATGGAAGAATGCACAGTGCAGGATTGAAATTCAACTGAATTCGCATTAAATTGGGTTGTTTTAACCTAAGCATGATCTAGATCTAGAATTGCGGTTGTGTATTTTCCAACTAAATTAAAGTTACATGTTATAGGCTAACTTTTCCGGAAATTTACCAGACATTTTCTGCCCCTTTGCAACCCTAGCGGAGACATATGCTTATTTCAGCGACTAGGCTATTGACATGTATTAGCTTAATGGTTCCTAAATGACTCAACCGTTAAAGAACATTCAGAGAAAACAAAAGCACCAGCTGGGAACAGTAACACCCTCCCCAAACCGGACCCATGCGAGCGTCTGCGTCGGTCTGCGTCACGTCAAAATAATTAACGCATCTATTATAATCAATTGTGAAACCTACATCAGCCATATGCGGATGCTTCACCCTGCGTTGCTGCTCGCCGTTTCTATTTGAAACGCGACGCTCCAGACCTCCTTATGCAAGTTCCACTTTCGCCAATTGACTGGGGGAAAACGACCCGCCCCTGATGTTAATGATCTTTTGTATCAATTGCGTGATTACTGAATGTGTCTCGTGTAGGTATACAATTTTTTTGAAGCAACCCACTGACACCCTCCCCAAACCGGACACGAGCGAGCGTCTGCGTCAGTCTGCGTCATGTCAAAATAATTAACGCGTCTATTATAATCAATCGTGAAACCTACACCACCCACGTGTGTCACGTTACGGTTCACCCTGTGTTGCTGCTCGCCCTGTTCCTATTTGAGACACGATGCTCCAGACCTCCTTGCGCAAGTCCCACCCCCACTGTTAATGATTGCTTCTTTTGTTTCAATCGTGTGATTACTGAACGACCCTGGTGTAGGTATACAATTATTTTGATGTGACGCAAACGCTTGCTTGGGGAGGGTGTGATGCAGACTGTCAGGGGTGTGATAGGGACTCAGGCGCAGACAGCACATGAAGATAAACCAAAGTTTGTTTTGGGTCGAAACCCAGGGATGAGGAGAAGACGTAGTCAGTGGACAGGCAGAGGAAGACCAGGAAGACATGGCAAAAGTACAAAAACACAATCCAAAAGACGAAGTGAAGAACAAAAAGGTACAGAAACAGAAAATCAGGCACACGAGGAAACTAGCAGAACACGGGTCAGACCGGGCTTGTTGCGAAAGAGGGCAACTGTGACGAACTCGCACCGAATACAAGACAGAGTGGAACTTAAATACACAGGACTAACAAGCAAACGAGAAACAGGTGAGCAGTGGGGCAGGTGAACCACATTGGTAATCAAGGGCTGAGACGAAAGGCGGAGCTGACACAATGGGGAAGTGATAACACAAGCACATGGATGGGAGATGGAGAATGAAAACAAAAACACACGAACAGCACCAAACATGACTAAAACTGAAGTAACAGAAAATGCAACACAGGTTCAAATACTGCGTCCGGTTTAGTGAGGGTGTAGGTACACTGTAGTAGGCTACTGTTGTTTGCCCTGAAATCTTCGATTTTGTACTCGGGTAAGTTTTAGTTTTTGCCATCTATCTATCTTTATGTTAGCCTAACTCAGTGTTTCTCAAACTGTGGGGCGCGACCCCCTAGTGGGGCGCAGTGGTATTACAGGGGGGGCGCAGGGGGAAATGCAGAAATGCAGCGCGGAACCAATTTTTCAATTTTATTTGTTTTATATAAATCTGACGCGTGTATCTACGTGGCTGGTTAATGGGGATTAACTTTTACGATATAACAGACGCGGACGCACACCCGCGGTACATACGTTAAATAAACCGATAAATTAAGTTTGTATTAAAAAAAATCTTGATTGCACCCCCCCCCCACCCCCCGTAAACAATCAACAATAACAATCGAGGTCCACGAAAATTCTTGATTGCACCCCCCCCCCCCCCCCGTCAACAATTACAATCGAGGTCCGCGAAAAACCTTGATAATAAAAAGGGCGGTGGGGCATGAACATTTTTCTTCCTCCAAAGTGGGCCGTGACAGAAAAAGTTTGAGAACCACTGGCCTAACTTATCTGTTAGTCGAGGGTTGTGTCCGAAACAAAGCCCGATCTATTAATGTATGTTCAGATTAAAATAATGTTCAGATATAGCTAGAAACAATAATATATTTTTAAAAACGTTGTACAAATAGCCCTAAGCATTCAGCTTTTACAATCCTTACTGTAGGCTATACTGGCTACCTGATGCACTTTCGGTTTAGAAGACACCTCATTTTTTTTTCTCCAAAATCTCTCATAGCTATAAATATGTTAATGAAACCAAATATCTTACATGTAGGCTATATGCAGCTACCACTGTGTTTTGATTAGGCTAACCCTGAAGAGTTTATCTTGTTACGTTTCGTAGTCCCATACAGTCGACTTTTCCACAGTGACCTATCGCATTTAAGGCTGAAATAGTCTAAGTTGCTGTTCTTATGTAAAAACACACACGGTGCTTTTGTACCTATGTTTAAAAAAAATTTATAAAAACTTGTAGCTACACATTTTTTATTTCTGTTTTAGTGTGTTGTTTCTTTATTTTTCTATTTGTGCAAAATAGCCTAAATGGTGTAATATTCAAATATTCAGAAAGCTTCAAGGACCTTTGATTTCTAAAACTGAACTCCTAAACACAACCCTACTGGTACTTTACAACCAAAACCTACATGGGCTCTTTGTACTCCAAAAACTGTATTTACAGTAAAATTAATGCAAAAAAAATGTGCTGCGTGCACTCGCATACGTATCCTACCGCCATATCAATGATACAAAACAACTTAAAATCTCTGTTGCGTTATAGCAAACGATGACATTTCGATTTTCAGCACCCTGACTTCAAAACATCTTCCCACGCCTATGCCCACTGCTCTTAAAATCTGATGTTATCTCTCCCCTCCTTAAAAAACCCACCCTTGATTCAGATATTTTTTCTAACTATAGGCCTATCTCAAATCTCCCATTTCTTTCAAAAATACTGGAAAGGTTATAGCCCATCAACTCCTATCCCACCTGTCGTCAAACCACTTTTTTGAGGTTTTCCAGTCCAGTTTCAGATCAAAACACAGCACTGAAAGTTAGTTAGAGTGACAAACGACCTCCTCATGCCTTTTGTGAAGCACTTTGGGATTGTCTTTGTATGATGAAAAGCGCTATATAAATAAAATCTATTAAATGTATTATTTTGAGACGTCCTGGTGACCTAATTTTGTTAGCTGGGTTACTACTGACACAGGAAGTGTTGCAGGAAGTAACACGAAAAAAATCCTCAATATTATCAGCGAAAACCTGGAAATAAGTATAGCATCCAGGGATATAAAGTACACTATATTTAGAGAACATTTCGCCTACTTAACAACCTTCTCATCCAGTGTAAATTACTTAGCTAGCATACTCAATAGTAGGCTCTAGAGCGGCGTTGATTTGGGCAAAGCCTTCGTTCAGCACAAACAAAGCCTTTACTGACTTAAGCTAACAGTTACCATCTAGCTAGCTACATGTCCAAACAATGTATCATTTGCAAGCATGTTTGTTGTGATATAGCATCAGTCAATCTTTGTTTAACGCAAACCAAGCCTTTGCAGTTAACAGTTAGCTATCTAGCTAACGGCATGTCCAAATAATGTATCATACGTAACCACTGTCAGCTAGCTTGGCTACAAAGGTGGGGGGTATTTCACATAGCAGGATTACTCAGTTAGCTGGATACTTTCTGCTTTGTGAAATACCACTTAGGTTTGCTCATGGTATTCAAACTCCACATCAGACGCATGCTAAATTTAATGTGGTCAGTCTACAATATGGACTCCCCAGTCACCGCCATCTCTCTCAACGCTGAAAAGACGTTTGATCGGGTGGAGTGGAGATACCTGTCTCTTACACTCAAATCCTTTGGTTTTGGTCAGACATTTCTAAAATGTATAGAAGTATATAATCAACCAGAAGCGGCAGTTCAGACAAATGGTTTAATCTCTCCCTATTTTTCACTAAGTAGAGGGACTCGTCAGGGTTCAAGCCTATCGCCAGCATTATTCTGTCTGGCTTTGGAACCACTCGCTGCAGCTATACGCAGAAATCCTAATTTTCCGGGGGTAACAATTCGGGAGTCAGTACATAAACTTATGCTCTATGCGGATAACATACAGTCAAGCCGGAAAAGTCTGCACACCCCTTTCACCTTCTCCACGTTTTATTACATTACAGACATATTCTACAATAGATTGAGTTCATTTTTTGTCTCAAAATTCTACACAAATTAGCCCATAATGGCAAAGTGAAAACAGGTTTTTAGACATTTGTGCTAATTTATTAAAAATCTAAATGTAAAATATCATATGTACACAAGTGTGCACACCCTTTGATATGACACCCAAAAGTGAGCTGAGGTGTATTATGTTTCCACTGATACTGCTTGAGATGTTTCTGTCCACCTAAATTCAATTGATTGGACATGATTGGGGATTGCCAACACCTGCCTATATAAGGTCCCACAGTGCATGTCAGAGCAAACTCCAAGCCATGGGGTCAAAGGAATTATCTGTAGAACTCAGAAACAGGATTGTGTCAAGGCATAGATCTGGAGAAGGGTACGGAAAAATCTCTGCAGCTTTACAGGTCCCAAAGAGCACAGTGGCCACCATCATTCATAAATGGAAGAAGTTTGGAACCACCAAGAATCTTCCTAGACCTGGCCCCCCGGCCAAACTGAGCAATCGGGGAAGACAGGTCTTGGCCAGGGAGGTGAGCAGGAACCCGAGGGTCACTCTGACAGAGCTCCAGCGTATCCTTGTGGAGATGGGAGAACCTTTCAGAAGATCAACCATCCAGGCAGCACTCCACCAATAAGGCCTTTATGGTAGAGTGGCCAGACGGAAGCCCTTCCTTAGTAAAAGGCACATCACAGCCCGCTTGAGAGTTTGCCAAAAGGCACCTAGAGGACTCTCAAACCATGAGAATCAAGATTCTCTGGTCTGATGAAACCAAAATTGAACTTTTTGGCCTGAATACCAAGCGTCACGTCTGGAGGAAACCAGGTACCGCTCATCACCTGGCTAATACCATCCCTACAGTGAAGCATGGTGGTGGCAGCATCATGATGTGTGGATGTTTTTCAGCAGCGGCAATGGGGCAACTAGTCCTGATAGAGGAAAAGATTAATGTAGCTAAGTACACAGAGATCCTTGAAGAAAACCTGCTCCAGAGCGCTCTGTACCTCAGAGTGGGGCGAAGGTTTACATTCCACATTTTTTTTTGCTGTTTTTGAGTTAATAAAAAACCCTATTTTTGAATGCCATTTTAACAAGCACAAAACGGTGAAAAATACTGTTCTGTGCACTCATTTCAGAATTTCACGCGTGCTATTTATAATAATAATATTAATAATAACTTTATTTATATAGCACTTTTCATACAAAATGCAGCCCAAAGTGCTTTACATTATACAATGAGTAATAACAAAATAAAAACATTAAAATAGTTCCACACAATGCAAAAAATCACAAGTATAATAAAAATGATAAAGTGAATAATGAAAAATAATTTAAAATGATAAAGAGTTAGTTAAAAGCAATATTAAAAAGGTATGTTTTCAACTGTCGTTTAAAAATGTCCACTGAGCCAGCTCTAATACTTTTTGGAATTGAGTTCCACAGTTGAGGTGCATAAAAGTTAAAAGCAGATGCCACAATTTTCCCTTGGGGGACCTCAGGAACAATTAAAAGCCCAGCTGTGGAGGACCTTAGGGCTCGTGAGGGGACATAAAAAGACAGGAAATCAGTAATATAAGAGGGTGCTAAATTGTTAAGAGCTTTAAAAACAAGTATAAGGACTTTAAAATCAATTCTAAAAGAAACGGGTAGCCAATGCAATGCAGCTAAAACTGGAGTAATGTGTTCTCTCTTCCTTGTTTTTGTTAAAAGTCTGGCAGCAGAGTTTTGAATTAGCTGCAGTTTATCTATTGACTTTTTAGGAAGACCAGTAAAAAGAGCATTGCAATAGTCCAATCTACTTGAAATAAAAGCATGAATCAACTTCTCTGCATCCTGTTGGGTTAAAAACTACCGGACTTTGGCAATATTTCTTAAATGTAAGAAAGCTGTTTTGGTCACCTTATTTATGTGAGTTTTAAAACTTAAATCAGAATAAAAAATTACTCCTAAGCTAGTTACTTCCGATTTCATCTGGTGAGCTAAGTTTCCTAACCTATTAAAAAGTGCTTCCCTTTTGGCTTTGGGGCCGACTAAAAGTATTTCTGTCTTATCTTCATTAAGTTTTAAGAAATTATTGCTCATCCATCGATCGATTGCAGACAGACAGGTAGTCAAGGAGCATAATGCACTTGAATCATTCGGTTGATTAGTATGCTATGATCAAGTGTATCAAATGCTGCGCTCAAGTCCAAAAGAATTGAGACCCTGCCTGCAGCAGCACTAAGTCTAAGATCATTAGTTACTTTAATTAAAGCCGTCTCTGTGCTGTGGTTCGATCTAAAACCAGACTGGAATTTCTCCAAGGTACCATTTTCATTTAAAAAGTTATTAAGTTGATTAAAAACTACTTTTTCAAGTATCTTGCTCATGAAAGATAGGTTGGAAATAGGCCTATAATTACTTAGAATTCTATCATCTCAATGAGATTTCTTCAGTCGTGGTTTAACAACAGCAGTTCTGTATGCGTTGGGAAAAATTCCAGTCTCAAGAGATGTATTAATTATTTTACTAACTGGTTCAGAGAGACAATTAAAACATTTTTATTTTATTTTGTGGGGACAGGGTCAAGATTACAAGTTGATGATTTACTCTGTGATACTATTTTATAAAGTTCTACTTCAGAGATATTATTAAAATTCCTCAAGGTTGCAGGTCTGTTACAAGGCAAATTGTGTGTATTACTGGTGTGTCTAACAATACCAGCTCTAATAGTTGTTATTTTATTGTTAAAAAAATTAGCAAATTCCTCACATTTTGATACAGAAGCTAAGCTGACAGTGTCAGAGGTTGGTGCGGGATTTAATAGACGGTCAATAGTTGAAAATAATACCCTGGAATTGCCGCCATTCTCTGAAATGATCTTTGAAAAGTGAGCTCTTCTCTCAGAGCGAATAGCCTTGTTATATATAGTAATGTACTCTTTGAAAATGCTTCGGTGAATCTCTAATTTAGTTTTTCTCCAAGTTCTTTCTGCCGCTCTGCACACTCTCTTAAGGTCACGGATAGTGTTATTTATCCATGGCGATGTTTTATTACGTGACCTCTTTTTAGTCTTAACTGGCGCAACAATGTTCAGTGCGCTACTCAAGTCACTATTAAAAACATCAACCATTTCGTTTATCGAGTAGTGTACTTTACATGGATCAAAAGAGTTTGCAAGTTCAGAGAATTTTATTTCCGCTTTGGTATCTAAATACCTTTTTTGAGTAATAAATTCTCTTTTGTTATATCTCTAGGTATATCTCATAGCATCAAAGAACACACAGTAGTGATTAGAGATAGTAATGTCAGACACTAAAACCTTACTAATGGTTATCCCTTGAGATATTACCAGACCGAGTATATTACCTAACTGATGAGTAGCTTCTGTAAAATGTTGTGTTAATCCTAGGCTGTCTGATATTTATAAATTCCATAGCCTTAGAGTCAGTAGTATTATTGATGTGAATATTCATATCTCCAGTCAGGATTATTCGATCATAGCTAGTAAAAATAATGGACATAAGCTTGGAAAATTCAGAAAGAAATACTGATGATTGCTTGGGTGGTCTATATATTGTTAAAACAATCACCTTTGATTCAGCTTTTAACACAGTAGCGAGGTATTCAAAAGCTGAAAATCTACCTCGATCAATTTCAGAACAACAAAACTGATCAGAAAAAATTGTAGCTATACCACCACCTCTTTTGTCCTGTCTTACTGATTGAAAGAACTTCTAATTCGGGGGACAGGCTTCAACAATAGTTGCAATACCATCGTTCTTAAGCCATGTTTAAACTAAAAATAAATTTTAAAATTTATTTTCTGAGATAAAATCATTGATTAAAAAACTCTTGTTTGTGAGGGATCTTACATTTAAAAGTGCCATATTAAGATTAATGTCTGACTTTGTTTGGATCAAGGGTTTAGCTAAAATACTAACCAAATTACTTGGAATGTGACTGGCATTTAGCTTAGGTTTGCACTTTCTCTTCCCAGTAATAACGGATAGAAATCTGTGATCAGGCCGACCGGAGAGGCTAGCACATTTCTCATCAAACTTTGTTGGTGAGATGGGAGCTTCAACATCGGAAGCTACCGCTGCTGTTGTTGAGATGTGTGTGAGTCACGTTGTAGAGGCCGAAAGGGCCTTGTAAAAGATGTTTGATGATAATATATTTGACCCAAGGGAGTTTGGGTGCAGACCATCCTTCCTGAAAAGTGCAGAACGCTCCCAAAAAAGATTAAAATTGTCAATAAAACAGAAAGAGAAGTGGCTGTATTGCGACTCCAGCCACGAATGCAGGCTAAGTAATCTGCTAAATGATTCCCTCCCTTGTCTGAGAGTGGGGATTGGACCGGAGATAAAAATGTCACCACAGTCTACCAGCAGATAAAAAAGACTGATGAAATTTCGCTTCAGCATTTCTGATTCCTTCCATGGAATGTCATTTGTCCCGATGTGTACTATAATTTTTTTAACAGACGGGTGGCTTCCAATTAAATCGGCAACACGTATAATATTGCATACCTTAGCGCCAGGAAAGCAGAAAGTCAGGGCTGCTTTTGATCTTACTTGCCGTATGATGGAGTCCCTGATGATCATCACCGAGGGTTTTGGCGCATTGGTGGAGCACTGAACTTGCTGGGGCCCCCTCTAAACACAGGGGGTGAACCAGCACTGGACTGACTGGAACTCCGCCGAAGCGCAGGGGATGAACCAGTGGGATGCAGTGGAGAGACTGGGCAACGCTCCCCGGATGCCAGCCCCGGACAACAGCCCCCGTGAGAAGGGTAGCGTACAGCGACAGGACGTCACCGACTGGGGGGCACAGACGGAGACGAACCGTCAGCCTGACTCTGAAGCGAGGGGAATTCCTCAACATCTAATATGTCGAATCTGTTCTTTAAAGCGATGTAGTATGGAAGGAACTTTGTGTAGGAGCGACTACTAGTTTCTCATATAGAACTATTGACCCAAGAACTAAATAAACTCCATTGGCTTGTCTTGAATGTCACATTAGATAACGGTAACTGTTAGTTGGTCACTCGCACTGTCAGACTCTCATTTGACATACTGCGTGTCCAATCAGAAGGAGACTACAATAACCCGTCATGTAGGCCTAATACCTACCTTTTCCGTAACGTAATTTGTAAAGTGTTTTGGGTTTTGTCGTTGTATTTTCTGACTTGCAGTTGTTTTCCAAAATGTCGTTGTGTTTTATAACTTGTTGATGTGTTTTCCGAAATGTCGTTGTGTTTTATAACTTGTTGGTGTGTTTTCCGAAATGTCGTTGTGTTTTATACTTCCCGTAGTTCCGTACATATTGGCCAACCTGCCACCTATCTCCCTAAGCGAACAGCACACTCCAGCTAAAAAGCCTTACAAATGAAGGCACAGCTATCTCAGTTACAATATTTAAAACATATACAGGTGCAGCTCAAATAATTTGAATATCGTGAAAAAGTTCAATATTTTTTGTCACTCATTTCAGAAAGTGAAACTCATATATTATATAGATTCATTACACATAGAGTGAAATATTTCAAGCCTTTATTTCTTGTAATTTTGATGATTATGGCTTACAGCTAATGAAAACCCAAATTCAGTGTCTCAGAAAATTAGAATATTGTGAAAAAGTTAAATATTGGAAACTCATGGTGTCACACTCTAATCAGCTAATTAACTCAAAACACCTGCAAAGGTTTCCTGAGCCATTAAATGGTCTCTCAGTCTGGTTCAGTAGGCTACACAATCATGGGGAAGACTGCTGACTTGAGAGATGTCCAGAAGACAGTCAATGGCACCCTCCACAAGGAGGGTAAGCCACAAAAGATCATTGCTAAAGAAGCTGGTTGTTCACAGAGTGCTGTATCCAAGCATATTCATAGAAAGTTGAGTGGAAGGAAAAAGTGTGGTAGGAAAAGGTGCACAAACAACAGGGATAACCGCAGCCTTGAGAGTCCCCCTGAACATAAACAATGTTTAATATCAGGAGGTCACTAGTAAACTGGCTATACCTGGCTCGAATGCAATGTCGTAAGACAATGAAGCACCGGAGAAATGGAAGTGAGAAACTTAAGTACCCTGCAGGTAGAAGCACAGGTGAAAACAATAATGAGGACGGCAAACCACAAAACGGAACGTGTAAAAAATCGGATTGATTCACAATCGGGAAAGCAGGACGAAAGCTGCAAAATAAAAGAAAACAAAACAGCCACAAACCACTACAGGACCCCCTCTCTAAGAGACGACCCCAGACGATCCCTCAGGCCGACAACAGCGGAAATATTTTATTTAATTGGAATCTAAAATGTGTCTGGCAGGAACCCAATACCACTCCTCTGGACCATACCCTTCCCAGTCCACCAAAAACCGCCACCCCCTGCCCACCCGTCTCTCCGCCACAATACACAAGACCTCCATTCAACCGAGGAGGAGGAGGGGGTCTCTCAGCAGGAGACAACGGACTGATAAGCAGCGGCTTCAGCCGGACTGTAACTGGGTTTATCTTACGAATGATTTTAAACGGTCCAATGTACCGTGGATCAAGTTTCCGTGACTCGACCCTCAAGGGCAAATTACGCGATGAGAGCCAGACTCGCTAACCGACCTTATAAGAAGGACCTGTCCGGCGATGTCTGTCGGCCGAAACCTTTTGGGACGCCGACGCTCGTAACAGCGATGCGCAAACTCGTTTCCAAACCGAGCGACACCTCTGAACAAAAGAACCAGCCGATGGAACCTCCACATTCTTCTCCAGTTCAGGGAAGAGTGGAGGAAGGTAACCTACTTGAGCCTCAAAAGGAGATAGGCCAGTGGAGGCATTGCGCATACTCAGCCCTAGGGAGATAACGACTCCACAAAGTAGGGTTGTCCGCCGCCAAGCAGCGAAGAGTGTTCTCCATAGACTGGTTAGTTCTTTCTGTTTGCCCGTTAGTTTGCGGGTGAAAACCAGAGGAAAGGCTAACCGACGTGCCCAACTGAGCGCAAAAAAAACACCAAACCTGGCGACAAACTGAGGGCCACGGTCAGAAACAATATCCAGAGGCAAATCATGTACACAAAACACATGGGAAATGACCAACTGAGCGGTCTCCAACGCAGATGGTAATTTGATCAGGGCGAGAAAATGAGCAGCCTTGGAAAACCTATCAAGGATGACCAAAATCACCGTATTACCCAGCGAGTCGGGCAATCTAGTGACGAAGTCCAAAGCGATATGGATCCAAGGTCGTCTAGGCACGGGTAGAGGCCACAACAACCCCGATGGCGGAAGACGAGAACCCTTACTCCGAGCGCAAACATCTTTCTCCATGCTAGGCCACCAGAATCTTCTGGATACAAATTCCTTCGTATGATGGACACCAGGATGCGCCACGAACTGGGACGAATGACCCCACTGTAGTACCTGAGACCTGACCTCAAAATCAACAAAAAGGCGACCGACAGGACCCCCACCCGGATCCGGGGTACGCAGCAATGCCTGCTGAACCGCCACCTCAATGTCCCACAACACCGGAGCCTGTAAAACAGGCACAATGTGCTCCAGAATAGCAGGACTTAACATTCTTTGTACTAGGGCGGTACGTTAAAATAAAGTTAAAACGGGTAAAAAACAGTGGCCAACACGCCTGTCTAGGATTACGTGTCTTGGCCTGCTGGACGTACTCCAGGTTTCTATGATCGGGCCATACCGTAAATGGGTGCTCCGCTCAAGCAATGACGCCACTCTTCTAGAGCCATTTTGACCGCTAACAACTCACAATCACCTACATAATAATTCCTCTCGGCCGCAGTAAGGGCACGAGAGAAATAAGCACATGGATGCATTTTTCAATCACTAGGTGAATTCTGAGACAGAATGGAGCCTACACCCAACTCGGAAGCATCAACCTCAACCACAAACAGGTAGGGATTGGGCATGATGAGAATAGTCTCAGAACTGAACCTCTTCTTAAGTTCCTCAAATGCAGAATCGGCCCAGTGATTCCACACAAATTGCGTAGCAGATGTTTTCTTGGTAAGGGCAGTAATAGGTGCGGCGAGCACACTAAAATTGCGAATAAAACGCCTATAAAAATTTGCAAACCCAAGAAAACGCTGGACCTGCTTCACAGAATTAGGAGTATGTCAATTAAGTACAGCAGAGTCCTTGCCCTCTGACACAATGAATCCCAGAAACGAAATGGTGCAAGCATGAAATGAGCACTTCTCCGCCTTGACAAATAAAATTTAGCCTCCAACAGGGCTTTCAATACCTGTTTAACATGCCCAATATGGATCTTTAAATCGGCAGAAAATGTTTTAATGTCATCCAAGTAAACAAAAACAAATTTCTCCAACATCTCAGTGACTAATGCCTGAAAGACAGAGGGGGCTCTAGTGAGACCGAACGGCATGACCCGATATTCGTAGTGTCCGTTATGAGTATTAAAAGCGGTTTTCCATTCATCACCCTCACGCATGAACACTAGATTATAAGTATTATGGAGATCTAATTTGGAAAAAATTGTAGCTCCTTGGAGATGTTCAAACGCCGAATTCATAAGGGGAAGTGGGTATCGGTTCTTTATCGTTATGCCGTTTAACACGCGATAATCAATACATGGTCTTAAACTACCATCCTTCTTTTTCTACGAAAAAAAAACCCGCGCCAGTGAGCGAGGTGAATGGTCTTATGAAACAGTTAGCCAATGGCTCATCGATATAAGCCTTCATAGCAGCACTCTCGGGAGTTTGCTAAATACCTCTGATAACTCTGCGTATTCAGTTGGCACGTTCAGAGGTAAAGGAAATTCAAGAGTGCCTGCCATCTCAGTATCCTCCTTCTGAATAGGCGACCCAGGAGGAGGCGACCACTGACTCTCAGAGTCGGAAGGATCCAACGGAAGATATTTCCTTCCAATAAGAATCTATGTCAGCCAGAGAGTCCCATTCCAGGCTCTCGTCACCAACCTCAGATTCAGAAACCAATGCTCTTTGATTAGGCGGAGAAGCAACCTCCTCCAGCTCAGAGTCGGAATCCGGATCAAACTGGATGGAGCGATGTGACCTTACGCCGTACACGCAGAAACCCATTGACGGATAACCCTCTTATCCTCTCCCCACTTAATATGGGGTTCTTGCTTAACGAGCCACGTATGACCCAAAACAAGGGGATGAGTGGGAGAATCGACCAAAAAAAACTTAATTCTTTCAGTATGGGTATCCTGATGAACAGACATAGTAAGTAGAGCCGTAGTCTCCTTAATAGTACCCGAGCCTAATAGGCGACCGTCGAGAGCGGTGACAAATCGGGGCTGTTCGAGGAGCTGAATAGGGATGTGGTGCTCTTTAGCTCACTGGGCATCCATAAAACAATCTACAGCCCCAGAATCAATAAAAGCCTCAACCTGAAGAGAATGCTGTCTCCACAGGAGGCTGACAGATAGTAAAGTACGCAATGTGGTATCTTGGAGTCTCGCTATAGAACCTGGTTCCTCTAGTGAGATTTTCTTTTTCTTTAATTTGCCACACTGACTGATGGTGTGACCTCTCCTTTTACAATAGTGACACCACTCAGCCTGGTGATTGGAATCTTTATCAGAAACCCTAGAGACCCCATCTATCTGCATCTGCATCTATCTGTCCCTCTGTACTAGGCGATAGGGATTTTACTGTAGGAGAAACGGACTTAGTAACCGAAATAAAAGAAGACTTATTTTGGTGGTCCTCTCTGTGTTCTTTATGACTTAAACGATCCCGTAGACGATTGTCTATCCAAATAGTGGAAGACATTAACTCATCTAAGGAATCAGGTTGCTCGAGAATAGCTAGGGCATCCTGAATAGACTCGTCCAATGCCTCAGAGAACGACGTCATAAGAGGAGCTTCTGACCCACCTGTCTCGCCTGCCAACGATCTAAACTTTATGGCAAATTCAGTCACAGTATCGTTACCCTGGCGAAGACAATGAAGCCGTCTAGCCGATTCCCGACCCGAAATGTTATGGTCGAAAACCGACTCCATCTCCTTCATAAGTGTCGTAGTGGAATTTAAAATAGGAGATTTATCCCTGATCAAGGACGTAACCCAATCAAGCACAGACCCAGAAAGTAGTGACAGACTAAAAAGTACTTCGGAGTCTGGATTATTAAACCTGGCTTGAATGCAATGTCATAAGACAATCAAGCACCGGAGAAACGGAAGTGAGAAACTTAAGTACCCTGCAGGTAGAACCACAGGTGAAAACAATAATGAGGACGGCAAACCACGAAACAGAACGTGGAAAAAATCTGATTGATTCACAATCGGCAAAGCAGGACGAGAGCCGCAAAATAAAAGAAAACAAAACAGCCACGAACCACTACACTAACTGAATCTACTACTACTATGTAACTGAGTTTACCTCCAAGTGGTGTAAAATATATATGGATGGTTTAGGCAAAATATAGATATTTGAGGTATATACAGCAGTGGACCATAATCATAGTTAGTTGTGCTATAATTGACCGAGTGGCAAAACAATTGATCAAGAGGCATTATTGAAACATTATTTTAAGGAGAGAAGTGATGAAACTTTAGTGTTTAAGCTGGGTGAAGTGGAGGACAAGGCTTCCTCCCACAATTTTTGCTCTGGTGAGATAGATAACCAGTTGTATTTACGTTTGCAGTTACCGTCTAAATTGTACGGTTTTGTTTAATTGTTTGGTTTTGTCTAAAAGTAATCAGAGGTAAACCCTTTAATGCGATCCCTCCTAAGGGTTTGTCAGCATGGCCTAGGCGCACTCATTATTTGCTGGAGACTTGTAAACTTTTGGACAAATGGATTGAGTATACTAAGAATGATCCAAAATTACAGTTCCATAATGGGGTACCTTTGACATGAACAGGATCATAAAATACCATAAGAGAATAAAAAAGAAGCCCACCCCTCAGGTATAATGGGCACAATATTTTTGTGGTATGAAAATAATTAAATTAAAACTGAAAATAAATGGGGCAAATAGAGCTGAAATGGAGAGTGAATTATACCACAGGAAACCAAAACAGACCTAAAAAACAAAACCTACGCTGCCCCTGTAGGTGAAAAAGTACCCTAATCTTGTGAGAAAAAGACTACTAACACTAATAAGGACTCAAATTCGGAAGATACTAAAACAATTGTGCAGGCTCTGTTGAGAGTGATAGCGAAAGAGATTTAAGGCCAATTAAATTAAATTTGGCCAAAACATTCCGATATAGGAATGTTACAATCTATTATGCTGCAAATATGCGTCAGTTATTACGCGCGGGTTTGCCAGAATAATTGAGAAAACGAGTCATAAAATATTCCAAATTCCCCGGTAAAAATGTTCCTCAGACTGAGCTGCAGATTGTGCGGTGAAGATTGTGTACCAGTATTAAAGATTTATTACTTAGCAGTTGCTTTTGCGAAAGGCTTATTTAAGAAAGTAATAATAATAATAATAATTTGTCAACATGTTACACTTAATTGTATTGCAGAGCAATTGGAAAATGCAGAGAAACTGATACAATATGTATGACTATTGTATGAATTGTCAAGAGCAAAAGAAATACAATAATTTATGTCTATACAAATAACAAATTTTGAGGGACAACAGCCATAATGGACAGCAGAGGGGGGTTCCAGGTGAAGAGGGCTAATTGGACAATAAAAAAAGAAAAACGAACAAAGTAGCTCTTCTCTGTTTCCAGCAGGAACTGCTGAAGAGTGGTGGCTCTTAAGCAACTCTACTGACAATAAGAGCTGAACTAGGCCCCACTAATTTCCCCCTTATTGCTAATTTCTCCCCTTTTGAACTTAATTCCAGGGGCGATCTGCAATGAAGAATTACAGGTGTGAATCTAACTGAAACTGTCAGGTCTCTCCGCAGATATCTGGCCCAAGAAGACAGAAGCACACAACCTCGAGCAACTAAAAACAGATAACACCACAGAAATATCAAGCTGGCTGACTGGTAGTCCTTGATTAAGGATGCGTATGGTCAGGACCATTGCGCAAGGGGGGAAGTGCGTAACCCCTTAGTGCAGATGGCATATTTGGTAAATCATGGGGGTACTCTGTTTAAGGCTTTATAACTCCAGGTGTGAGCATCACATAAACTTGGTAAATGGCTTAAATGAAACAAAACCGGTGTACCATTTTTTGGTACAAACTTAGATTTGTTTATTTTCATAATTTAAGTCAAAATAAAGTGCCGGAAATGCAAGCAAAACTTTGCTAAAAATGCAACAAAATATATATTTTTTCAAAATACTGAGAGCTACATAAGTGAAACAGATAAAACTACACATTTCCTGGATCATAAACTCCTTGTCCACAAGCATTCAATAATCGCAGGGTGATATACAGAACTACTAAAGATCTATGACACGAAATGTAAGCAGTGTAGCCTGATGTACCCAGGGTCTCCAAACCTATCCAAATTGGCTAAAATGTGAATAGCTGTAAATCTTAAACTAATCATACATTTCAGTGCAAATCAACCGTTTTGACTCATTTAACTCACCTTTTTATCATTTTCATGTGGGAATTATTTTGGATCAGTACAGGGGGGTGGATATCTAGGTGTCCAATAACCTACCCAAAACCTCTCCGAGAAATTATTAAAAAGCCATTTGTCCTTTATAAAGCATATACATTTTACCTTACGATCACTTAATGGATGAAAACATTGATATTGCACAGTTTCAGTTCAGTGTTTGATGCCAAGTGTGCCATTTTTTCACCATTATCCTTCATATACTGCTTCATCCTGTGCGGTGCCTTCGTGGCCAATATGCACTCATCAATGGCACGGTCTTCAGTATGTGGAAGGATCTGGTCCTGCAGTGGCTTCACTCTGAACAGTAGAGGGCACTGCTGGAGTGGCAGAGGTGGAGGGTCAAGCATGTTATAGGAACAAATTACATCATGCAGAAGCATTATAACACTGTGGTACACACAGCTAAATATGAAATCATTCACTCTTGTACTTCAGTAAACACTTTCTTCTGTATGCTACATTATGTTATATTTTGTTGCGTGCTCTAGTATGGCATTACTCTGTAGTGTGTTTCACAACTGTTGCTTATTTATTTTATTTATTTATTTTACATTCATCTTGCACACATCTGGACACAGTACATTTGAATACATATTTTCCATTCCCTAAGTGAAAAGCATCACCCATGGATATACTAATGCCCCATAGAGTACATTATGCACAAAGAAATTACAATACAATAAAATAATATCGGAAAACACTACCAATGTTCTAGCTTCACGGCAAATCGAGGCATAAAATAAACTCCTCAAAATAAGTTTGGAAACGTTATTTCGGTCGATTATTCCTCCCCTTTAATAATACCAATTGGTATTGTATTTTATATCGTTGGAAAGCCTGATTAGTCACCTTTACAACGAGGTACAACTTGTAAGGATCATGCATTCGTGGAATGAGCAACACAGCTAACCGTGTGGGTAGCGGGCCAAAAAAATGTGCCAAAATCCCCTGCAATATTCTTCTGTTGGTATTCACTCTCGTTTTGAGCTTCAAGTGCTGGCAGGTGTATGCCAGTCACAGGTGTGTGACCAGGCTGGTGACCAGCATGAGGAGGAGGTGCCAAGCTGTTGTGGCTGCGTATGGATCTTCCACACGCTACTGAGGTCCCTGACAGTGTAAAATGAATAAAGTGTAAAAATGGCCAATATGTGTTGTTATTTCCTTATTACTGTGGGAGAGTGCAATCATCCAGTCCACCAAGCAACTCAAAACGAGAGTGAATACCAACAGAAGAATATTGCAGGGGATTTTGGCACATTTTTTTGGGCCGCTACCCACACGGTTAGCTGTGTTGCTCATTCCACGAATGCATGATCCTTACAAGTTGTACCTCGTTGTAAAGGTGACTAATCAGGCTTTCCAACGATATAAAATACAATACCAATTGGTATTATTAAAGGGGAGGAATAATCGACCGAAATAACGTTTCCGATCATTTTTTGAGGAGTTTATAACGTACGACTGAGCAACCAAACAGAACAGCGCTAAAATACTCTATTTCATTGTGAATGCTAGGAATTCTAACAAAGCAGGCCACCACGAGCCACTACGGGAACGGCACGAACACAATATCAATACATTACAGTTATTTGGCAGACGCGTTTATCCAAAGCGACGTACAATAAGTGCATATTGAACGAAGCAAAGTCACGAAAGCGCTACTTTCTCACAACGTAGAAGCTATCGCTAGTAGTACTCAACAGAATACAGTCAGCTATACATTCTAAGCGATGAGATAGCTAAACCAAATAGAAAATAAAAAATAAACGGAAAGAACGTACTATATTATTTGCCTTATACATGTAGTTATTCAAGGTGGAGTCTGAAAAAGTGTGTTTTCAAATATGTTCAGCATTATTAGCAGGCTAACAGTGGTCTATTACGACCGATGCACATACAAAAATAACGACAAAATAGCACGCAGTGGAAAAACGAATGTATATAATCAAAATATTACAAGCAGTAATACTTACATGTCGAGGAGGATATCTTCCCCATATTGATAGGCACCTCTTCCACAGAATCTATGCTACAGGGATTAGAAGAATCTCTGTTGTTGTCCTCTTCTGACCGACTTCGGGGAAAACAACTAAAAAGTCACATCAAAGTTGCGCGCAGTTTTATAGCGTAACACCAATTGCGTCATACCAAATGCGTCATCTGCGCATGCCTGCGTAAAATTGTCGCGATATAACAAGTATTGCAGTTACGCTCGCCCTTAAATAGTTAATCCAAGCTTTCATTTACACATGTAAATTACTTTTGGGAAGCTTGTCGTGCCTTCTATTGGATAAAACAATTGTCGATCAAACCAGAATAAAATTGCAAGCGTCACAGCCCTGCAATCAGGAAGGGGGTGTTACGCAGAGCTAGTTTCGTTTGTCTAATAGTGTTCCAATGCGCTGTGTATTTTTCAAACGGATTGTCCAAGACAATAAATGACCACGGAATCTTGAAAGGGACATATCTACGCTTAAATCCACGGGAGGATTGCACACGAATTCCATATTTAATAGCAGATATTGATAGTAGAATGGCATTGTATGATTTCACTTGTTTATGTCGGTATTGATTGAGCAGCGATTTGCACCGCTGTATTTGCATACGGTCGGGCTATTGGTGGGTTTATCTGGTTGCTGGACGGAATTCTGATATGATATGATGAATACATATATTTATGAACTCCCAACATAGACGCTATTGCCCACTATGTCATGCATGGGTAGGTATAGGCTGGGTGGGGAGTGCTTGTTAAATGGACTTGCTACGGAAAGATAGTGACACTTAGAAACTACGCATTGGCCAGAAATCGTCGCGAATCGTCTACCAATAAAGTTAAAATACCGCGTTTGGGTTTTCCACTAATAGTTTGGCTGCAGGAGCAACGCGTGTCTCAGTTGCGTAAAACTGTCTCGCAGGCGAGACAAAATAGACTATCTGCACTAAGTAGTTACGCATTCGGAATGCCTGGTGGTCGCCCTATTTGACAAGTATGGTAGATCGGGCACTGAATGACAGGTTTGTGCGACGTATAATAACAGGAAAGTGTTTTTATTTTTTGCGCCAATAGGGCACATTCCACCACTGGATGGACCATTTAGACACATAATGATAGATTATGTGGACATGATTGAGTGGGTTCAGAACCAAAGATACATATTAGTGATGATGGATATATTCAGCAGGTGGGTAGAGGCAACACCCACAAGCAGGCCAGATGCTAAATCGGCAACAAAATTCTTGTGTAAAGAAGTGTTTCCCAGATATGGGAGACCAGATAAAATAAGCTCTGACAATGGAAGACATTTCGTAAATTACATAATGACAGCCACAACCAAGATGCTGGGAATCAGGCAACGGCTTGGTTGCGTGTACCACCCACAGTCACAAGGGATGGTAGAAAGGGCAAATGGCACTTTGAAAGCAAAGATAGCCAAAATATGCGCAGACGGCAAAATCAATTGGGTAGACGCACTACCACTGGCACTAATCAGCATGAAAATGCAAACTAACAAAAGCATGGATCTAACCCTGCGGGTTAGGTAGACTAATTCCAGCACCGTACCTGCGCTTGAGCAGCTTGAAAGTGAAATGTCAAATTATGTGCAGCATAACCGTAATACACAAGACTATTTTCCAACAGGTAAAAGGACAAATGACATTCCAAGGGATTTAGGTGGAATACGCCCGGGGAATTATTAAATAGGGTGTATATTAAAGTGTTCAAAAGAAGGTGGAGTGAACCCAGATGTGAGGGACCATACAAGGTGGTTCTGACAACTCCTACTGCGGTGAAGGTTGAAGGTAAAACTGTGTGGTTCCACCTTAATCACTGCTTTAGAGTGAAAGCACCAGGATGCGCACAGGGCGAGGTTGCAGAAAATTTAAGGGAAATAGCGGAGAGACAAGATGCACCTTCAGAGAGTAGGGAAAATTAAGCAAGGGTGATGTACAGGTGAAAAAGGGGTGGGATGTTTTCTTGTGACTGTCGTTGAAACAGGACCCGACGAGTATCGGGATCAATACGGGAGACCCGTGAATGCTGTAGGTGGTCCACTTGACTGCTCATTTGGAAACCCGGCATGACCTCGGGAAGAAGTGGATGGGAATGCTGTAAGCATCACCCGCAGGCTGCCCAACAGCTGAATGACCCAATGTTCTGGAACAGCTACGCAAAACACGTTTGGTGCCTCACTGATGAAGACTGTACGGCGCCTTGTGGCTGAAGAAAGCGGAGCCAGATCACTGTGCTTCAAATGTGCTAGCAACCTCTCCACAGTGATGACCCTCTACGGTATGTAAAGCACCTGGGTTGAAGAAAACAGACACTGATTATACACACACACAAAGACAGAGTTTCACAACCAGGAGCTATGTGCTCCCTCACTAATGGCAGATAGATAGGACACACATAATAATGTGCACTCACAGAAGTAGAAACACAGACAAACTACACCCTCTGCCAGAAAGGCTGGTGGCTGAGTGATGTGGTAGTAACCTCTCCTCTGTCCACTGGTCCAACGCCAAGGCTACTTGGACCAAAGAAGAAGAAACAGACATCATCTCAGTAGAAGTATCTTATGTTAATCGATCAAACACTTTGTATTAGGGGATTAGGCACCCTGAACCTAGTACAAAACAGGCAGCAGCGGAATTGCAAAGTTCCGAGGGCACGTTAAAGACGTGTTATAGTGCAGGGGAGAAGCTAAAGGCCCCCGTGTCTGATGAAGTATGAACTGACATACTGCCGTGGTACCAATCCAATCCAATCCAATTTATTTGTATAGCACATTTAAAAACAACAAAGTTGACCAAAGTGCTTCACAGTCAATAAAAAATGGCAAACACAACGTTTAGGCTAAAATAATGCACACGCTATATAATTCACACATAATAAAACATTAGGCTAAAATATCACAATATAGAACACACACAACCACAAACAAATACACACAGCAGACTCTAACAATTTAAAATGCTAGGGAGAATAGATGGGTTTTTAGTTGGGATTTAAACATTGGGAGTGTTTGGGCCAACCTAATATGGGGGGGCAACTCATTCCAGAGTTTAGGGGCTATAACAGCGAAAGCTCTGTCCCCCCTGTTCTTTAGCCTGGATTTGGGGGCAACAAGGAGGGACTGGTCAGCCGACCTCAGAGAACGTAGTGGGGTGTATGGGTGCAGGATCTCGGTGAGGTAGGATGGGGCCAGACCATTCATAGCTTTATAGGCAAACAGTAAAATCTTAAATTGTACTCTAAACTCCACAGGCAGCCAGTGGAGGGAGGCGAGGACAGGTCTGATGTGCTCCCATTTGCGTGTCCCTGTCAACAGTCGAGCAGCAGCATTTTGGACTAGCTGAAGCCGAGACAGGGAGGTCTGGCTAACGCCAACGTAAAGCGCGTTGCAATAGTCCAGCCGTGTAGACACAAAGGCGTGCATGACTCTCTCAAAGTCCTTTAAAGAGAGGAGAGGCTTAATTTTAGACAGTTGCTTCAGCTGAAAGAAGCTGGACCTAACCACCGAGTTAATTTGTTTGTCCATTTTAAACTCACTGTCTATTTTCACCCCCAGGTTGGTTACTATGGGTTTAACACATAACTCAAGGGGGCCCATGCCTGGAGGTGTGGTACCAGGCCCGCTTGGTCCGAACGTAATGACCTCGTTTTTTTTGTCATTGAAGTTTAAAAAGTTCAGAGCCAGCCAAGCTTTTATGTCACTGAGACAGTCTAACAGGGGTTGAATGTTGAGGTCACCACGTTTTAAAGGCAGATATATTTGTAGGTCATCTGCATAAAAATGGTACGAGATGCCATGCTTCTCGATAATAGATCCTAGGGGGAGCAGATATAGAGTGAAGAGTAAGGGCGCCAGGATGGAACCTTGAGGTACACCACAGGGGAGGGATGCAAGAGATGAATGGAAATTTCCTTGACTCACAGAAAAGCTCCTATCTGACAGGTATGACCTGAACCACTCTAGCGCAGTACCTTTGATGCCCACATGGTGCTCTAGGCGGGAGATGAGAATGTTGTGGTCTACTGTATCGAAAGCAGCTGTGAGATCCAACAGAACAAGGATGATGGAGTTTCCAGAGTCAGCTGCTAACAAAAGGTCATTGAACACTCTCAGTAGAGCGGACTCTGTGCTGTGGAGGGCTTTGAAGCCTGACTGGAATACCTCAAATATTCTATGTGTATTTAAAAAGGACTGTAATTGAATGGCTACCACTTTCTCTAAAATCTTAGAAATAAAAGGGAGCTTGGAGATAGGTCTAAAATTTGAAAAGACAGAGGAATCCAGACCAGGCTTTTTGAGTAAGGGCTGTACCACTGCCTGTTTGAAGCTTGCTGGCACCTCTCCTAGGGTCAAGCTACTATTGACTAGCATTTGGACATAGGGTCCAATGGTGTCCCAGACCTCTTTAAAAAACCGAGGGGGGAGAACATCAGTGGGAGAGCCAGATGGCTTCATTTGAGCCAGTGTTTTCTTCAGACAGGAGAGTGACACTGGCTCAAAATGATTAAAAACAGCAAAGCAATTTACAGTCATAGAGGGGTCAAAAGAAGGAGGTAAAATACAGGCTCTAATAGTTGCAATCTTGTCAACAAAGAAATTTAAAAATGCTTCGCAGGTTTCAGCAGAGGCTACACTACAACTGGATTGGGGGGGGTTTAAAACAGAGTTAAGAGTGCTGAATAGGACACGGGGTTTGTGACAATTGTTTTCAATTATGTCTGCAAAATATTTATTTTTTTGGGCTTTGGCAGTATTCTGATATTCACGCCAGCTATCCTTTAAAATATCATAAGAAACCTGCAACTTATCTTTCGTCCATTTTCGTTCAGCTTTCCTACACTCCTGTCGAGCGGCCCGAGTGATATCATTAACCCAAGGCTCGGTTTTAGGCTTGGGGCGCCTATCTTTGAGGGGAGCGACAGTGTCAAGAGTATTATGACAGATGGAGCGAAATCTAGAGTTAATCTCCTCTGTGTTACAGTCTGAAAAATCTGAGACACTCTCGATTGCAATATTAAAAGCGACAGAGAACTGAGCGACAGTAGAGGGTTTAATCATACGACAAGGTCGGGAAGGTGCACTTTCTATAGTGATATGACACGGGATAGAGATCTCAAATAAAATGGGCATGTGATCAGAGAATATAGCATCACAAATTTCAACGTTAGAAACAGGTAAACCACAGGATAAAATCAAGTCCAGAGTGTGTCCATGTTTCTGTGTGGGACCAGTCACAGACTGCACCAGATTAAAAGTGTCAATAAGATTTAAAAAGTCCCCTGCCAACGGCTTCGTAGGACAGCAGACGTGAATGTTCATGTCTCCTAGGATCAGGACACGGTCATACTTTGGCATTATGTCAGACAGGAGTTCAGAAAAGTCATTTATAAAGTGCTTGTTGTATTTAGGCGGGCGGTATATCAGCGCGCACAGAACGGGGTGAGAGCGGCCCAGCTCAAACAAATTAATTTCAAAACTGGTGAAGGAGGGAGACGAGAGTTGACGACAGTCAAAACTGTTTTTAAACACAGTCGCCACACCTCCACCTCGACCAGTGGTTCTCGGCGAGTTGAAATATGAGCAGTCAAGCGGCAAAAGTTCTGAGAAATGGCTTAACTCACCAACCCGCATCCAAGTCTCTGTGATGCATAAAAAATCCAGCCCGTAGGAGGTGAAATAATCCTTCAATATGAAGGTTTAATTTATTAGCGATCTCGCGTTCACCAAGGCAATCTTGGTAGGAACCACCGGGTCAAGAACAATAGATTTCCGGGGTGCGCGTCTTAGCGGCCGGAGACTCCGGGGATTCACTCCACCTCTGCGGAGACGGGGTGAACAGAAGCGAGGGGGCTGGGTCTCGTCGGCTGGGCTGAAACTGACAGGTATCAGCCAGGCGCCGACAGGTTCCAGGGAGCGGCATTGAACAAAGCCGTTGTGTAATAATCCGATTTTGGCCAAATTTCCCCGAGTAGACCTCCGTCTAGTCGGTGTGGCTGTCACATGTAAGTATGCAGGCAGTATGAGGTACGTTGATGACAATCCACACCTAGCAGAGGGGCGTAAGAGACAACCTCTGTGAACAGGCAAGGCTGGTGAAAACGGTCAGTTTCTATACCCGTAGCAAGGTGGGATAGGGATCAAACGTCGATTCCTAACCGGGCGGTTAACAGCTACTACGGGGTCCTGATTAGATGCAGGACTAGGGATCGCTATCGACTGGGTCACCGGCCGGTCGGATCGTAGATGGCATTAAGACCATAAGAGATGGCTGCCGCGTCTGGCTCAATGTACAGTCAGGCCACTATAAGCTGAAACCGAATGAGTTAGTAAGCGAATAGTGCTTTCTGTGATCAGTGTTTTTGAAAAGAAAGCACTAGGAAGCAGAGGCAGAGGGTCCTTCGCTCAGAGGAGTCGGGGGGGGAAGGAACTCAGCGGAAAGGGATCCAGCCTGGAGCTGCGCCCGAGAGAGAGGGAGGCTCGAAGGATCTAAGTGTACCACCATTGATTGTGCACTAAAACCCATGGCTGATCTAGCTATAACTGTACTTATGGTAGTAAAATTATGTTTTAATGTAATGTATGTATGTACTCAGACAAGAATCAGACCACACTGAATCTCATTGTGAAATAGGGCTGTGATTTGCCTCGTCACCATAGTACAATAAATCACCCACAGGTACTGGTCAGTGGTGCTTGGGCAAATCGGTTTCATAGCGGCAACACTTAAGCGGCAGGGAGGCTATTTGGGAGTCTGCTTGATTGTTATGCCTTAGTGAGTCAATGAGGTCTGAATCAGCTATAAAGGAAAATATGTAATCAAAAATCAGTATGATAACCAAGAATGATTTGTTGTGTTAACAGATTTACTGTGAATAAAATGTCTTATACTTAGTCTTTACACTGATTAATGTTGATTAATGTTCCTCTGAAGTTTGTATTCCTAAAAGCTTAGGAATACAACACCACCAAATGTAACACACGTGCCAAAGGGAAAGGAGCATCAAGTGAATTTTACCCACTCCAGAGAAAATGGAGGGGATGTTTATCACGTGATGTTCTGTTCTGCTAAGTCTCCCTCCAAGCTATAGTCATCATTTTGATGCTCACCAAGGTTGTAAGATGGCGTCTTGCTATCTGACCAGATGGAGCCTGGCAACAGACGTTAAGAACAAATGGTGTGTGAATGTGACTGGCAAAGTCACACAGGGGCTAAACAAGCGCCAGATCAGATAAAAGTGGCGGCCAGGCATCGAGGACTACTGGCTGCTAGAAAGTTGATCTCATTTTGCGGTTTAGAACTAGGGGATCAAAAATGTTTTAAGTCATCATTCAATGTTTAGATTGATAGCTACCATGTGTAGAAAATGAATGTGATTATGTTCAGGTAGAGGAGGCTGACATCATTTTACCTCTCCTCTGTTCAAAGGGAGATTTATTTTTTGGCTCAGTCATCCTGTCCCGTTGTTGGATTCGGGAGGTTGTTGGGATAGTTGCTTGGATAGTGACAGGCTAATTTCTGCCTGAATTTAATCACTCCTTGCCACCTCTCGGCTCTCACTGGGACTTAGCACATAATAACTAATCTGGAAATGAGCCTATGGAGGCTCAAAGGGGGAAATGTAGTGAAAAAATATAGATTATGCATTATTTATATATCATTACAAACCACTGTATGGCCTACCATGGGTAACAATTGTGTTAATATGTTTTTCTGTGTTAGGATGACTTGCAAAAAACAGTTCTAATGTTCCTCTTGAACCAGAACAAACGTGCACACATCACACATCTGTGGCCTTACAGTCAAGGACACACACGCAGGAAAATAGATCCATTCACACTTTTCAATAGATGGTTGTTTTCAGTGGCAGGCAGTGTGGGGGCCTGATTGCAAAATAGCTATATTCCTCACATTCAAGGACACACTTTGAAGTGTCCAATGAAACTGGAGGAAAAAACCAAAACAAGCGCATGCACCTCGCAGATGTGCACCCTCCTCTTTAGATGCACACACACACACACAGGCAACCAGATGAATACACACTTCTTTGTTTCTCACTCGTCTGAAAAGATAAGAAACTCCCTTAACATTCCGTGGGGCCAGCCTGTTAAAATGTCTACGCAAACGAAAAAAGTGTGAGCCATAGAAGTGTGTGTGTGAAAAGTTCAAGAAGCTTATTAGATCCAAAGAATACATTTTCCCTTTTCTTTATATACATCAGTATTAAGGATTATATTACTACAAAAGAATCTTGCATATTATAGAGAAAATGTTAACTTGTATTCCATAATGCACCCACATGTAAACTGTAGACTGTGGAAATAAGAACATAAAATCTTAAATTTGTATTATTTAACCCATTAGATCATTGTATTATTGTGTATTGAACTACTATTGTCATACCATGGCCAGGGCGTTTCTAATATAATTAAATCATAGCATTTCATCAAAACTACAATATGAATGAATGTCATATGTAATGCTTAACTAAAACCAGCAGAGGCCGCTGTTGACTATGGAAAAAACATCTCCCAGGGGGTGGAGAACGACTTTTAAGACCCACAGAGGGCAGGGTTTAAGGAAAAGATAAAAAGAAGAGTTGTCTGAACTTACTGAATGTGTTTAGTCTCTGTCACTGTGCTTACTTACCGTCTCGTGGGAGTGCATGGAGTTGATGGACTTAGACTGGACCGTGTGATTGAGAGTGTACTTAGTTACGTGTGCTTAGTTGATCAGCCTGGGTATTTGTATTCATGCAAATCTTTCTGTAATAAATCAAGTTATATCAGGCTCTGGAATGTAGTGTCTATTTGGATGAAAGTTTCAACTACGTGTATTGGAATGGTCCTGACCCCTCCCGACAGGGCGGTGAAAGGATTGTTTTATTTACAACACAAGGATATATGTGGCTTACTAAACTACCTCAAGTCAAAATAACAGGATAATTACCTTGATCCAAAATTAGATTGTTCATTGGTTCAGTCATTCCTACATTCTAGGACTCCGTAGTCCTTGGTAACGGTTAGCTAACGTTACTTGCCAGCAGTTTGGTAACGTTAGCCTACAGCAGCACTGTGGAGAAAATTTGAGGGAAGCCTGGGATCAGAGAGAGGAAAACATTAAGTGAACAAATTAGGGGCGAAACTCAAATAATGAAAATGTTCCGAAAATATATCTAACATAAATATTTTTGCAGCTAACATAACGTTACATAAAACTAAGCACGTAAGTTAATGTTAACATCGTTAGCTAGGCAAACGTTATTTATTTTCAGACGAGAGGGTAACATTAACGTTATGCAATCACACTAGTTGTGGTGGGGGTTATCGTTATCTCCCTAAGCGAACAGCACACTCCAGCTAAAAAGCCTTACAAATGAAGGCACAGCTATCTCAGTTACAATATTTAAAACATATACAGGTGCAGCTCAAAAAATTTGAATATCGTGAAAAAGTTCAATATTATTTGTCACTCATTTCAGAAAGTGAAACTCATATATTATATAGATTCATTACACCTAGAGTGAAATATTTCAAGCCTTTATTTCTTGTAATTTTGATGATTATGGCTTACAGCTAATGAAACCCAAAATTCAGTGTCTCAGAAAATTTGAATATTTTGCTTTAACATATTTTTAAAGTATAATATTTAATATTTGGTCGCATACCTTTGCATGCTGTTACTTCATGAAGTCTGTGACCAATCAACATCAAAAGACTCTCGATATCGTATTTTCAGGTACTGTTACAAGCGATACTATAACCTCTCTGCATTTGAACTGATCTCTATGGGAATTTGGGGGTGAGACTATATTCAGCTGTAAATGACACTGGTACAGTATGGAACACATGGCTGGCTAAATGGCTGTAAGTCATCAAGGGTCTGAGCTATTGAACGAGCCCAAAACCATCACTCTGTTGCCAGATATGAAGTAGATGTGGATGGATCACTGCAAGGGTTATTTCTCCTGAATCATTTTCCTATAGAACTCTATGGGGGGAAAAGTCAGGAGAAACAACCCTTATATGGGCTCAAATAGAATTCCCATGGTTTGGTGGGATTCGTCGATAGTATGAGCAGGGGGAGTGATTTTTGCCCTGATGTTTTCTATTTTTTCCACAAAAAAAGTCAGGAACTTCTCACAATGTTCAACAGAGGCTTCAGATGGAACATTTGGGGAGGGATTTAGAATATGATCAATGGATTTAAATAGAAGTCTTGAATTCTGATTATTTTCAGAAATCAGATTGGAAAAGTATTTTGTTCTCGCATTTTTAACTGCCAGATTATAATTTTGAAACAGGTCCTTCGTTAGGAGATAATGAACTTGTAGTTCAGATGCTTTCCATTTCCGTTCCGCTTTTCGTCGTTCCCTTTTTAATTTGAGTATGTGGTCATCGTTGAGCCACGGCATGTTTTTTGAGGACTTTGACCTACTTTTGAACGGAGAAATAGCATCAAGTATGGTCAGGCATGTGCTATTGAAGTCGTTTACTAATTTTTCAGTGTCTAATATCCAAGTTAGATTTACTTTACAATTTTCAAAAGCTGAAGAGAACCGTTCAGCTGTTTGACCATTTATAATGCGAGAACGAAAAAAGCGTTTGTCATTTTTTTCAATAGAGGGAAGTTGAAGAGCAAAACTAATACTAAGGTGATCGGAGACACAGATATCCTTCATCACCATACTATTAAGGTTCACACCAAGAGTAAATACGAGGTCAAGAGTGTGTCCCTTATTATGAGTGGGTCCTGATACATGTTGTACAAAGTTGAAAGACTCCATAATATTTAAAAATTCTGAGGTGAGAGGATTTGAGGGGATATCAATATGAATATTGAAATCACCTGCGATTACAATTTTATCGTGTTTCAGGACAAGAGTGGATAGTAATTCTGGAAATTCTAACATGAAGCCATTGCTCAGTTTAGGAGGGCGATAAACCACTACACCAATGATCGGGGATTGACTGTGATTGCTGTAATATTTCATCAGCCATGAAGAATTCACACAAAACCTATTGTAAAACTACAGTAACATGCTGTATTCAGCATAAACAGCTAAGTTCTGTTCATAATACAGTAATATTGCTGTTAAAACAAGTAACATTTCTAACAGTGTATGGTTTCATTATTTTTTTACGGTCTATGGTCTTTACAACTGAAGCCTTCCCCCCTCGTCAATAACATGTTCTTAATGTTATTCGAATTTGTAGATTAAGCTTTGTAGCTTACCTGTGCACTCACATGTTAATTGGATTCTGCAGTAGCTACAATCCAGATTTTTTATGTTAAATTCATGTTTTGTCCATGTCGATGTTCCACTGCATCCGACACAGAACAGAAGGCAGACCAGAAAGTAGCTAGCTAATAAAGTTGCTAACCCTGGTCGAAATAGACCCTTTTACAGACAACGTCATAACAACAACAACATGCGCACGTACACTGTAACTGGAGGCAAAACAATCTGTTATTTCTCCAAACAGCCAATGAGACCGCACATTTATAGCTAGCTGCTTCTAAATTAAACAAACTGCTAAAATGCCATCATCCTGTTGCGTCTTTGGTGCCAAAACAATAAGACGAAGGAGGGAAGCCTTAGATTTTACAGGATACCTTCAGTACCTCCAGATTAAAGCAATTCACTGAGCAGATTCATATTGATAATACCCGGGTGTGCACACTTCATCAGGCAAAGTTAATGAAAAACCGGGACACATGGACAAATTATTTTTGGTGGGGGGTGTTGTTGGGAATTCCATTGGTTAATCTCCTGTAAACTGATATGTATTACTTATATTGAAATATGTATTGGAATATATCATGTGACAATCCTATAAACTGATATGTATTACTTATATTGAAATATGCATTGGAATATATCATGTGACAATATATATTGATTGTATCTGAATATGTATCTATGAAATGTATCATGTGCACCAAAACACAATAAAATATATAAGGTATAATGTTAGAAACACATAATACACTTTCACAGCAGGTATAATGTGAGCACAAAAGCACATAATGTTAGATATGGAAGCACGCTTTCACAGCAGCACAGCACCTGGTATTTTTTAAGGGCCGGTTGGGAGGTGTGGGAATGCGAGAGCACCTGATATTTTTTAAGGGTCGAGTGGGAGGCTTGGGAAAGCCTGATGCTGAACCACTATGAAGCATGAAAAGGCAGACTAATTAAAATGCACAGTCACACAAAAACACATAAAAAATAATGAGGAGAGTTTACAAAAAAAGAGAGCAATCATAATGACATGAAGGTATTATTCATTTTCGGTGCTTTCCAGAGTTCAGTTTAAGGTTTCCATCCACTATGGTTTAAAACCAAAAGGTCAAGAAAGCAAACAGACACTGGGCATGCGCGGACATGCGCATTGAGGAAACCATCTTGGCTTGAGAAGAGATACCTGATGGACAATCTGATAAGAAACTGTATAAAATGGACTGTACCTAATGAATTGTTGAGCATCTCTGCAGAGGGGCTACGACTTTGTTTTTGTGGTATACGGAATAAAGTCTGATATTCTCTGAGACGACTGCTTCATCCTCTTCATTTGAACACTTAGAGAAATTTGAGAGCAAAAGTTGAGAACTCTGAATTTTCTTGAGAACTCTGAAAATCTTGTCGCTTGGAAACCACGACAAACTTGGCGTCACGAGAACAAGATAGGACCAAGGCCAGTTGCGGTGCAGACGGGAGGAAGAGACAGGGGAGGGTCCTTCCAGCCGGCTAATTGACAGAAACCAAGGTAAGCGAAGTTAATCTTATATCGCTTGAGAATACCTTGTTGAAATATATTTATAGATATAGTGGGGGGAAAAAGGCTCTCTCTCTCTCTCTCCCTTTCCCTGCTAAAAAACAGTGACCAGACACCTTGCCTATTAAAAAATCCTGTGCAAAAGTAAAGATAAAGTTTGATAAAACATTGTGTAAAAGAGGACGGTGGTAATCTGAGAGAATCATTGCGCAAGCGATATTTTGTATGAAAGTGAGTGAAAGAGTAACACCTGGGCAGAGGTCGCTATATTGAACGCTAACTGCAGGTGTTGGAGTGAATGGAAGTTTGGGTGGTCAGAGCTACAAACTTGAAGTCAGCAATAAAACGTACGGAGTGAGAGAAGAGTGTTGTGTAAAAGGGGGTCCACTGAGAGACCAGAGAAGAGTGTTGTGTAAAAGGGGGTCCACTGAGAGACCAGAGAAGAGTGTTGTGCAAGAGGGGGTCCACGGAGAGACCAGAGAAGAAGCGTGCGTGCTGATAAAGAACGAATGATGATGTAATAAATTACTGTTTTAAAATTTGTTGATACAAGATATGCATTTTGAGGTTTTGACGTATCATGAAAACGGGAAAATAACTGAAAGACATATACACGAAGAAGGTTGTGAATTGGTAAAAAATAATAAGTATATAATAGAAAGAAAAATCAAAGGAGAAATAGAACTTGCATTTGAAATTACGAGAAGTGAGTGGCATGAAGCAAAATTAACGGCAATGTTACACGGACGGTTTGTGCAAAAATTTGTAGTAATAGAGAGAGTTATAAACATTAATAAAGAGAAAGAAAATAGTAGAACAAATTAATAACTTAATCTGTTGTGTGGATAAAATTGGGGAAATAAGGTGCATAATAAAAAGTTATAAGCTAATAAACGGGAAAAACTAGAACTTGTATGGGAAAATACACAGCGTGAGTAGCACGCAGAAAAATTTAAGGCTATATTACAAGGAAAGCTTGTTCAGAAAATTAGAATAACAGAGTGATAAAGAATAATAAGGAATAAATAAGGTAAAAAGAATAAATGGTATAATATGAACATTTATTTGATATCTGAACAAACATATGGTGTCTGAATAAGAAAAGTATTTTAAGCATTTCAAGTGTGTTAAAAAAGAACTCGGATAATTTGGAAAAAGTCGCGCGAATGAATACGTGAAATAGAATATAAAAAATAAAATAAGAAAGGGATATAAAATACTGCATTTACATTAGTGCGAGTGAGAAATAATTTAGGAAATAATCTAAGTGATAAAAGAAAGTAAAACAATAAAATACGTAACAATGGAACAAATATACAAAAGGTATAATAATTTATAGAATAAGTTAAGAATTATCGGTTAGGCAGGGGACTAGGCCCCCCGAACCTAGCCGCTAACAGGCGGCGGCGGAACTGCAAAGTTCCGAGGGCACGTTAAAAACTATCTATCTATTAGATGCAGGACTGGGGATCGCTATCGACTGGGTCACCGGCCGGTCGGGTCGCATACAGCAGTAAGACCAAGAGTGGCTTCCCTGTGGTGGAGCACCTGGGTGGCTTCCCTGTGGTGGAGCGCCTGAGTGGCTTCCCTGTGGTGGAGCGCCTGGGTTGCATCCCTGTAGTGGAGCACCTTAGTGGCTTCCCTGTAGTGGAGCACCTGAGTGACTTCCCTGTAGTGGAGCACATGGGTTGCATCCCTGTAGTGGAGCACCTGGGTGATGTCCCTGTAGTGGAGCCCATGGCCGCTGCGCTCGGCTCAATGTACAGTCAGGCCACTATAAGCTGAAACCGAATGAGTTAGTAAGCGAGTAGTGCTTTCTGTGATCAGTGTTTTTGAAAAGAAAGCATTGGGAAGCAGGAAAGCTGAATTTCCTTTCACTCAGAGGAGTTTGGGGAAAGGAATTCAGCGGAAAGGGATCTAGCCTGGAGCTGCGCCCCAGACAGCGGGAGGCTCGAAGGATCTAAGTGTGCCTGAACAAAACATATGGTGTTTAAATAAATAGGAAAAAGTTTTAACAATAGTTTAAAGTAAATTTTAAAAGATTGAAAGAATTCTAGAAATAAAACTGTGACTAAAGTATGATAATTAAAATATAAAAGAAGCATAAGACTACTGCATTTAAAGATAAATAACGAAAGTGAGGAATAAAAATTATATGAACTAGTTGAAGTTAAAAAGACAAGAGTAATTAAAAGAAAGGAGGAATGATAACTATAAATACGCATTGGTTAATAGAAAGAAGAGGTGGTTTATTTTGTGAGAAACACTCAATACGCTGGGAGTCAAAAACGGACCACGAATTACCGAGTAATGAGAATGCAGTAAGAGACCAGTGGATGGTGCGAACAATAAACAGTTATACTGAGTTCAGAAGAACTCTGAAAGTATACACTGAATATAAATTAAACCAAGAAAAGTGGGAGGAATTTCGAGCTAAATATTGGAGCAGGATAGTAAAAGAAGAAGATTAAGAATCCTGTAATAAATTGTTAAAAGGCTGAATAGAAATAAAAATAAAATAATGGGTACACCAGTAGAGAAACTGGGAAAGCGTTGTCCAGCCCTAGAAAAAGATATAGTAAAAATATCTGCAAAATGGGAAAAAAGAACTAAAAAAGGAATCACACGTTGGCCAAAAGAAGGAACATTTGATCTGGCAGTGTGTGAAGAAATGATTGGGATGGTGATGAATTACAGAGCAAAATATAAGTCAAAGAAGAGGACTGAAAAAAGAAAGAAAGAATTGGAAGTGTTGAAAATGTTTAAAGATGCAGGAATGGAGCTGTGCCGAGCCTACAGGGGAAAAGGAGGAAAGACAACGACCCAGGCCAGACTGCCTCTGGAAGACCCAAACCAGCCACCGCCATATTCAGGAAGAGACAACCAGCAAAAGGAGGAAAAAGGTATTTACCCAATAATAAAAGGAGTACTGACTGTAGCAGGGCCATTGGAATTAGAACCAACAGAAGACGAGAAGAAAGAAAAAGATGAAATATGGAAACAAATGGTGGAAAGGGAAAGAATAATAAATGAAAGGGAACAGAGGGTAGAGACTGGTATGGAGACGGAGAGGGAAAGAATAAACAAGCAGCGGAAAGACATAGAAAGAGATGAAGAACAGAGACAGAGAATGTGGCTGAATATGGAAAAAGAAAAACAGAAAAGAGAACAGGTAATAAAAGACGAACGGAAGGAGATGATAAAACAGGCACGACAGAGAGAAGCAGATCTCAAGTTAAGAGAAGAGCAGGTGGAAGAAAGGGAGAGATTAGGGCCAATAGAAAGGGAGGATGAGGAAAGGAGCTATGAGAGGAAAAAAGAAGCAGAGAAAAGGAGAAAGTGGCAGGCAATCAGGCAGTATAGGGAAAGAAGAGGAGAGGAGGTAGGATACTCCTGGACAATACCTGCGCAGATAGATTTAGATGATGAAGAAGAGAAAGGTGAGGAAGAAGAAGGAGAGGGAGTGCAAGAGAGGAGGCAGCGAGAGGAGGAAGAAGAGGAAGGAATAAGACAGATAGAGGAGGAAGAATTAATACGGATACAAGAGGGAGAAATACTGCAGCCGCGTAGAAGTGAGAGGGAAAGAAAGCAGACAAAGAAATATGGAGCGTGGAAAATAAATCCACTGTTGGTTAAGGGACAGCAGCGACAATATATTCCCTGGGGTTCTCAAGACCTCCAAAATCTGATCACATCCCTGCCAGAAATACAGGATGGAGCGGCCATTTGGATAAGGAAGCTGGAGGAGGAAATGGTGGGAAAGATGTTGGCGCTGGGAGATGTAAAGGCCCTACTCGGAAAGGTAGTGGGGAGAGAAAAAATGCTGGATATAATGCAGCAGGCAGGATTTCATGTGCAAGGGGCCAGAGGAGTGGGACTCGCTGGTGTGGATGGAAATCCATTCGACCCATACAGAAAACAGGTGTGGGATGCCCTGAGGAAGGCCTACCCCACAAGACCGAGCACAGCAATGCTGAAGGGAGTGGCCATGACAGAGGGGGAGTCTCCAGCAGCCTATGTGGAGAACCAATACAGAAACTGGAGAATGACACTGGATAAAGACATTCAGGGAGATCCCATTATGACAGCAATGTTTCGCACAGCTATCCTAGAAGGGCTGCCACAACATGCCAAAAGCCGCCTGGAGGAGGTAGTGGGACTGCCTTCCATGCAGCACAGAGAGTTTGTGGACCATGTGATCCATGCGGTGGAAAGATGTCGCCTGGAAGAAAAGAAACAAAGTAACCAGGAACGAGAGGTGCAGAGAAAACTTTTCCAGATGCAGCTGGAAGATCTGAAAAGCAGAGAAAAGAGCAGGAATAAAGAAAAAGAAAAAGACAAAGACACAAAGAAAATAGCACCCATCATGGCAGATTTCACATGGGAAGAGCCAGAACCCCCATTCTCTGAAAGAGGAAGAGGCCCGAGCGGACCCCAGCCGACCGTCATCTATAATTTCGCTGGAGTTCCTCCGCCAGCATTCCCGACACCAATGTGCGTTCAAGGAGCAATACAGGGAGCCCCGCCACAGAATTGGGGGCAGGGGAACAAAGGAGGAACTGGACAGAACTCAGGGAATAAAGGACAAGGGAATCAGAATAGAGGACAAGGTCAAGGAGGTTATGTGCAGAATCAACAGGGACCCCCTCAGGGTCCACCAGTGTGCTGGGGGTGTGGGCAAGCAGGGCATCTAAAGAGAAACTGCCGTAATGGCCCCCCACAGCAGCAGTATCAGCAACAGCCACAACAGCAGTATTTTCAGGCAGGACCAAGTCAGCAGCTGCCACAGCAGCAGGTACAGCAGTATCAGAAAGAACTCCAAGGGCCTTGGATTCCAGCACAAGCGCAGGGTCCTGTAAATTATGTAGGTAACCAATAGGGGTGCCCAGAGAACCCAGGTAAAGTGGGACAGCATGTGTTGATAACTAATAATGCAGATCAGGAACCCATGATAAATGTAGAAATAGCAGGTAGAATAGTACCCATGATGATAGATACAGGGGCTACTGTTACATGTATTCAAAGAAAATATGCAACCCACTTACCACTGTCAGGCCAATATGTAAAGACTGTAGGGTTCTCGGGGAAAACACAGTTAATTCCATTGACAGTACCAGTGCCAGTAAAAATAGGTAAGAAAGAGACTACTATACCATTAGTAGTATGTACTAACACTCCAGTGAATTTATTAGGTAGAGATGCTATTTTAGATTTAGAGCTGCAAATACACTGCGGAAAAAAAGGAATTAATCTAACAGGGATGTATGGAGTGCAGAAAGAAGAAGATAACGAGTGGGCAAATGTCTACTGGTTGGGAGAGATAGAAGAGCAAGTGAGGGCACAGGCCTGGAAGAAATGGGGAAAGTATGTAGAAGTGCAAATACCTGAAGCAACATGGCCTGAATTAAAAATGCATTGTACTATGAGATTTGATCCCACTCATGATACTAAATTAGAACAGAAATGGGCCTTGGAAAAAGGAGATGAACAATGTATTAGGTCCACAGCACTTATCATTGGACCCGAGGGAGCTGCCCTAAGGGTGGAGGAAACAGAATGGACACAAATGTGGTTTAACATAAAAGGAGCAGTACCCCATGTGACATTAAAAGTAAATCCTGACTACAGATCAAAAGACTTAGGAATAATGGTAAAAAGAGCAGAAAACATGCAGTTCTATCGCACAGAAAACATGAGAATTTGGATGTCTGAAGACCAGACGATGATGAAAATAACAACTGAAACACACATGACAGGAAAACCAGAAGAAGTGAAAATTCAAATTAAAGGATCCAAACGATGGGTTCAAGAACAAAAAGAAGAACGGCTAAATACACTCCCAGAAAAATTATGGTCACAGCATGACACCGACGTGGGTAGGGTGAGATCAGCTAACCCAGTTGAGATAAAACTTAAAGAGGGATGTAGGGGTCCATATAGACCCCAGTATCCCTTAAAAAAGGAAGCAATAGAAGGAATCAAGGAAACCATTGAAGGTTTGTTAGAAGCAGGTGTGTTAAGAAAAACAGTGAGCTCATGTAACACTCCTCTGCTACCAGTACGAAAAGCAGATGGAGTAAAATGGAGATTAGTGCATGACCTAAGAGCAGTGAATGATGCAGTACAGGATACATTGGCAGAAGTGCCAAACCCGCATATGTTATTAACTAATATTCCGACTACAGCGAAATGGTTTACTGTGATAGATCTGTGTTCAGCGTTCTTTAGTGTGCCGTTAGAAGCAAGAAGTCAGGAGTTATTTGCGTTTACTTATGCAGGACAGCAGTATACATATACTAGGATGCCGCAGGGGTACAAACATTCACCGCATGTTTTTAATCAAGTAGTAAGAGCAGATCTACAGGGTTTAGAACTAAAAAGTGTAGTTCTACAATATGTAGATGACTTATTAGTATGTTCAAATTCACGAGAACAATGTGAAATAGACAGCTTAAGGCTCTTAGAGAAATTAGCACAGGGAGGACACAAGGTGTCCAGGAAAAAGTTACAATACTGTCAAACAGAAGTAGAATACTTAGGAAGAAAAATATCATTTGGATGTAAAAGTATAGCTGAAAAACAAGTGGAAGCTATAGTGGCTGTGCCAAAGCCAGAAACAGTAGGCCAAATGATGACATTCCTAGGTATGACTGGATTTAGTGCAGATTGGATAGCAGATTATGCAGAGAAAACACACCCACTGAGGAAAATAATGAAAGAAGTAGGGCAAGACAATTTGAGAAATAAATTAAAGTGGGATGTGGATGCCGACACAGCGTTTGAAAGCATCAAAAAGGAGCTAATACAGGCTCCAGCCCTAGCCTTACCAAACTATGACAAGACATTTGAAATGTATGTGTCAACAAAGACAGGAGGATTTGCTACAGCAATGTTACTGCAGGAAACCTGCAAAGGAAGGAAAAAGCAGCCTATAGCTTATTACAGCACTAAGCTAGATGAGGTGGCATTAGGCTATCCACCCTGCTATCAGGACTTAGCAGGAGTGTGGTGGGCCTATGAAAAGGCAGTAGCAGTAACAATGGGATATCCAATAACAATATATACTCATCATAAGGTAGCAGAAATGATTGAACAAGGTAAATTTGTGCTAACCCCAGCAAGGATTCATAACTATTACATGTTAACGGTATATCCAGACATAACCATAATGAAATGTGATAAAGTAAATCCAGCAGAATACATACCTTTGGCACATGAGGGAACACCTCATGAATGCGTCCTAGAAAGCAAGGAGTTCATGAAACTCAGAGCTGATTTACAATCAGAACCATTGGAAGAGGAGGGAAAGAGAATACTCTTCGTAGATGGATCCTGTTATATGGATCATGAGGGAAATCATGCAGGATATGCAATAATAGAAAAGAGAGGGACAGAGTGGGTAACGTTAGAGGCAGAAAGATGCTCTCAACCATGTTCAGCTCAATTGGCAGAAATAAAGGCTTTAACTAGAGCATGTGAAATAATGGCAGGACAGAAAGCAGACATATATACTGACTCAGCGTACGCACACGGAGTATGTCATTTGTTTGGAGCAGTGTGGAAAAATCGTGGCTTTCTAAAAAGTAATGGCAGTGACATACAATACAAGGAACAAATCCTGGAGCTAATAATAGCTATGTTAAAACCAGAAAAATTGGCGATAATAAAGTGCCAGGCACACAAAAAAGGCAATGATTTTGTAATCAAGGGTAATAACAAAGTGGATGAAATAGCAAAACAAGCTTCAGGGTGCAAAATGGCTATTATTGCACCAACACAGACATTAGTGGTACATTCAGCTCCAACTTTGGAGGATGTGAAAGATATGCAGCAGGCTGCTGCTGAAAATGAAAAGGCAGAGTGGGAAAAGAGGGGGGCTAACGAAGGGCAAGATGGCTTTTGGAGAAATACAGAAGGGCTATTAATAGCTCCAACTCCCCTACTAACCCTACTAATAAGTGAAGCTCATGGAGTGGATCACTGCGCGCGAGGTGAAGTAATGCGATCAATTAAAAGAGAAGGATTTTGGTCACCATACTTGCAGAATTTGGTTGATTACCAGCTGAGCATATGTACAGTATGTGCTCAGAACAACATTAGAAAGGGGTTAACAGCACCCATAGGCCATATACCAGTACCAGAAGGACCGTTTAAACATCTGGTGATGGATTATGTGGACATGCTAAAAAAAGTGAGAGGAAAGAGATATATGTTGGTAATAATAGACAGATTCAGCAGGTGGGTGGAAGCAGTTCCATCCAAAGACCAGGGAATGGGAACTGCAGTAAAATTTCTGATTAACGAGGTAATTCCTAGATTTGGTATACCTGCTATGATAAGCTCTGATAATGGACCTGCATTTGTGGGAAATGTTATTAAACAGGTAATGCAAGCAATGAGAGTCAAACAAAGGTTTGGATGCGTATATCACCCCCAATCGCAGGGGATAGTGGAGCGCATCAATGGAACTTTGAAAGCCAAGATAAACAAGATTTGTCAGGATACAGGGTTAAATTGGATAGATGCATTACCTTTGGCACTAATGAAGTACAGAATGCAACAGAACAGAGTTACTCACCTTAGTCCACATGAGATGTTGACAGGGCGAACAATGCCAGCACCTACACTAAGGGGGCCCTCAGGAGGTCCTAACTTAGAGGTATTGGAGTTAGAGCTAAGGGAGTACATGAAACAACTAACTGCTATACATCAGACTATATCTGAACAGGAAAGAGCAAACGAGCAGGAGAATCCGGAAGAGGAGCATCACCTGAGACCTGGAGACTTGGTTTACGTCAGGAAATTCAGAAGACGGTGGAACGAACAAAGGAGAGAAGGACCATTCCGAATTGCCAGAACATCACCTACAGCTCTACAAGTAGAGGGCAGTAACCTGTGGTATCATTTAAATCATTGTACAAGAGCAGTAGGAGGAGAGTTGGATAATGAACAAGAAAGAGCCCAGGGAGATGATGGTGATGACCACCATTCAGAGCAAGAAGGGGAGGAGCCAGGTGCTCAGCAGGGTGGGGAAGATGAGTTACAGGAAAGGGATGACGAGCAGCCTGGGCCTAGTGGGATTACTAATGTACCTCAGCGGGCTAGTAGTGATGATACTGATAGGGGTTCCGAGGGTCAGCTCCCAGGGAATGACGTTGGGGGGGCTGAACCTAAGCAGGCTGAATTGGACCGAGCTGATGCTGTTAGCGCTGAAGGAGGATTGGAACAATTGGACTTCAGCGACCTCGTCACTTTGGACGTTACAAGCATTAATAGCCCAAGAGAAAATGTTTAATGAGGACATAAATCTGACAGAATGGTTGACGGACAATGACGATAGTGGTAGTGGAAGTGATAGTAAGGAGTATGATGACGATGCAACACCAGACATAGAAGTATTAACGGTGCCAGGGAACCAGAATAGTTCCGAAATAAATCCAGTAGACTTTGATAGCCAATGGATTATATTTGGTGCAATATTGATAATAATAGGGATAGGATTAATATGCATGCTGGGATTAGTAAAATTCGTAGAAAATAAGAAAAAAAGAGATGCCATAGCAGGACTTATAATGGTAACCATGGTGATTGTGTATGTATCAGCCTTATTGATGTACATAATGGTACAAAACGCACAAGTAAGACGGAAGAGAGAAGTAAGACAAATATGGTTAACTGATCCGGCTAACGATTTCTCATTAAACCAAGCGAAGACACACAGGTGGTGGAAATGGGCCAGATACACAGCCAGAGCACAAACTAAAGACAATTGCGTAGTATGCGCTAGAGCACAACCAACATATACGGTTATCCCCAACCCATATAACTACACCTGGTGTGCAACATATTTGAAAGATATAGCACATGGTGAGGACTATTACTCACAATGCCCTGTAGTATGCTTAGATAAATTAGGGTCATCACGAGGAGTTTATATAGAAAAGTACTGCAAACAGTGGGGGTTATACAGGGGAAGAGATGATGCACAGATTAATTTTCAGCGAAATAGGTTGTCTAACACCTCCTATGAGTGCTATACAGTAATAAATGGGGCAGCACCAATGGGAGATTTCAGAGGAAGGTGTCACAGGACATGGACATGTGACGCTTCAGACCCAAGACATGCTAAATCTGACTGTAATTTAGTACCAACAGATAGTGCAGAAGAAACTGCAGGACAAACCATAGTACCATACTGCCGACATATAATGTATGCAGATAGGAGTGTGGCAGATATGTTTTGGACGTGCGGTGATGGAGAATTATACAATGTTCTACCATTTAATTGGACAGGAACATGTGCTAGAGTAATGTTAATGGACCCAGTGGTGGTAATATTCCCTACCACAGAACGAAAACCTAGAAAAAGAAGAGCTTATACCTCTGATCCAGAAACATGGATAGATGCAATAGGACAACCCAGAGGAATTCCTAATAAAAATAAGGCGAGAAATGAAATAGCAGCAGGATTTGAGTCAATTTTCTTATGGATAACACCTAATAAGAATGTAGAGTGGATAAACTATATCTATTATAATCAGCAGAGGTTTATCAACTACACTGACGATGCGCTGACAGCACTGGGACAACAATTAGCTGCTACAAGCAGAATGACTTGGCAGAACAGACAAGCACTTGACTGGCTGTTAGCGGAAAAGGGGGGAGTGTGTGTTCTGTTCAAAGATGAATGTTGCACCTTTATTCCAAACAATACTGGTGATGGGGGAACATTTACCCAGGCTATGACTAAATTGAAAGGATTGAGAAAAGAAGTGACAGACAATGCAGGATATGGGCATGAGGTCTGGGACTGGTTAGATAACTGTTTTGGAAAATGGGGAGCATGGTTTGCTAAAGTGGGAGTTATAATTCTAGTAACAATTATTTGTGTGGCATTGTTGTTATGTTGCCTATTACCTGTTTTGAGATCTTTTCTCACCAGGGTTGTGGGAGCGTATCCTCTGGTGATCAAGACAACTCAAACCACAGAGGAATCTCCACTGGTACTATATTCGGTGACAAGGCAACAACTATTTGGCCAAGGAAACAACCACAAAACAGACACTGAGATGACCACGATTAGAATGACACAATATGAAAATGTGCAGTCACCTTACTATGATCAGCCAGAATATTACGCATAGAGTTGTAAGAGAAGTGCAACCTTTTTTGCCTTCCTAGAGAAAAAAGGGGAAGGTTTTTTGGCTGTACGTCTCAGGGCTCTTAGTCACCTCTGGAACAGGCAAAAGGGGCTATATTTACTTATATATTAGGAAAAGTAGCACACTGCACTATATAGCAGAACACTTAGCGTAGTTGCCACTTGACACCTGCTCCAGATATGACCGAGAACAAGGCAGAAATAAAATGTATATATGGGGGAGTAGGGTGTTCAGGTGATCACAAGCCTGACAGGGATTCACAATATTGGAGAGCGAGTTGTGTTGCAGACGGATATAAAAGAAAGTTCGTTTATACACTATCCTTTCTCTGACAGGTTCCGGTGATGAGTTGTGGATTAGCTCCCAGTGGTTACGTACTCTGGGTAACTCCTGGACCACTGGTGTGTTATGCAAGTATCAGTTGCCCCTCTTGTGGAACTGGGAATAGGAACCATATACTCAACATTTTTAAAGTCTCATATTTACTTTTATAAATCTTTAAAAAAATAAAAAAATAAAAAAATGTATACTAGCGCCAGATCAGTCAAAAGCGGCGGCCAGGCATCGAGGACTACTGACTGCGAGATAGTTGATCTCATTTTGCAGTATACAAACTATATTTAACTATATACTTTTAATTTTTACTTTTAGCCGCTGCAGGGGTACAGCAGTGTACCTGTAGGCTGAGACACTCTGCAGTGGAACTATAACCATATGTAAACCTCAGATAAGGTATGTATTTTAATACATAACTTATGGGAATATGACAGTGACAGAAAGGTGCTTAGTGTGGCTGCAAATATGTACCCTGAGTACGCTTGTTGCTGCCATACACCTAGAGTAAGTCGTGGAAGGATGATTAAAAGCCGGTGAGTTAAAAAAGGAAACATTGGTAAAGAGGGGGTCGGATATATGAACGCTCCCCTACAGCACTGTATATCTATACTGGAATTGGTGATGGTGAGGCTATGAAGCCTCAAAGGGGGGATTTGTTGGGAATTCCATTGGTTAATCTCCTGTAAACTGATATGTATTACTTATATTGAAATATGTATTGGAATATATCATGTGACAATCCTATAAACTGATATGTATTACTTATATTGAAATATGCATTGGAATATATCATGTGACAATATATATTGATTGTATCTGAATATGTATCTATGAAATGTATCATGTGCACCAAAACACAATAAAATATATAAGGTATAATGTTAGAAACACATAATACACTTTCACAGCAGGTATAATGTGAGCACAAAAGCACATAATGTTAGATATGGAAGCACGCTTTCACAGCAGCACAGCACCTGGTATTTTTTAAGGGCCGGTTGGGAGGTGTGGGAATGCGAGAGCACCTGATATTTTTTAAGGGTCGAGTGGGAGGCTTGGGAAAGCCTGATGCTGAACCACTATGAAGCATGAAAAGGCAGACTAATTAAAATGCACAGTCACACAAAAACACATAAAAAATAATGAGGAGAGTTTACAAAAAAAGAGAGCAATCATAATGACATGAAGGTATTATTCATTTTCGGTGCTTTCCAGAGTTCAGTTTAAGGTTTCCATCCACTATGGTTTAAAACCAAAAGGTCAAGAAAGCAAACAGACACTGGGCATGCGCGGACATGCGCATTGAGGAAACCATCTTGGCTTGAGAAGAGATACCTGATGGACAATCTGATAAGAAACTGTATAAAATGGACTGTACCTAATGAATTGTTGAGCATCTCTGCAGAGGGGCTACGACTTTGTTTTTGTGGTATACGGAATAAAGTCTGATATTCTCTGAGACGACTGCTTCATCCTCTTCATTTGAACACTTAGAGAAATTTGAGAGCAAAAGTTGAGAACTCTGAATTTTCTTGAGAACTCTGAAAATCTTGTCGCTTGGAAACCACGACAGTGTATGAAACCATATTTGAAAATATACTATGTTAACAGTTGTAGGCCTACTCTTTGATGCCTCTCTTACCTATATGTGTCCTGACATACTCGCAATGCCTGACGCAATTGCATTCACTCTGGACTGTCTGCTGCTGCCCCTTTCTAAATTAACTCTATAAACTTCACCCCTAGTGGTAGAGACGTATCCATCTCAATTAAAGTATTCATGTTTGTCTTAAATTTTAAACTACAGCTTTAAGAAAATCCCGTAACTTTTGACGCAGTAGCTATTGTTTAAAAGGGTAGCCGCTTGAGAAAACCTATTAATAGCCCAAAGCAGTTTACCACCCTCCACTTGCCACAGACTGTAAAATCGCCGTTTCCCCTTGCTTATTGTACCATACACAGTACCCGCTGCACTTACCAGTAGGCCTATATTCAGCTACAGCTGTTTTCTGATTAACCCTGAAGAGTTTATCTTGTTACATTTTGCCACAGTCCCATACAGTCGACATTTCCACACCACTTAGGGCTAAAATATGTTGCTGTTGTCCAGTAAAAACATGCACGCCTTTGTACGTTTAAAAAAAAAATCTTATTTAAATACATTAGGCTACTTATGTTATGGTTATTACTCTATGTGACTATTCTGAAATAAATGTATTCTGTTCCAAATTTCTGAATGATAGCCTAGCCTACAGCTTCTTCTTCAATTCAAACTTTAAACCATGGATGTGCACTGTCCACCCATCGTTTGATTTGTTTAATTTGGGCTAGGAGGACTACTTCTAACGTTACTTCAATTTATTCTAATCTCTTTGCTTCAAATCACACATGTGCTGCTTGACTGCTTCAAAGCTTTCACGTTTGGCTCTGCATAAAATCGTCATCACAACGTGTTGATGTAGTCTAAACTAATAAACGCGTTCTTTATCTAAAATATTTGATTGGGTCAAATTATATTTAGGAACGAACACTGGAAGCTGTCTACATTTCATTCAGCAATACTAATGTATGCAACACTCGAAAATACTCAGATTTCGGGACATTTCGTGTCATTATTTTTTCCAGGACAGACAACAAAAATCCGGGACAGTCGCGGAGAATCCTGGACGGGTGGCAACCCTATGCAAAGTATTTTGCTAAATTGTTACGTTGTGGGTACTGTTGCTAGTGAAATATCATAGCTAAAGTTAGATCTTCTTTTTTTTTTCATTTCCCCATTGTTTACATTGATGTTATCTGCGGTGGTGGCATGATATGTTGTAGGCTATAGCTAACATTAGCTTATAGGCATTGGGGGGTAACAGTAGCCTAACGTTAGCCCTTACACTCCGTTAACGGTGTAATTTAAATAGCAATCGTCAACCGAGGGGAGATAAATTGCGATAGTGGACAGGGAAGAGAGATATAAAGTTGGAGGTGAATAAAAAGTTAGGCTACCTTTCATTGCCATGTCGATGCGGTCATTCATCTGTGATGTCTGTGCCTCTCTAAACACGCATCTCCTAAATAAATCCAGTTATAGACCACCACTTTTTATTTTGTGGCGGCAGTGCTGATTGAGTCAATGTAGGAAACATGTATAGAGGTTAGCTAGCTAGCCAAAAACGGTTAGAAGTGTCACTTCACCTAATGTTAATTGGCAGCAACTATAACGTTAACTCTACTAGATAATGAAAGGAAAACAAATAATAATGCTGCAGTCCATCATAATATAGCTACCTGCTAGGTTAGCTAATGTTACTGGCTTTAAATTTGTAGAAGCCACCATAGACAACGAAAGCCTTGACTAGACAACTAGAAAACACTGGGCCACTAAAATTAATAACGTTAGGACATCCGCAGTGAATGTTCTGAGTTTACCGCATTGCGTATCCTGTCAAACGCATACGTGTTCGTTTATGGCCCTGTCACACTATTGCGTATCGTACTAGCGTATGCCAGTGTATGAAAAATATCACTCATACGCTGATATACGCTAGGGGTACATTAGGCATAGGTTGTATACGTTTCACGCACGGTCGCACACTGGCATACGGCGAGGCACAAAAAGTTTTTTAAGCATGCTTTAAAATTTCGTGCGTTTTCGGACGTATGGTTTATACGCGAAGCATACGCTAAGCATACGCTGAATACGCTAGAGGTACGTTACTCATAGGTCGAGTACGCTAGTCAAACGCTGACATGAAGGTGTACCGTACAGTTATTTTATGAATTTACATACGCAACTCATACGTTTCTCTCATACGCAATAGTGTGACAGGGCCATTAAATGTGTTCCTCAATATTTGTTTTTATTTCAGTTTATTTAGGCTCATTGTAGTCTTTAGATAACAAGCAGTATCTGTCATTGCAGAGTTTGCAGCTGCAGCAATAGACATGCAGGAAATGCAGCTCCAGTTGCTGGACACAGCCTGTCAGAAGTTCGTTAGCTTTTCTGCCTCCAGTTAGCGTCTGCACGCACATTACGTCATAGTTGTTTACAAACAGTAAAAGAGTCTATTGTGCCAGAACTAGCTAGGCAGCTAGCAAATGTTAATTTAAAAACGTCAGCAATTTAGCTAAAGTTAGCACGCTCTGTCAGTGATGTGGTATAAACCGAAGTTTATTTTGGGTCGAAACCCAGGGATCAGTGGACAGAGATCATTTTAAAAAAACAGGAAGACATGGCAAAAGTACAAAAACGCAATCCAAAAGGCGAAGTCAGTAAACAGGCACACAAACACTGAACATAACCGGAAAAAAAAGAAAAACAGAAAAGCACAATACAGACTCAAATACTGACACGTCTGTCCAATTTACCCTTTGCTACCGTTGATCTTACTAAATAAAAACTAATCTAAAATGTGTCTAGGTGCGATAAATAAATGAAAATGTTGAATGAAATATTCAAACATTAGAAAATTTCACTCTGCTACTCGTTAGCTCCTTCGTATTCAAAACTTGCTTGACTCTTATCACTGAATAATCGGTCGCAAGTAGCCGCTTAAAATAAGAAAGAGTGGGAGGGCTGAAACAACGTTAAAAACCTTACTAGGTGACGGTAGAAAGTGAAAGGTTTTTAAATGTTAGAATGGCTATGCTACAGCTCAGTTAGACATGAAACTCGAATGACGTCTCAAATTGATGGCCAGTATATAACGTAAACTTTACGCTGTAAGGTGGTTGAAATTGGAAGGTTTTTAAACATTCAATTCACAACGTTAAAAATAGTATGTTGTAATGATGTTGCAATTTGATGGTCAATCTGTGACGTTGCATTTGAGGTATGTGAAGGTTGAAAATGAAAGTTTATTAAAGTTTATTCAACGTTAAGATTACAATGTTGTGGCACCATACAAAATCAAACGTCATAATAATATTGCAATTTGACGGACAAACTGACAAAATCATTGATTTTGCGTTCCATTATGGTTGGAAATGAAAGTATCCTAAACGTTATAATAACAAGGTTGTGGCTACGTGAGAAATAACACCCTAATCACAATGTTACATAGACAACATCAATACATAATTTCTTGAGCCACGTTACCAGTCACCAGTTTCACCGTTAATAATACAACTTAAAACCAACAGTGCTTGTTAAAAAGTAATTTAAAAAATAAACTTGTCATGACATCGCTTGTGACAGGCTCAAGGGTAGCCAACATACATCGTAGAGTACTTGCTTTGTACTTGTATTTATTTTCATAATTTTTTTATTGAAGAGCTTGCCGAGATTCAAACTTTGATAGGCTATATATAGGATATTAGTTTTATATTAACACTAGCAGTACCGCTGCGCCACCAAACAGGTCATTTCTAATAAAATGCATACCGGTACTACAATTTCTAGCTGTTTCAGCCAATTCCATCAATGGGAAAGCATTAATTTTCATAGTTTTAATGGACAAACCACTGTGCATTGGTTGTTTGAAAGCTTAAATAATTTGACTTTGTATATTGTGTAATGTTAGTGTTCTGAATGTGATTTTAAAAGTTGACACACTTCTGTACAAGTCTAAAACTAACACTCGGACACATGCATTTCAATTATATAGGTAACTTTAATTTGAAAAAACTTACGTAACTTAATAATAATAATGTGGCGGCCTGGAGATTGCCAACTGGCCAGCTAGGACAGGGTAGTGAGCCGCTACCCGGTCAATGTGTATAGTTGTAAATAGCGTGCTGTGTGTTTTAATTGTGTCGTTAGCTTGTTAGTAGTGATGTGCAGTTCGCGAACGAATCGGTATTTTTGAACGACTCTTTATGCTGAGTCGACTCGCCAGTTCGAGTGAATCGTGCTAACCCACGGCTCTGGCTCTCGGCTCTGGTTCTGGCTCTGGCTCTTAGCTCTGGCCCTGACTCTGCCTGCTTTCTACTACAGCCGGGAGACACTCCCCCGAGACACTCAGCAGTGGTTAATGCGCGGCGTGCAGTTTCTGATTGCTAAGTTAGAACCAACGTAAGAATACATTTTAATTTGATCTAACAATATTGCACACACTTTTGTGAAGTTAATAATCGCCCCAGCTCATTCCAAAGTTATTATGACTACTAATGGTTAAAAGAAAGATACGTAGCTACAGTAGCTATACTACCCAACTGTTCAGCACGAAATCAACTCGATTCAATTTAAGAGCCATGAGCCGTAGCAATATTCCACGGCTCCAGACAGAGCCGGAACCAGAGCCGTGACACAAACCGAAGTAATTTTCGAGTTTTAACCACATAACTGTTCTTATAGAGTTCTGTGGTTTTAACAAAGGGCAAAATGAAGTACACCATTAAGCTATTAATCGGGTTTACTACTCAGCGTGATTGAATCGGAAACCCTATTGACAAAGGAATTATGTTAGCCTATATCTAATGATATTCCGAGACGCCGACTGTATATTACGAAATTATTAAACTTGGCTGTTTGCGAGAATTGCAACCGAATTCCAGTCAACTATGAAACAATTAGGCCAAATATGCGATAGTGCTAGATTAGCCTACAAAAAAATGACAGAAAACACTTATTTAAAGTGGTGGCATTTTTATTTTAGAACTCTTGACCAACAACAACAGTGAACAGAATAAATAGCCTACAATTGTGTATGATATAATAAATAAAGTACAGTTAAAATAAACACATTTAAATAACCCTATGGTGTCCAAATAAATAAACGACACAGGCTCCTGTACATCATATGCACACATTGACACACACAATAAATATCTGGCTTGTTTGTCAAATTTAGCTGGCTATCTCTCTTATACAGTCTTCCATCCACCTCATTTTCAGTAGACCTAGACTACTGGATTCTGGGATCTGATTTTTTTAAAAAAAGATTAATATTAGCATAGATTAAATAGCTCTATACAAATATAACCATTCAAGTCTATTATTACCTGTAAGATCTAATGTTACAATCTATGATTGAAAAAACGGAGATGGGAAAGTCGTAAATAAAAGTAACCTGCGATTGCAAACTAGCTTGAGACAGGCTACTGTAAATTGAGAATATTAGCAATGAGTATCATTCAGATGATTTGGGTCTGAATAAAATATCAAACTTATTTTGTCTACTTTGTTACCAGCTAGGGTCTGCTGTCTGAAACGGCTTCTAATTCCAGCTCGCTAGTCGCGCCGCTGAAAGAAAAAGATGCGGCTCAAACCGGAAGTACCAAAATTTCAACTCCGACTCTGACTCTTCAAACTGAATGGTACGAAAAGAGCCGACTCAGAAAAAAGAGCCGAACTGCCCATCACTACTTGTTAGCCATGTCTTGTGTCAACTGTCAAACTTTAAACGTAACTGTGCTAACTAATTTGACAACAAATATTGCATATATACGTCATTAATAAACATTCAACATTTCAACATTCAATATGATACAACCTGTAGCCTACAATTACTCAAAATATTTCAAGATGTCACAGTTGCGCAATCAGATCTGTCTCGTAAGGTAAAGGAAATCGTAGCGTAACGGTAGTTTAATCTACATCCCAAAACAGATTACTAAAGCTAACGTTAGCTGAGGCAGAGAGGAAAGCTAACTAGTGTGGGTGTCTAGTGCTTTAACTGCGCTATTATGTCTACCTGTCGCTAATGTCTGACTGAACCGGCCACTGCTCTGCTGCTGAAAAGCTCACACGACGTGACAGCTCGTGGTACTCACTGGGAAAGAGGCAAAGGGTAAGTTGTTGATTGGCTATGGCAGGTAATAGGGTAGCTTGCTAATAGGTTATTAATGCAGCTGTCAACCAGATCTGCACTTTCAGAAGACCGCGATGAGTTTTTGAATTATACTATGCCTATAACTAGTTTTCACTGTAGGGACAATTCATGTTTCCGTAACATTGGTAGGCTATGCCCCCATAACATGACAGACACTGGTTTTTTAACCTTGCGTTGGTAATAATCAGGATGGTCCTTTTCGTATTTGGCCCGGAGAACACGACGTCCATTATTTCCAAAAACAATTTGAAAGGTGGACTCGTCAGACCACAGCACACGTTTCCACTTTGCGTCAGTCCATCTCAGATGAGCCCGATCCCAGAGAAGTCGGCAGTCCCACAAATATGCAAGTGCATCTCCGAGACAGAAGTTGTATCTCCTCATGATTATGAGGTTATTAGAAATGGATATATTGTTCAAGCATTAAGCGAGCCAAGCTCTCAACTGTGTTACGATATAAATTTAGCATCAGCTAATGTAACAACTTTGTGCAACTTTAGCTAGCAAGCTAGCGGCTATAAAACATTTTAGCCGCAACTAAGCTAATGTTATCTCGCTTGCTATTTGAGAAGCAAAACAAAATAAAATATATACTAGTTACTATATGTATATTGTAGTATCCCATGGAAGATAATCCAGACGTTATTCAAGGGAGATATCAGCACAATGTAACGCAACCTGTTGTGTTCAGGACCGGGTTTCCCCCATTTCCCAGTGCAGTCTCTCAGTTTTTAACCATCTCTGGCATTGCCCCACTCGTTTAGCTATCGTTTAGCACTCGTTATGTATGCGGCACTATTTTACTTTACCTTGTATTGCGGATTTATGTACATTAACATAAACATCGAACAAAAAGTTCGGAAATTTGTGTTTGGTAGATTATTTCTCTGTTGTAACAATGCTTCTTGACAATAAATTTTATACCGTTGGAAAGCCTGTTTATTTCCCTTTTAAATGGTGCCCCATTTGTAAGGAACATGCATTTGTGGGATGAGCAGCACAGCTGAGTATGTGGGTTGCGCCCATGAAAAATTTGCCAAATCTTCTCTGCCAATGCCAAACAGCTTATTCTGCTGTTGCTATTGACTCTTGTTTTGAGCTTCCGGTACCCCCAGGTGCTGACAATCAGGTACCTGATTGGCACCTGATTGGCAGCACCGGTGAGCATGGGCCCTGCTACAGTGGTCAATTGGTGTCTGCTCCAAGAATCGGCATGCCACGTTTGTCTGATCTCGATAAGGCCCGTGCGATAGGGCAACTTCAAGCTGGTGTTTCCGCAAAAGGACGATATGGCACACGGCTCTCGGCCCAGACAATCCGAAACAGACTGCACGCAGCCAATCTCCGGGCTCATAGGGCTGGTAGGAGGCCTGCCATGACCTTCACCGTCAGGCCCGTTTGCGCTGGTGTCGGCAACACCTGCACTGGAACCTGAACATGTGGAGGAACGTTATGTTCAGCGATGAGTCCAGATTCTGCCTACGGAAGTTGGATCGTAGGGTCAAAGTGTGGAGAAGACGGGGAGAACGCTATGCTGATTGCTGCACCGATAGAGTAACACCTTTTGGTGGAGGCAGTGTGATGGTGTGGGGCGGCATCTCAATCACTGGAAAAACGAGATGCAGAGAGATATCGAGATGAGATTTTGCAACCAGTGGAAATCCCATATCTCCACAGTCTGGGACCGAACTCCATCCTCCAAGATGACAACGCTCGCCACCACAGCGCGGGGTTTATCAGAGACTACCTCCAGAATTTGGGAGTAGAGAGAATGGAATGGCCTGCCAACAGTCCTGACCTCAACCCAATTGAACACTTGTGGGATCAGCTTGGGCGTGCTGTTCGTGCTAGAGTGACCAACACAACCACGTTGGCTGACTTGCTGATCCTGATTGAGGAGTGGAATGCCATCCCACAGAAGTGTGTGACCACGCTGGTGACCAGCATGAGGAGGAGGTGCCAGGCTGTTGTGGCTGTGTATGGTTCTTCCACACGCTACTGAGGCTCCTGACTGTTAAATTAATAAATTGTAAAATTGCCAATATGTCTTGTTTCTTCCTTGTTACTGATAGACTTCAATCATCCAATCCACCAAACACCAAACAAGAGTCACTAGCAACAGCAGAATAAGCTGTTTGGCATTGGCAGAGAAGATTTGGCAAATTTTTCATGGGCGCAACCCACATACTCAGCTGTGCTGCTCATCCCACAAATGCATGTTCCTTACAAATGGGGCACCATTTAAAAGGGAAATAAACAGGCTTTCCAACGGTATAAAATTTATTGTCAAGAAGCATTGTTACAACAGAGAAATAATCTACCAAACACAAATTTCCGAACCTTTTGTTCGATGTTTATACACACACACACACACACACACACACACACAACCTAAAACACTTTTTAAAACCATTTTAGATTATACATTTTGTAAAGTTAATTACACAAGCTTGTCGCATAATCTTCGTCATCACAGACAAACGGTGTTGGTGGGGGCACGTTTTCCTTATCTTCCGCCAAGAACTCCGTGGCGTCAAACCTTGCACACAAGTCCATGGATCTCCATAACCGATAATCCTCAAACACTTTATCGGCTTTTTCAATACCATTGTTCAACAAGTGCAGATCTTCAAAGACCAATTAGAACATCCGCAATGTCTCTTGAGGCATATTTCTCATTAATGAGCAGTTTTTTAACAGGTCTGAGGGTTGCTACACAAATCACAGAACAATCGGTCCAGCTTACAAAATTACTGTAACTATGAACACCATCAACCACCTCTCGTAGCAGGTTTTGAAACGTCCAAAGTCCTTATACTTAATCACCACAGCATTGGTATTTTCACCAAACAATTCGCCTTCACACAGGTTGAAAAGGGTAATTTTTGGAACGTCATTGTCTGTACGGATCTTATAACCACAACGGCTATAGTCGGAGCCTGTACAGACCCACTCCTTGTAAATAATGTTTCCACGAAGTCTTGATATCGCAGCAAAGGGTTTCTTTGGTCTTCGCAACACCGTCCGGTTATCCGTCATAACTTCTGGAGAGTTGGGTGTTGAGATTTGCGAGTTCGACATTTTTCTTGTAGGTTTTTACAGACGACAGCTTTAATGTCTGCTTCGGCTAAATATCTGCGCAAAAGGTCTGGTTTTTATACAAACCGCGAAGCCTTTGGCTATGCTGACACCTGACTAAGTCGCTCAAGCGTTACACCCCTCTCCGAAAATTCTACGCATGCGCTGTTCTCCGACAATTAAATACACTTTTAAAAGTAACTACGTTTACACATTATATGCTACATATAATAAAGCAAATCTGTTTAAATTGAATAGCCCATCTTTTTACGAGCCATTCGATACTAAACAAGCCTATTAGACCTAAAAAAAAAAATATTAAAAGTTATAAAAAATAAATAAATTATAAAATGCTTCAGTGTAATTTGTTTTAATAGGTCTTGTACGTGTAGCTACGTTGTTTTGGAAAAAAGCTTCTTGGCCGTTTTTTTTTCAACTACATTTTGTGGCCTTTTGTATACTGTTGGTTTATTTTCTAGGCTTTGTTAAATGTAGCACACTATTTGCAACATTCAAAATGCCTTGGATACCCCGCCGGCATGGTCCAGCTGTGAGCGTCACTCAGACTTCACACACACACACACCCCCCACTTCACTCACACGCACATCCAGAACACAGCTACTAAAAGCGCTCAAGCGATTCTTGACACAAACTTTAGAAAATTTTCAAGCTATCATTGGACCATGTATATCCACGGACCACCGCAACACAAATAAGTTCTTTTTAGTTTTTTAGTTTTAATTTTGTAAAACGCAACATATTCTTTTATTTAAATTCATTCTTCATCGATTTTCTCTATCATCCTATAGGCGTTCCTTTAAGCTCTTTATATTGCATTTTGGACATATTTTTCCTGGCTATTTTTACACAATATCACGATTTCACACGACCAAGTTTTTCTTCGGCTCTAACAAACATTTAAAAAAATGTTTTGCATGCTTTCTTTCAGACAACTAACTTGCTTTTCGATATAGCCTCGGCTATTTTTTCACGTTTTAACAACCTGCTTGAATTATTTTATTCTTTTAACATGCATCTGCTAACACAAACTGTTTTTTAAAAATAAAACTTAATTGCTGCTGCTGCTACTACTACTACTATAACATAACAACCTATATATTTATACACCATTACTTTTTCACAATGTTGTTCTAATAAAAAGTAAATAAAAATAAATAAATAAAATGTTCCCCTAAGCACCAAGGCCCTCCATAAAAAACCGTCACAAAACCATTTACCAACATTTAAAACAACCATCAATAAAACATTTCTTTTCAATATTTGTATGCATAATTATATATTTTTATAACCTCATTAATATTCATGAATTGACCTTTTGACACCATCAATCACATTTTGACAGTAACCGAATCATATTTCTCTCTCTAACATCATGTAACAGGATCTACCTTTTTAAAGTAGGCTACTTTGTTAACTAAGAAAAGACATAGCCTAGAGAAGATGAAGAGGAAGAATCAAGGTAGCAAACATTTAATAGCCAGCCAATCAGATTCAGATTATTTCTTGTAATTAAACAAGTATTTATTGAACTTGTTTTTATTATTTTTTTATTTTTATTGTAGGCTAGTTTTCAAGTTCAGTCCCACAGGTTCGGGGCATAACAAGGTTTTTAAATGCATTGTGGTCGTTTCTGTATAGTCTTGTAAGCTCACCATAACTTTATGAACATTTTTCATCACATTACATTTGTGCATGTTAGCTAGCTGTCTATCCAAAAAAGTCAGCTAACCAAAATATTTTATTGTATTTATTTTACATGTTCCATTCCCCATGTCCCTAAAAAATAGTGGATCTAGTCTTCCAATTTTTATCTCGAAGAGCACCAAATTGATACATTTAGCTGTTGAAATTAAGAAAAACATTTCTTCCTGGGGGGGCATGCCCCCGGACCCCCCTAGACAGTTCAGGGTCCACCCACCACAGTTTCAGAAAATCCTGCGGGAAACACTGTACCTCGTAAATTTAAGTTTTATTTTTCTTGTGGTTCTATCACGACTTGGGCCTGCATGGTTTCTTCATGTCCATTTATTTGCGCATTGTTATAGATGTCTCCTTCTGCATATTTATAGGTGTCTCCTACTGCAAAAATCTAAAATTGCGAATGGGGCCATTTAATTTCTTTGATTGTGTAATTAGGACCAGTGATAGTAAATCAGTTGTTAATGTGGCAGTATTTGAGTCGCAATATAGGTTATAGTTTTGCGCTGTGACTGTAAATCCGGCCTTTAACTGAGAATTTTCAAATACATTAAAAAAAAATGTAAATACAAATAAATTGCACTTTTTGTTTTAACTTTATCACTTCGAACTTCCTCAACACTGGAATTACACCCAGATAAACTAAAACTGTAAAAAAATACATTTACACCGCACACATCTAAAGAATGTATATGTATACTAATTTTCAACAAAAACATCACTTACTAATTCTCATGTCACAATTTGTTTTTAAAAATGTTATAAAGTGTATCAATGGTGGGTGGTTGTCTGTGGTGCAGCGGGTTCTTCAGGGACAGCATTACTTCCTGCTGAAGCCTCACAGCGTCACTACAAGCACTTGCTCATTATTATTAGTTCATACATTTCATATTATTCCATATCGTCGGGAAGTTGATGATTTTATTTAAAGTATGCACGTGTTGGTAAAATATATTCTATTCTTACACTTGAGGTATAATATCTTTATATCACCACCTGTATACTTTAAATAAAATAATCTATAAACTACATGAAATCGAACAATACCCAACAATATTAAATAATAATCAAACATTATATTTATTTTATAATGTTTTATTATCAATTAATATGGTTGGGTATTGTTAGATTTCATGTATTTATTCATCAGTAATCTATTCTACAGTACGACAAAGCAGATTTCCTTCACTTTTCTGCCACTCCTAGAAATGGTTGTCAATGTGATTTTCACGAGAGAGCTGATATCAAACATGAGTTATGTTCACAATCGCTTACGGAAAACACGCTTCCTTACACATTCAAAGACATCATAACAATACTTTGCCACTGATGGAAATTTCCAGACAGAATTCTGCTACACCGCAGGAGCAATCAATAAAAAACTGCACAAATGTGTCACTTCCATCAAAACTTCTACAAAACAGCTCTGTCTGAGAAATTAAAAGAATATGGCCAGGGGGCTCTACATAGCTTTTTTTGCTGAATTGGTACAAATTTTCTCTATAAGATGTTAACCTGCACTATTCCTTCTTCTCCATAGTTTGAAAATGTAGTCCTCGTCACCTGCAGTTAAACATGACAGAAATGTGGACAGGCAGGACACTTGCACTTCCATGCCCGAGCAACCAGCAGCTGTCAAGAGCGATTAAGCAACCTGGTTTGTGGATGCCTTCGGACAGGTTCAAGTTTCCTGGCATCCCCCTCATTGCATGTTTGCTGCAACATCCCCACAGTAAAGGCTTGTATGCTCTTTTTTCCTTTTGAGGATATTGCTCTCAGCTGTCAAAAGTTGACAACCCACCTATCACTCATGCACAATACTTTCATTTTTTGGCTTGTTTAATTACTCCCGCAGCATCTTAAATTACATTTCAGCATTTAGTAGAGACACTTATGCAAAGTGAATGTCAAAATTAGATTTTTACATACAATCCATTTATGCAGTTGGATGTTTAGAATCAGAATCAGAATCAGAAGTATTTACATACGAGGAATTTACTGTGGTTGTTTGTTGGTGCGTACATAAACCAACATAAAATAAAATAATATAAAACATAACATAAAACATAAAACAACAACAACAACAAAACACATAAAAACAAGTAGTGCAAGTTTCAAGATAATATAATATATAATATATGCAGATAAAATAAAATAAAAAAATATAAATAAAACAAAAAGGATGGAGATATTTACAGTGAAATTTTTACAGTGGAAAGTAGGTAAAGTGTAACGTGTCTATGAGGTGGGATAGAGTCTGTGTCTGTGTGGGAGGAGGTCCCGGGCCTTGTTGATAAGGCTAACTGCAGAAGGAAAGAAACTGTTTTTATGGCGAGAGGTTTTGGTCCTGATGGACCGCAGCCTCCTGCCAGAGGGAAGTGTTACGAACAGACTATGACCGGGGTGAGAGGGGTCGGCCACAATCTTGCCTGCACGCCTCCGGGTCCTGGAGGCATACAGGTCCTGGAGAGATGGCAGGTTGCAGCCAATCACCCTCTCCGCAGAGCGGATGATACGCTGCAGTCTGCCCTTGTCCTTGGCGGTGGCAGCAGCGTACCAGATGGTGATGGAGAAGGTGAGGATGGTCTCGATGATGGCAGAGTAGAAGTGGACCATCATCGTCTTTGGCAGGTTGAACTTCTTCAGCTGCCGCAGGAAGAACAACCTCTGCTGGGCTTTTTTAGTGATGGAGCTGATGTTCAGCTCCCACTTGAGGTCTTGGGAGATGAAGGTTCCCAGGAAGCGGCAGGACTCCACAATGTTAACTGTGGAGTCTCTCAGGGAGATGGGGATGAGTGGGGCTGGGTTATTCCTGAAGTCCACCACTATCTCCACTGTCTTTGCAGCATTGAGCTCCAGGTTGTTCTGACTGCACCAGTCCGCCAGATGGTCGATCTCCCTCCTGTAGGCAGACTCATCCCCACCAGAGATGAGTCCGATGAGGGTGGTGTCGTCCGCGAACTTCAGGAGCTTGACAGACTGGTGACTGGAGGTGCAGTTGTTTGTGTACAGGGAGTATAGCGCAGGGGAAATAACGCAGCCTTGGGGGGAACCGGTGCTGATGGTCCGGGAGTCAGAGATGTGTTTCCCCAGCCTCACGCACTGCCTCCTGTCAGACAGGAAGTCTGTGATCCACCTGCAGGTGGAGTCAGGCATGCCCATCTGGAAGAGCTTGTCCTGTAGCAGAGATGGGATAATTGTATTGAAGGCAGAGCTGAAGTCCACAGACAGGATCCTGGCATAGGTTCCTGCAGAG